>CM014733.1:58891106-59424912 GCA_004329165.1 Spatholobus suberectus | reverse complement strand
GGGATCTCATAATCCGTTATTTGGAGTTCCAAAAGTTGTTTTCATGATTTTGGTTCTAGAATAATTGATTATAGGATCTTATAATCGATTATCTAGCCTTTAGAAAATTTTTCTTGACACTGGTTTTAGGAAATCCATAATCGATTATCCTTGCCAGAAAACAAATTTTGGTGCGTTTTTCCTAAATTGATATAAATATGATTTCTTTAAATTAGAGAAAGTGAATTATTCCAAAGGTTTTTTTTGTGAATCTCAAGATTTACCAATCTTCCAAATGGTTTTCAAAAAAGGTCTTGGTTTTCAAATTGTGACTGATTTATGGATCTATTGTGAAGTGGAAGTTGCTTATATAGGACCTCTACTAGTCATGAATGAGTTGTTGTGTCAGATTTCTCTTGAGGTATAAGTTGCTTAGATAAGGTCTTACCTGTTGGCTATGCTTGAGGCTAGAATGGGCCTGCATATTGTTGCTTGTGGCTGTGGACCACGAGTGGTGCTGGTCAAGCCCACGTGGTGTTGTGATGCTATTATTGTGTTGCTACACAATATATATATTATTTTGTTGTGTTATTGCAGTACATGCATTTCATGCATATGTTGTTGGCTGAGGCTATATGATGGGCCTCATGTCATTGTGCGGGTAGGCACGTAAGTTGGATGGTTGATAGGAGTTGTGGCTCAGACTGGCCTACAACATAGTGCCTGAATAAGACATGGGGTCTTAAAGATGGGCCTTTGAGAATGGGTGGATGGACGATTCCATAGAAGGCCAAGGCAGTGCAGACCTTGTGTTGCGATAAGCCACTACCCACATACACTTATCCTGACACACCACTAAGCTTGTTCGCAGATTAGAGTTTGGCAATCCTTGAATTGGTGGTTGGATGGGCCACAGTAAGGGGTAAGACCTGGCTGATTGCCCAAGATGCTATGAAATCTCTCGAGAGTTGTGTCATCATGCATGGACATAGCTGTGAGGGATTGGTTGTGATGTGGGGTTCTTGACTAAAAACTTTTTACCATGTGAATGAACGCTCTATATATATATTTGCGTATGAGTATGAATGTTGAGAATACATTGATGGTTTCAGAATTTAAATGCTATGTTGTGGATTTCATAAGCTTACCCTTCCTTTGTTTTATTATTTGTCAGATGTCTTGTTGCTGTCATTGTGCTGGTGTGCCTGTGATGACCATGTCTTATGGCGTGGGAGCAGATGGCAATGCTTCAATGAACCCTACTTCTCAGAGCTGAGGATGGAGCTGTGAGCCGAACACGTATGGCTTGAAGAGTCAAGCTTTTGCTTCTTTGTTGTATATTCAGTGTCATTCTTTTGATATGGCTTGTATAGTGTGATCAGCTACAGGGAGCGTGTTTTATATCCCTGTCCCCTAGTGATGTGTATTGTTTTGATATGGCATAGCTTGTTGATATTCCCATTCTTTTGTTAAACTGTAAGTTGTACACACTGTGATGTATGATAGTAGGAGAGATAGGTGAATCTCTTAGTATGTGTATGTTTCAGATATATATATATGTTATGATTATCATTTATATGATATGGCGAAAATAGTAGGTTTAGTAGAGTTGTTTAGTAGTGATAGTTGGGTCGTTACACATAAGCTACAACCTTCCTATGTTGCATCAACACGCAACCCAATCCTTGATGAGAAGCATCACAGTAAACCTTGAAAGGCTCATTAGGATCAGGCAACACTAAGACAGGAGAAGTAGTCAACCTCTTCTTCAACTCTAGATCAAGTCTACTTTCATCAAAGAGGTACAACTTGATTTGATCCAAATAAAAAGGGTCGATAAAACTTTACAACCAAGGTATACCTAACAAAAAGATACCCTACCTTCACACCACAACATGATGGTCATTGAACTAGCAAACAAGAGATTTTCTTTCCAAATGAAGGAATTGGCTTGAAATTATCTTGGACATTTAAGTATTGGATCATAACTATGGGAGAAAAGATAAGATGTCTAAGAAATAAAAGTAAACATCAGGGGTTCCTTCGAAATGGATTAATGCTAAAATCACAAATAAGAAATCTTAGATGTAAACAAACAATCAATTAATCCTTTTCAATATATGTATTCCAAACCAAAAAGAATCAATAAAACTTATTTTGGAATAAAGAAAATCACTAAAAAAATCCCAAAATAAATATCAAGCCAATCAAGGTAATAACTAACTTCAAAAGCAAATTTTTATAGATAAAAGGAAATAAGGAGACAATTATATGCTCAATAAATTTTCATGGAATAAACTAGACAAAATTAATTTTGAAAACAACATTTTCTTCATAAAAGAGAAGTTTGTACAATACAAAAGAAATAATAACAATTAGAGAAAACATATTTTCTCATAATAAAGAACAAGTCAATATTGAAAACAAGTTGTTATTATAGAAAGGAAACAAATAATACAAATAAGAAACTGGTCATCAGCATAAAAACCTTCATAATATGAGTACATTAAATAATAACCAAAAATATCACCTTTAACTTTAAAAGAGAATGGTTTTATACATCACGAAGAAAATAAAGATACTAAGGAAAATATGGATAAAGAACACATGGACAAGTTTCACAAAACATCATTGACTAAGCAAAAGGTGCTCTTAGCTAGGTTACAGTACAAATCTAAGGATTATTAATTTTATCACACTCCATCAAGGTTGGGTTCTCAGCCTAAGGGGTCTTGATTTCACTTCTTTCTCCACCTACCACAAACTTCTTAATTAAGACATCATCAACTCTTGGGTTATTGTGCAAAGAGTTACGACAACCTCTAGCGTGGTGTCCTACTTTCTTACATATGAAACAAACTTTCTCTTTAAAAGGACAACGTGAGACATAATGTAGACCTTTGCATCTAAAACATTTCACAAGACTCTTATGGATTGTATTCATTAGGATATCCACCATTGCCTTTGATACAATAGTGTGAACTTGATGTGGGCATCGTTGACGTTGACAATTCCTTTGGGCTATTGTACTAGGTCGCATCGAGTACCTATTCTCTCCCAGACTTAAGAGATAGACCTCACGTGCCAGAAATGTCCATCGCCTCTCTCCTCCCTTTGTTGATCCAAAAGCAATGGTCGATGTAGGAACTCCACTAACACGTTGTGATGGCATCGTCTCAACAGTCTGATAGTAAAAACCAGGAGTCACCAATGTCTCTAGAACCTGTTGGTTACCCAAAGGTGTTTGCTTAGAAATCGCATTGGGCAACTAATTTATCACTATAGTCTGTTGAGCCATAGTTGTAGCCAGATCATGAAAACTTGAGCTACGTCAGTTGTCACCTTCTTGCCAGATTTGTTCTTACATCTCACTATGAACCCCTAATAGTGTAAACCAATTAGGATTCTGTAAGACGAACAACCTAATTTTAAACCATCAATCAATAGTCATTCCCTTGAGAGAATAGCTTCACAAAAGCACATAATAATCATTCAGTTAATATACACATATGTGGTTAAATCAACACTTCATGCAACAATCATAGAACAAATGAAGAAAGACCATGAGTCAGCTCAATTCATAAGTTCAACACACAACATCGCCTTCCACCTTTAGTGCTCAAATATGATTTTGAGTTGGCCATTCTCAAAATCATATTGTAGCCACTTCTAGTAGATTAGGCAACACAAACAACATTTTTTCTAACCAATGGTTAGGGATCCAACATAAAACAGGCAACCCAGTAAGCCATAACCATGGTCTTTGGGAAGGAATCCATAATAAAGTCAAACATTCATAGTAAATCTCAATTATGAGCACACATAACAGAAGACACAACAGACCTATTTCCACAAGTTCATTCCCAAAAGACATAACCTAGCTCTAATACCAAAATGTGTAACGACCCTCTATCGCTACAGTACTCCATACTACCCCATACATTACAACGATATTTAAAATATATATATATATATAAAATAATCAACATGCTATTATAACATCATACATAATATAATATATATATATATATATATATAAACAAGATATGAAATAATATAATATATAAGTCAAGTTATATAAAACCAAGGAAGAGATACAAAAATTGAAACTCCCTATAGTTGTTCAACTATACAACAAACACATCAATCCTAAAAGAAAAGAGCTTTTAGAAGAGCTCCATCCATAAAAGGCCTTCTACCATCTCAGCTGAGGCCTTCATGCATCAATTGTGGGAAGCCGCATTTGCTAAAGCTTTACCCTCTGCTCCCACGCCAAATGACGTGATCATCATAGTCACAACAACACCCACAACCACAACCAGCAACAACAGCAAGGCAAGGGTAAGCTTACGAAACAAAAACAAGCATATAATATGTAATCCATATCATCAAATCATCAATATATTAATTTGGAATATAATTCATCAAAGAACGAGTTTACATACATTACAGCACAACACATCATTCTTTCAACCCTAAAATGTCAATGCATGAATGACACAATTCTCAATAGATTTACTATATTTCAAAGGCACTAGGTTGGAGGCCCATCTAAGCCGAAGCTCCTATCAACTAGCCAACTTATATGCCTACTATACACGACTTGAGGCCCCACACAACCTTAGCAAACAACATATGCATGAAAATGCATGAGTCACAACAACAACTCAAACATAACCATTCACCAATATCAGTACATATATGCATATAGTAACACAACACTACGTGGCCTACTCAGCACCACCTATGGTCCAACATTCACTATCAACTCCATGTAGGCCCAATCGAGCCCATGCATGGTTAAAAGTTAAGGCTCTATCCAAGCAGCACATACATCATGAGAATTCTCACATAGTATTGGGATCTACATCTCCTGTGAGACGTCTCACCACAACAACATAACATAACCAGTGGATACTAGAGAACTGAATGTGGTCATACAAACTACATGCTGTCCACAAATGCCATGAGCGTTAGGAATGAAAATGTTGGAGAAACCATCGAGAAACTTGCTAAAGCTTTTAGTTGTACAAAATATTTTAGTGAAACCATAAAATACACTAAGGCAAACAAAACTAAAAATGAACAGCCAAAGCCAATGTATCACAATAGCGATATGTTTTATTCCTAGGCATCAAGATTTGTAACGGGACATCTTAAAAGTACAATAACGTATTTGGCGATACGAGAACTTTTAATGTTGGCTTAAGTATGGTTTTGATCCTTGTGAGCACTCAATTTTATCTGGGTAATTAGATAAATAAAAAAATAAATATAGAAGAAAATAATAATAATAATAAAATAATAATGATAATAATAAAAATAAATAATAAACAAAGTTTAATGATCATGTACTGTCAATGTAAAAAGTTTTACACTGCCATCCAATCAGAAATCACCATTAATATGATTTTTAAGGTATTTATTATAAAGGTCAACAAACTTACAATAAATTGTGGTTTATGATTAGATGATAGTGTAAAACTACTTTACACTATCAGTGCATGACCATTAAACTCTAATAAAAATAATAAGTAATTAAGTTTCTAATTGGGCCATTATGTTGTAACCCCATAAATGAAGATTTTTTAAAAAAAAAGTCTTTGTTTTGGGCCTTGCAAGTTTAAAGGCCCATTCAGCCAAAAAGATAGAAAAAGAATGCAAAATAGGAGAAATAAAAAATATTGGGCTAGGCCATCACTAATAGAAGAAAATAACAAATAATAATAAAAAGGGGGAGCTTCAAAACGTGAGGAAAAAGCTAGAAAAACAAACTTCTAGAAGAAATTTTAAAATGGGTTAAAAGGAGTCTGAGTGATGGCTATATATAGCCTTTTGGAGGGAATTTTTTGTGACTTACAATTAATTCCCATTCACTCACAAAGATATCTTGCTTGTTGAATTTTTCCCATCCTGTTAGAATTCATAAAGGTATAATCTCTTCCTCTTCTCTTCTATATTTACGTGCTTACTCTTACTTTTGTGTAATATCCTCAGTTCTCTATTCATCACGTAGTTCACTGTTTGATCTTTGCTTAATCTTGTTTATAATTTGCCATCGTCAGATTCTTTATTTCCTAATATTACTTTTGTTTTCATTCGTATTTCACATACTAATCCTTATGCATGTGTGCATCATATTAGCATGATTGATTCACTTTTTATCAACTCTCACTAAATTGAAGTGTATATGAATGCACATCAATTTGTAGGCATTTCCAAAATCACTATACATTTGATGCAAATAATAATCACTTAAATCAATTTCCATGAGTCTAGCACGAATCTCTTCCCGATTAAATAGTGTTTGAATTTCAAAAATATAATAACAATATGAGAAAAAAATAATAATAAAATAGACGGCAAACAAGAGTCGCTAACTCCAATTTGCGCCTCCATTATCTTCCACCACCGCGATGCAAATCTATGCTGGCATCTTCGCATAGGATATCCAGGTCCATTTCATCACTGCTATAGCACCATATATGTCGACCTCCTTATAGCACCAAGGAACGCCAACTTTTCAGGATGGCAAAGCAAATTAAACTCTTGCCATTGCGCACCGCAATAACACTATATGCATCTCGCCATCATGTGTCTCAACGGTGCTGTGTGAATCTCGCGTCGCAATAGTGTAGACATGAAAACACTATAGGAAGTACTTAATGACCATTTTGGAAGCACTTACTGTTTGGTCATTTAGTAAATTTGATACATTTGAGTTGTACAACATGGTGATGTCCAATTTAACAATAAAAAAAAAGAAATCAAAAATTAAAAATATCAATCAACAAAAATGTTTTTTTTACCAAAGAACTACATAAGTCTAATTTCTCATTGTACCGAAGGATACGTAGGAGCAGAAACCCACCCTTGTCGATCTCGAAAATAATAAAATTAATTCTTATTCAAAAATAAATACTTATAATTCATTTGATGGATAAAAATAATAAAATTTGTAAATAAAATAAATCTTCTTTAGGGCTAAAATTTGAAGCTATCATAATTTTACACATTTAATTAGGGGTAAACCATCTTTATGATGGACGTTGTAAGGTGCTAGCACCTTCCTTTTACGTAACCGACTCCCGAATCCATATTTGGTTTCAAAGACTATTTTCTTTCTAAAAAGTTTTTTTCCAAGGTTTCCCTTAATAAATTTTGGTGGCGTCTCCTCTGTTTTTACCTTCTTCTTTTTTGCCGTCCCATCGAAAGTGGAGTCACCAGCTATTTATTTTTTATAAGCACTTGATCCTTTCCTTTCTTCTTAAACTCAATTCTTTGTTTGCAGCCTATAAACAATCTTCAGTTTTCAACTTTCGTTCCTCTTCAAATCTTATCTTTTTGTTTGCTTTGTGCAAAGAATGTGCTTTCTGAACGACCTCCCTCCTTGCTACTTTGCATGCTTGTTTAGCATCCTCCAATTCTTTCTTCAAATTCTTCATTTCCTTTTCATTTCTTGCTAAATCCTCTTGAAGTCTCTCCACTTCCTCACTACTCAAAGGCACATTTGTTCGTGGTTCTTCCATAACTAGGGTCGAATTGTGAAAAGGTAACCCTATTTGCTGAGCCCTTTCCTTAAGCCACCAACAGTAACTTTCTTTTGCATCACAGCATCTAGGCCTTAGCTTTTGCCCCTTCTTAATGACTCGATTCCAAGCCTAATTCACCTTTCTGAATATTTCGAAATTCTGCCAATCTATCACATAAGTAATAAGAGGAACTATCAGACCTTCATTTGGTAGGCCCATCATTGGATAGCCAAGCTGTCTTAGTGCTATTGAGGGATTATAATTAATACAACCCCTAGTTCCCATAAGTGGCACATTAGGGAAATTTCCACATTAATAAATGATCTCTTGCACATCTTGCTGCCATAGATACCAATGAATGGTTTTCTCATTAAGATCTACCAGATGTTGAACCCACTCCTTTCTAGTCTTCCTCTTTACATAACACATATGAAAATCCCTTATTGGGCATCCTATATGGCATTTCATGATAAATGTGTGGGTGACAAGCCAAACAAAGAGTGCTGGCAAACAACAAACATTTTTCTTCCCTTTTTTCTCATGGCAGTAGTTGAGAATGTATTATGTATCTGCAAGAACAGCCATCATTGGATTAGCTCCTCTATCTTTGTATGCTAAGAACACATAGATAGTTGGGAAGTCCACATATCCTTCAAAATGTGGAAAGAGAATAATCTTGTAAATAGTAAAGGCTAAAACCTCCATAAAACCAACCCAATCCTCTTCTTGGGATAACAGCTTCATCCTCTACTCTAAGAAACTTTGTGGAAACCCATCAATGCCATTTCTACTCAACTTTTGCTTTGCTAGTTCCAATCCAGGGATTCTTAATAATTTGGCAATAGAACTCATAGAAGGATAATATCCCTGGCATTGGTAAGGTTTGTATTTCTCTAATGAGTATCCCAAAATTTTCTCATATTCTTCTAATGTAGGGACTAACTAGAAGTCTCAAAAAATGAAACACCTCATAACAGAATAATAATATTGTATCAAAGCAATGATAGCTTCCTCCTAAACATCTATCTTCAGCAAATCTATAATATTGCCATATCTGTTTGCAAAAGACATACGTCGAATACCTTTTAACTGACTAGTAAAGGCTCTCAAGGTTTGGGTTTCAGTCATTTTGGCTTTCACGGGCACAATCCTTTTTTATGGGATTGAAATGCTATTGCTACTTGATCCTATTCTTTTCTTACCAAAGGCAATTGAGACTATATTTGATCATTTAAAATTCTTCGACAACCTACCCAAAAGAAAGAAAAAGATTGTGAGAAAGATATAAAACATATGGATGCTTAATGAATATAGCCATACAAAAAGAAAAGATCTATAACCCTAACGTTTATTTTTGTGATGTCAAGAGGAAAAAAAAATGCTTATGGATGCATGCGTAAAAAGAAAAAATTGCTTTCTTTAAGTGATTTTTTTTTTCACTTTTTATAGATAAACAAATCATGCATAAGGACATTTTTGTTATTGAAATGAATATGCATCTACTAATGACATAATTATTTTGATTATGAATGCAAAAATGCATGATTATTTTATTTTTATTATTTAAAGACGAACCATTTTAATGAAATATATATGAGAAAACAAAAAGGATGAAATGAGTACGTGCACCAAGATGACTACTTTATTTTTATTTTATTTATTATACTTTTTTGAAGATGTGATTTTATTGGATTGAATGAAAATGATTTTATTGATGATTTTGTTTGAGAGTGAATGAAATGATGATGTTATAGCAAAAATAAAGGTGTTATTTATTTGTTTTAAAAAAAATGATGATGCCATATTTATATAAATTTTTTTAAAGAATGCTGAATAAAATGAGATAACATATACATACATACATATATATATATATATATATATATATATATATATATATGTATGTATGTATTTTTTAAAAAAAAGAATGAAATGGAGATAGATGAAATAATGATGGGATGAAAATATGTGGTTATAAAATTTTTAGATGCGATGAATAAGATTGTAATGTTATTATTATTTGTTATTTATTTTATGAAAAGAAATGATAAATGAAGTGATAAATATATTTTTGATGAAATGGATGAAAATGATGCTATTTTTATTTTTATTATTATTTTAAAAAACCGTGCCAAGATATTTATAAGCAGGGGTAAGAAATGTTTTATTTGTGTCCTAATTGGGTATACCTATTAAACGGCATAAAAGGTCTATAGTTTTCTCTAGTATGTGGGTCTCACCAATGGGTGGTCATTCTAATACTCACTGTTTTTTGGCTTCTAAAGTTAAGGACTCATTTCAGAACGTGACTACAAACAGGAAGTACATCCAAAGTGTGGGCATTCACGAAAGAGACATGCTCTAGATAAATGGCTACCACTAATCACCTCTCATTTCCTAGGCTGTACTCAGGTTCGGGTATAGGACCCCACTCACAAGTGTGTGAAGAAGTGTAGGTGTAGTGTGTGAAAGGTGCAAATGAACCACATATAAAATGTGCAAGTCATCTACCCTAGGGTTCAATCCAAGTAAACATATATACAATCATTAATAATTATAATAAACAAATAATTAAGTAACAAAAATAAAATGCATTAAAAGAACAAACAAAGAGTGACACAAATAAAGAAAAAGCTATCAATTTTGCATATCCAATCCTGTCAGGCTTGACTCTCTAAAAGTCCCCAGTGGAGTCGTTAACTGTCACAACTAGAGTCACGATAGGACGACGAAAAAGAAAAGGTAAAAACAGAGGAGTCACTATCAAAGTTTATTAAGGAAAACCTTGGAAAAAACCTTTAAGAAGGAAAATAGTCTTTGAAACCAAATATAGGTTTGGGAGTTGGTTATGCGTAGGGAAGATGCTAGCACCCTACGACGTCTGTCATAAAGATAGTTACCCTTAATTAAATGTGCAAAATTAAGATAGCTTCAAATTTTACCCTTAAAGAAGATTTATTTTATTTACAAATTTTATTAGTTTTATACATCAAAAGAATTTTAAGTATTTATTTTTGAAGAAGAATTAATTTTATTTTTTTGAGATCGACAGGGGTGGGCCCCTGCTCCTACATATCCTTTGGTGCAATAAGGAATCAAACTCACATAGTTTTTGGTAGAAAACATTTTTTTGGTTGATATTTTTAATTTTTGATTTTTTTTTATTGTTAAATTTGACATCACCAAGTTATACAACTCAGATGTATCAAATTTATTGAATGACCAAACAGGAAATACTTCCTAAATGGTCATTATTCTATGATTATTTTTATTTTTGCCTATATGATTTTATAAAGAAGAAAGTAGTTGAAAATCACATCTTCAACCATGTGTATGCAAAATAGAAGAAAAAACTTGCTTTATTATGCTTTTTTCTTAGATTCTTATTTTTATTTATTTTATTTATTATTATTATTTTATTTTTTGGGAAATTTGGATTCATTGGGGATTTTTACTGGGTCGAGCCCAATATCTGCATATATTAGACGCAGGGAAGAAAGCTTTCTTTGAAACTCCATAACATTGGGCCAAGCCCAATTTAGTATTTATACGGCCTAAGAAAGAGAAAAGAAAGGGTCCACTTAGGGTGACAACAGGTTCCAGAGGAACCCTTTGTAGGTCCAGCCACTCTCACGAAATGCGCTGCCACCTTTCCAATAGATCCAATTGGCAACATCGGCGCCATTCTCAACGGTAGTTTCTCCGACATCTGAGTATGAGTATCTCCCACAATCTTTTCATGTCTACATTGTTGCAACGTGAGATTCACACAGCACCATTGAGATGCGTGACGACAAGATGCATACAGTGTTGTCAGCTCGATTTGCTTTGCCATCCTGAAAAGTTGGCATTCCTTGGTGCTATAAGGAGGTCGACATATATGGTGCTGTAGCAATAACAAAATGGACATGGATATCCTATGTGAAGACGCCGACGCGGATTCGCGTTGCGGTAGTGGTAAATGACGGAGGCACAAATTGGAGTCAGTGACCCTTGCTTGCCGTCCGTTTTATTATCATTTATTTATTTATTTTCTTATATTGTTATTATATTTTTGAAATTCAAACTCTATTTAGACATTTAGGAAGAGATTCGTGCTAGACACATGGAAAATGATTTGAGTGATTATTATTTGCATCGAATGTATAGTGATTTTGGAAATGCCTATAAATCGATGGGCATTTATATACGTTTCAATTTGGTGAGAGTTGATAAAAATGAATCAATCATGCTGATAAGATGCACAAATGCGTAAGGATTAGTATACGAAATGTGAATGAAAACAAAAGTAATATTAGGAAATAAAAAATCTGACCATAGCAAATTGTAAACGAGATTAAGCAGAGATCAAACAGTGAACTACATGATGAATAAAGGATAGAGGATATTACAAAAAAATAAGAGTATGCACGTAAAGATAGAAAGAGAAGAGGAAGATATTATACCTCTATGAATTTTAACAGGAAGGAGAAAATTCAACAAGCAAAATATCTCTGTGAGTGAATGGAAACTAATTGTAAGTCCCAAAACATTCTCTCCAAAAGGTTATATATAGCCATCACTTAGACTCCTTTTAACCCATTTTAAAACTTCTTCTGGAAGTTTGTTTTTCTAGCTTTTCCCTTATGTTTCAAAGCTCCCTTTTTTATATTATTATTTCTTATTTTCTTCTATTAGTGATGGGCCTAGCCCAACATTTTTTATTTCTCCTGTTTTACATTCTTTTTCTATCTTTTTGGCTAAATGGACCTTTAAAATTGCAAGGCCCAAAACAAAGACTTTTAAAAAAAAAATCATTTATAGACTTAAAACATAATGACCCAATTAGAAACTTAATTACTTACTATTATTATTATTATTATTATTATTATTATTTCCTTCTATATTTATTTTGTTATTTTTTTAATTACCCGAATAAAATTGAGTGTTCACAATCCTTATAATATATCTGTTTATGATTTTAGTCCATACAATTTGTTTTGGTTTTTGGTCCCTATAGAATTTTATTTTACAATTTTAATCGTTGTATTGTTCACTAATGACGTGACAACTATGTCTTGGAGATTAAGCCTGATGTTTCTTAAATAATATAGGGACTAAAATAATTATCTTTCGATATAAGGGAACCTACATCAAATGTTTACATTTTATATTAAAGACTAAAAATATAACACCAAGGACAAAAATCGTAAAACAAAATTTTATAGGGACCAAAACTAATAAATTTTTTTATAGGGGCTGAAACTATAAAATGACTATATTATAGGGACCACAAATATATTTAAGTCTTTAATAGCTTACATTCTACTTTTAGTAGGTTCCTTAAAGGCGTGAGCATAAAATCCTCAATCGACCGAAATCGAAAAGCTTGAGACAAAAAAAATATGTAAATTAACAAGGGTTAAATAAGTAAAATTTTAAGTATAAAATGGTTAAATATGGTCCAGTTCGGTCTTTCTAATATATTTCATCATTACTCGAACCTAACCAAACACATTAAAAAGGCGTAGATGCACAAATTCAAATTTAGTCTATGGTAAGCCACTTCCAAATTTCATATCACAACTACTTTTGCCCTCTATAAAGCTACCCCTAACTCTGTGAAGTCATGTAAAAATTTAAAGCAAAACAAATGACAATGAGCGTGTTTAGTTTCATGGTGAGAATAACGAGTATTGATTTTGATTACAATCAAACTTGATTTTATAAAAATATAGATGTTTGGATATTGTTAGGTAAAATTTATTTTCTCTCAAAACCTTGGTTGGACTAGAAGTGATAAAAAATAGCTTTTGCATTAGGTTAAAAATTTACACTAAGTTTTATAGCAAACTTGCCTTTTGGATAAAAGCATCCAAATATAAATCACTTCATTTTAAAATCAATTTTAACGAAAATCAATTTTACAAGATCAATTTTGCAGTTGTTCATCCAAATACACACAAAATAAGTTTAAAAAAATAGCAGTCACATATTCAATTTTGAAATGTTAAAATTGACAAATAACACTCTTCACCCTTAATCTTCTTTTTTCTTTTTTTTTTTTTTATCATGGTGCCCATGTCCTTTCTTTATTTCGTCGTCAAATCTACCATGGAAAGAAACTCCTCACATCTTTCCCCCACAACCAAAGATGAGGTTGTGGATGGTGACCTTACGGTGTCGAAAGTGTTCAATGAAAACCTCTATCTGGTGCAATTCATGCTTCAATAGGTCAATGAGAACCAACATAGGCTACTAAGGATTTCAACCCAATAGATCATTGGTTTTCATTCTCTTCTTCTCTCTTTATTGTCTAATGCAAGCTTCCTTGTGAATGCAGGGAATATCCCCACTACTACTAAGGATGACCTGGATCTTGTTGTGGCTTCCTTCTCTTGTAACAAAGGCTTTGATTGGGCCTCCTCTCAGTTACTCTTTCTTTTTCGTCCCAACAATTGACAAACCTTCTTGCATCACCCATCACCCAAACCATGCGAGACCCAATAAAACTAAAAGCTTGAATGGTTGGCTGCGACACAATGTTTTTGGTCAATAGGTTTTTAGCATATTAGGTATTTTAGGCCCAAATTCGATCGTACTTGATTGCTGCTCACCCTTAGTTCCTTAGGCAATTTAACAACTCCACACATAATGCCATATTATAAGAAATGTGTGAAATAGAGTCAAAGGTTAACATTGACCTCGACACCAATAGGCCAATGCTAACTTAACGGACCTCTTTGCATCCATTTTTCTCATTATTTCTAAGTGGTAAAATACTTAATGTAGGCTAAAGTGAATGCTAAAATTAAAACTAGTGTTGACATAATAGAGATATTAATATAGTGTCATTTACATTTAAATATATAATAAATGTCATTAAATGCTCAATAACCATTGCTTTTGGCATCAGTAATACTTGGTATTGAATGTCATTAATATTGGTTTATGCTACTTTTAAAATTAGAATGCACCCAAACCCTTTCTTCCTCACTTTCCTTTCTTTTCTTTCTCATGCTTTGCTCTTTCTCTCTACGTTTTTGCCATTGTTTTTCGTGCCCAAACCTTACAATCTCATCCAAATCTTCGTCACGATCACCAGTAAGTTCATTCTTCTTTGCTTTCTCTATCTCTTTTGCTCTATTTTTCTCTTTCTAACACTTTCTCTTTGGCTGTGTGAAGCTTGTTGCCTTCATTGATGACCACTGTTGCCATTGCAACTAGTAAGAGGCTTTTGTTTTCGCCGTTGCGTTGTAGGTAGGATTCTTTTCATTTTTTTAAATTTTCTTCATTTCTCATCACATTTAGCTTTATTGGTAATTTTTAAATTAATTGTCTTGTTGATTATTGAATGGTATGATTAAATTTTTGTGTGGCTTGAAATCTATGGTTCACTTGCCAACTATCTTGACAATGAGCCCCCCCCCCCCCCCCCCCCCCTCTCTTATATTAGTGTGCACTAGAAATTTATAGTTGGAGAAAGATTAGAGTTTTGAAATTGTATGTGTTTTTTAATTCTTATTTTCATTGTCTAATATGGGTAATTTTTAGTGCTAAAAAGTTATGGACTTGGTTGGAAATGAGTAAGTTAAGGAGGGGGAGATTTTTTTATTTTTATTTTTTAATGTTCAACTTGTTTTGTATTTTTGTGGAACTTGGTGATTCAATTTTCATTAGGAATTCTAGGTTGGGTTGTTATGTGTGCTTGACTATTGTTCTAGTCATAAACATGTTGTAGGGGAAGGGAAGGGAAGGGATTCGTATTCGACTAATAGTAGATGCCTAGTCTGCATGTTTGTTACCCCCTATTATGAAAAAGCAAAAAAGTTCATGCTTCCAATGTCATTAGGGAACTTAGTAGTGACAAATAGCTTAAATGTGATTGTGAAGTGAAAATGGTAATATTCAAGGGCTAAATGTATGGAAAGTAATATTTATAAATGGTAATAAGATAGGGAATGTGGTACGCATGGAGTAATTCTAGGATAGGAGACCCCTTGAAAAGTTTCCTAGGAAGCGTGTGAGTGAGGACAAAACATGTTCAAAAGTCTTGTGCTAGTTTGTGGGAATAGTCATCAATTATGAAAGCAGCCAGGCATTACACTGAGTGTGGATATTACGTCATGAGACATATGCTCACCATTGTCTCTATAGATATTGTAGATTCATGGGATAAGGTTATACAATTTTTAACAAGTTAGATTAATTATGGTTTTAATAGTTGATGAGCTAATGTTTAATCTTATGTTATTTACCCTTGTAGATATTCATCAACCATGAAACATTGGCTAAAAAGGATATGTTAGAGATTCGAGAACATTGGGCAACCTTCTTCCTTGACATTAGTAATAGTTGACATTGTATAATTGTTTATAAAGTTTTTAGGTACTCATTAAAAGTAGTTTAGAATGTAAATATGTTTTAGAAAGCTCCATAATATGTAATGTATGTTTCTACTATTATTATTGCCTGTCTATGTAGTATTTGTTTGAAAATTATAGGGATGGAAGGAAACAAAATAAACAACTTCTTTTAAAAAAATTAATTTTTTACATCGGTTGTAATTATAACTGATGCAAAAAGTGGTGCACTTTTTATATCAATTATGACCATAACCAATGTAGAAATATTTCTACATCAGTTATGTTATTAACTGATGTAAAAAGTGTTTTTTACATTGGTTCAATATTCAATGTAAAAAAATTGTCACATTCTATATTCCCTAAATTATAACAAACGTACAACCGATCTAAAAAGCCATTTTTAGTTTATTTGAAAAGTTCTATTTGCAAATCCCATAAGTTGCGTTGGCAACCTGATTGATGCTAGTGGCGTTGGCATAGTGTTTATTTGTCCACCAATTTTTTTTAAAGTTTGCTTCAAACCTAGCATCCACAATTTGTCGATGCTACGTAGTGTCAACCAAATATATGGATGCAATGCTTTTGTTTCGAACTCTGAAGCATCCAATGTGAAGCCAACACTATGGTTGTTTTTGTGTTTGCTTTTGATCAACATTAAATACTACTTTCTTGTAGTGGCAATTATCACTAATTTTGTATATAGCTGAATGAGAATATTGTTAGATTAATAAAGGCTACAATTAATTTGTTTATTGTTCCATGCAATAAATTCAATACACTGAATGTGAAGACTAATACAATCTATAGGAGTTTGGAGATTCTCGGTACACTCTTCTTCTTCTTTTGGCTAGGTAAAAGAAGAAGAATTAAATAGAGGACCTATCGTAACAAAGGTCACAATAGGACGACGAAAAATAAATGATAAAAATAGAGAAGTTGCCACCCTTGTTTATTAAAGGAAAACGTATAGAAAAACCCAAAAACGATCTCGAACCAAAAATAGGATTCGGGAGTTGATTACGTGTAAGGAAGGTATTAGCAACCTACAACTTCTGTCATAAAGATGGTTACCCCTAATTAAATGTGCAAAAATAGATAGCTTTAAAAATATTTATTTTACCCCTAAAAGAATTTCATTTTATTTATCTACAACTTTATTGCTTTTATAAAAAGAAATTTATTTAAGAAGAGAATATTTTATTTTAAAGAAAAGAAAAAAAATTTAATTTTTTGAGATAGATAGGAGTGGGCCCTTGCCCTTACGTATCCTCTAGTATAATGAGGAATTAGACTCACGTAGTTCTTTATAGAAAAAGCTTAGATTAATAATTTTGGATTATTAATTATTAAACTTAACATCACCAAGTTGTGCA
Source organism: Spatholobus suberectus (assembly GCA_004329165.1). Lineage (NCBI taxonomy): Eukaryota > Viridiplantae > Streptophyta > Magnoliopsida > Fabales > Fabaceae > Spatholobus > Spatholobus suberectus. The sequence goes on along the minus strand of CM014733.1, from coordinate 59,407,683 downwards.
ACTCAAATATGTCAAGTTTAATGAATGACCAAATAGGATGTACTTCCAAAGTGGTCATAGTTAATTTTTATTAATATTCTTAATATTATTGTTGTTATTATTATTATTATTTTAAAACATCTTACTTTGATTCAAGAATTAATTTTTTTTAAACATAATATATTGACTAGAAAAAAGAAAAAAAAGTGTAAAGGTAATGTCAATCCTATTATCCTTATTAAGGTTTTAAAACTAACTAGTTTGAACAATAAAACTAAAATAAAGATTAAGAACAAGTTTGAAAAGGAATAGGCCAAACACTTCCCAGGCCAAAGGAAATTAAAGGAAAGGATAATGGGCCAAGATTGTGACCTAGCCCATCAAATAAAACAACAAAAAAACAAAAAAAAAAAGAAATCAAAAAGGTCAGCAGACAAAAGGGAAAGAAAGGGAGCACATTACGCTCTTTTTTCTTCTTTCAAAAACGTCTCCACTCCCAAACAAGAGTTGCAATATCTTGCATCCTCATTGGCAATCAAGAAGTCGCTACTGCCGATGAGCACCAACGACGCCAATGAACACCAATTTGCTAGTGCGCAATATGCGGAGTCCCTGGATCGGGGCGTGACGGAGAACAGAAAACCAAAAAGCCTCCAAGGTGGTTCACACCACCTCCATCGTGGGATGGGGTTAGTGTTTACCCCTTGGCAAGTGCACCAAATTGCATTAATAGCAAAGGTGAATAAGAGTATCGTTCCCACAGAGATTTAACTCAGTTCCTAGCACTTCCTAATTTTTCCACTATTTAAACGATTAAATGGAATTTTTAATCTACTTCTAAACATGCAAATTTAAGCTTCAATACTAAATCATAAAACTAACAAGTTTTCTCTTTTTTTTTTAATTTTAAAAACAATAAAATTAAAAAGGATTCTTGCAAATATGAAAACTGTTGGGGGTTCAATTATCCTAGATATCCATCTCATGCTCTAAAAAGATTATCTATTCAAGTTCCAAGTTTCAATGTTAAGAAGAGTCTACACAATTACTTATGATTCAATCCCTCAAACCACAAGCCTACTTTTCCACAATCAACCCCTAATCCCTTAGGTAGTTCAATTGCAAAAATTGTATTAAGAATAAGAGCTCTATTTTTCTCTAATGAAGCAAATCTCATTCCTGAAATATGACTCATTAGGTACTTGATTTCAGTTCATAATTCAACTAGTATTTTCCAATCACCAATCAAACTCTTAGGTTGATCACGTTGAAGGCATTAAGCATAGAAATCAAATACTAACATATAACATTGGGATTCAAATAGAAACAGAGTATAACATTTACATTGAGATATTAATCTAGCTAACCTACACCCCAACAATTAAAAAACTCATAATCATCTTACAATCCCTAAATGAATTTCCTTGTGGTCTTAATCTTCCAAGCCTTTGGAATAAGTCTCCAACCCTTTGGCTTCTCTTCACTTCTTAGCAAAGTCCTCTAGAAAATGATTAGTCCCTCAATTCTTCTGAGAAGTGACTTTAAATAAGGAAGGCTTCTCATTAATGCACACTTAGCGCTCTACTTTGGGCGTTGGATGCCCTTTAATCACTAATTCAAGGGGTCTTTGGTGGTTGGGCTCTAAGCCCCCTAAGGTGGGTGCTTAGCCCTCTAACTAACAACTTTTCTGGCCCTTGCGCACTTAGCCCTCTAAAAAGGGGGCTAAGCCCTCAAACTTAACTTCAATTTTCCTTGAGAAAATTGGGCTGGACCTTCAACTCATTGGGTTCTCATCTTGGGTTATCCACAAAGCTATTGTTGGTCTTGCAGTCTACACAAAATAACATAAAAATAAGCAAAAACCATATATATTCACAACATAAGGAGAACTTAATGTTATTAACTTAGTTCACTCAAATTATATCTAAAACTTAACATTTTATAAAAACTTAAACATAGAAACTTATAAATTATAAACAACTTTTATCATCTTATAAATTCCCCCAAACCTAAACTCATGCTTGTCCCTAAGCATGACCTAAGAATAAAACTTAGATACTTAAAATATTTACAAATAAAAATCCAGCTAAAGATAACATATGTTCCTTTTTCACTTGCTAAGCATTTGGCATAAAACCCAACTTAAGACCTTGGTTAATCTCATGGAACTCCCAAAAGGAACTACAACTAGCTGCAAAGTGGAAATCACAGAACAAAGCCAACATGGTAGTCAAAATTATGAATTCAATCAAGAACACATAGCTCTTCACAGACGTGTTTCACTCATACACATAAAAGCCTTGGGTAAGTGGTTCACTCATAGCCAACCAAAGAGAATAATATAGCCTAATTTTGCTCTTCATCTCAACATGCACACAATTTACACATCACATAAATCTTTAGGGAATTTATTTGGGTTGTAATGTGGCTAGGTTGGAAGAATATTTTTGGTTTTACTATGGATAACAAAAATCATTTAGAATAAGGAAGCATTTATTTAATATTTCCAAACTGTACACTTTTATTCTATGCAATCAACACAACAATTTTCCCATTAAGCAAACATTTAACTTCTAAATTTTTTTATTTTTAGAGATCAAATACTAACATAGAACTTTGAAAATAATTGTACACTCTAACTTTATTTTACTAATCCAATATTTTGTGGCTTCCTCTTTGATAAAGCTCCCCTCCCCCAACTTATGTAATTCTTTCTTTACAAATGCCCCCTCATCCAAGCAATGGTAATTATGGTTTTTCTTTAAAGGCTTAAGGGTTTACAATAAAAAATTACATTCAGGCTCAAGGGGCTAAAACAAAGGATTATAATGTTGGGTAGGCTTTTTGGCTCAAACTTATATATATTTTAAAGAAATAAAACTACCCAAATCATTTCTATGCAAACTTGCAAATATGTACAAAGAGATTGAAGTAAAATCAAGTGCATAATTCCCCTGATGGCATTTTCTCAAAAAGCAAAATATTCAATTGGGCTCAAATTCCTTACACAGCTATGAGCTAATATATCCAATAATTTGCTTCAAAATTATCTTACCATAGCAACCAATTCTAACAATTTTCAAAATGCAGCAGAGCTATAGAAACTCTTGACATCAACCACAAAATTCACCTTAGTTTCTCATCAATTCCTATCCCAAACACTCACAAAAATTTTGTCTCAAGAGAAAACACTTATCATCTAAAAATTGGATATTTACTTATTACTATATGTTTTAAATAAGACTTATTTATGTTTTAACCACTCATAGATATATACTATTTCAAGCAAGCAAACAAACAAAGTACCATAAACATTAAAATAACGTAAAAAGACATAAAGTGTTCTAAAATAACCAAACATAACAAAAAGCAGTAATAGAAAACATAAAGCAAGAAATTACAAAAGTTAATTTTTTAATTATCCTTCATTTCCTTATCATCCATCTCATCATTAGCTTCAATATCTTCAGTTCCTTCTTCCTCTTCCTCTTCATCTTCGCCTTTTGCTCCTACAGTCTCACTACTCTTATCGTACCTCTCACCACGGAAGTCACCACCACCCGGCCAGTCAACATGTGTAGCAAATTCTTCAGCAGTCAGGAAAACAAACCCACTTCTCGCAACACCAGGAATGTGCAAAAAAAGGTTGCGTAATGTATCCATCAGCATAGTTTGGCCTCTGAACAATGCAACACTCTATTCCTGAATCAAGACTTGATAATGCTTAATGTTTTCCAACCACTTTGAAAGTGATAATTTAGGTGGGTGTGGAGGAGATCTCTCCCGTTCAACTGGTCCATTGTTCATGCTGTGAGCTCGGATAAACCTGGCATTAATTGATTTCCTCAATACCAAACGTGGTGGATTTGAGACATCCACACTAGCCTGTTTGCATAATTCAGTGATCAAACACGGATGCCCTAACATGGCATTCCTAGTAGAGTTGGCTGCCAACTGAATCTTCAATGATATGACACTTCCTACATTCATAGACTTTCCTACCATGATAGCATAAAGCATGTGAGACCTTTTTTTAGTGATATCAGAGGTGTGAAAGCAATGAGAAATGTTAAAACAAAGAAAAATCATCCAAATTTGAGCCAAAGACAATAAATTTCTTCTCAAGATCTTCTTCCTTTGTCCATTTATAGTGTACTCATAATAAGCTCCAGGCACGCAAATTATGCTAAGGATCAGAGAATAATCCTTATCAGCCCTGTTACACCACTCCACATACTCACAAATATTAGGTCCCAAATTCATCTCTATCCTTAAAAACTTATTAATTGTCCTTTCATCAAACTTCACAAAGCGTCCTCTAACAAAGCTTTTCCTCAAACTAATTCCAGGTGAAACAGTATAAGCATTAGCATAGAATTCTTTTACCACTGCCACATTAAGTGGTTCAGGATATGTTGCAAGCTTTGCCTATCCTCTCCTCATCATCTCATTCTGGAAAGTAGGGTACTCTCCAGCCTGTAGAGTGACTTTCCTCTCAGTAAGAAGGTTCCTATTCTCTATCTCATTAAATCTTTCTTGATGTTGCAAGGATAGAAAATGATAGTTGTCAAAAGGGCGGACAGGTTGTGAAGACTCTCTAGCAAGTGATGCCCTTGATCTCTTTGTTGGTAGCTTCTTAAGTCCCATCCTAAAACAAATTGAGAAAACCAATAGATTGCCAAACAATGTTAAACTGTGAATTATCAATAAAAATCAAAAGAAGATTCACTCTCTTGATTGTCTAAGTTTTAGCAAAAAAAGAATTTTCAAAGGAGCCAACACTTAGCCCCCATTCCTGCACGATGGGTGCTCTCAAACGCAGGTGTCAAGCACTTGCGCACTAGGCACTTTGTAGTGGGCACTGGGTGCCCTGTAGAACTTAATCCAAGATGAACATTCAAGGCGCGCTACAATGGGCACTGGGCGCCTTATCAATTTCCAAAAATTTCATTCAAACAAAATGTCGAACATATGGCATGCTATATACAAATATACATTAAATCACACTATTCCTACTTATAATCACCCAAGGGAATCAAATAACAGCATGCATTCATTAACAACCTTATTTAGAACTTCATTCACTCACTAAAATGAAATTAAACTAACTAAAGATAATGGAAAAAACAAAACTAACAAAATAAGAACACAAAGAGACAATAGTAAAAACTTACTTGAAGATAATTGGAAAAGGGGATTGAGAAGGAATCACAAGAGCACTGAGTAAGAATGAGGTGAACAGTAGAGAATTGCTCAGGTTGTTTTAAGCAGAGCGTGAAGCAATTGAAGCGCCTCACATCTTTATTATTCAGGCATAACTGCAAGCAACACGTTGGGCGCGCATATAAAAGCACTAAGCGCGCTGGTGAGCCCACAACTATTTAGTTTCCTGCGCTCAAAATTATTAAAAGTTAAATTAAAATATATATATATATATATATATATATATATATATATATATATATATATTTAAGCACAACGCGCTAAGCCCTTAAACATAAGTGCTCAGCCCTCAACTTCTTGAGACTCACTCGCTTAAAGGCACTGGGCGCCCTACTTGGGGCTAAACCCTCAATGACTTGATATTTAACTTTTTATACATGACTTGGGAGCTAAGTCCTCCTAACTAGGTGCTGAGCCCTATTAGTCTCTAACATTTATTTATTTATTAACAATTTATAACCTACAAAAATCAAACACTAAATGACAAAATAATTTAAACTAAGAAAGAGTTAGAAATCCTGGGTTGCCTCTCAGTAAATGCTCTTTTACCATCATTAGCTTGATGAATCATCTTGCACAAGGATCTTCTAAATTTTTGAGAAATCATGAATGAATCTCCTATAGAAACCCGCATGGCCTAAAAGTTTCTTATTCCTTTAACATTTGTTGGAGGTGGTAATTTTTCAATTACATCCAACTTTGCTCTATCCACCTCTATTCCTCTTTGAGAAACTCTATGTCCTAATACAATTCCTTCCTGCACCATAAAGTTACACTTTTTCCCAATTCAAAACAAGGTTATTTTCTATACATATCTTAAGAATCAAATCAAGATTAATCAAACATGAATCAAAAGATGAAGCAAAAACTGAGAAATCATCCATAAAAAATTCAATACACTTTTCAAGTAAATCTAAAAATATAGAAAGCATACACCTTTGAATTGTTGCAGGTGCATTGCAAAGATCAAAAGGCATATTTCTATATGCAAAGATTCCAAATAGAAAAGTGAAAGTTGTCTTTTCGTGATCTCCTAGATAAACCACAATCTAATTATACCTAGAGTATCCATCCAAAAAACAATAGTAAGCTTGACTGGATAACCTTTCCAACATTTGATCCATGAAAGGTAATGGAACATGATCTTTTCTTGTAGCATGATTGAGCTTGTGGTAGTCAATACACATTCTCCAGCTAGTAATTGTTCTGGTAGGAATCAACTCATTCTTCTCATTCTGGACCATAGTCATACACCCTTCTTTGGAACTACTTGCACAAGAGTCACCTATGCACTATTAGAAATTGGGTAGATAATCCTTGCCTCAAGAAGTTTCAGCACCTCTTTCCTCACCACTTCTTTCATATTTTGTTTCAACCTCTTCTAAGGATGCATTATTGGTTTGTAGTCTTCTTCCATCATAATTCTATGCATGCAATAAGAAAGACTAATGCCTTTCAAATCATTGATTAACCATCCCAAAGCACCTTGATTCCTTTTCAAAACTCTCACTAGCTTTTCCTCTTCTAATTTAGTCAAGGAACTACTAATGACAATTGGCTTCTTATTTTCTCCTTCAAGAAAAACATATTTCAACTCCACAAGGAGTGTTTCAATTCAACCTTCACTTGTTCTGACTTTTCACCCTTTTTCAATTCCTCTTTCTTCAATTGTATAGATTTCTGCACTCTTTGTGCCTCAAATTAAGAAAGACATTCATCAATCATTTGTTGTTCATTTTCTATAAAACTATCAATAGAATTCATGATTTCTTTTTCAAGAGGAGTCCAAGGCCAATGCTGCTTCTTCACATCACCTATTACTTCATTAAGAACATCAATTCTTAAACATTAAGTTTTATCACTCGAATAATGCATAGCTTCAAAGATATTAAAAGTGGCCACTTCATCTTGCACATACAACATCAATTGGCCTTTCTCCATATCAATGAGAGCTCTAACTATTACTAAAAAGGGTCTTCCTAAAATTAGAGGTACATCAACATCCTTCTCCATATCAAGAATGACAAAATCCACTAGAAAAATCAGTTTATCCACTTTTACAAGTACATCTGCCATGGTTCCATGAGGGAATTTTATGGATCTGTCAGCAAACTGAAGAATCATATTGGTAGGTTTGATCTCTCCTCCCTCAAGCTTTGTCCACATTGAAAGAAGCATCAAATTGATACTCGCCCCCAAATCACATAAGGCTTTTCCAATAACCATACTCCCAATGTTACAAGGAATAGTAAAACCACCAGGATCCTTAAACTTTGGAAGGAGTTTTCTCTGAAGGATAACACTACATTCTTCTGTCAAAGCTATAGTTTTATTCTCCTTCATCAACCATCTTACCTTTTTCTCACTTCCACTAACAATTTCTTTTTCTTCCTCACTCTTTTTTTCTCTCAACTTCTTTTTCTTCTTTTACACTCTGATTTTTCTCTTCCTCAATTTTTTCCTCACTTTTCTCACTATTTTTCTCTCCACTCACTTCTCCTAACACCTTTCCACTCCTTGTTGTAATTGCATTACCATGCTCTTTTGGATTTGTCTAAGTATTCCATGAAAGAACTACATTTGACTATTTTGCTAGTTGCTTAGCTAGCTGACCTACTTGCACATCTAAATTTTTAATAGAAACCTAAGTGTTCTTTTGAGTAGAAATAGAGGCTTGGATGAATTGATTCACGGTTTCTACCAATTTCATGGTTCGGTCAGTAAAGGGAGAAGAATTCTGGACAATCTGAAAGGGTGGTCTATTAGAAGAACACCCGTTAATTGAAACTAGGATGATTCCTCTATCCTAGATTATAATTGTGGGAAAAAAGGATAATTCATTGGATTACCTTACCTTCCTTGGTTCCCTACAAAATTCACATCTTCTTGAAAATTAGTCTCTCACTGACCATTCAAATGATCCCCTCCACAAAAATCACATTTCATGACTTGATGTTGTTGCATTAGAGTGTTTTGCATAGCCTAAATCTGCTGAGGAATCTGAGAAATCTGCTTAGTCAATGCTTTAATTTGTTGAGTAAGAATCTTGTTTTAAGCCAACAAAGTTGTTTGAGAATCTAACTCCAACAAACCTTTCTCCTTCCTTGGTACTGCCGCCCTATCATGATGAATTAGATAATCATTAGAAGCCATTGCTTCTATCAAAGTTATTGCTTATTCTGCTATTTTTGTATCCACTGATTCTCCTGCTGAAACATCCAACATCAACTTAATTTGTGGCCTTAATCCATGGCAAAAAATTAGCATTTGAGTCAACTCATCTATCCTATGATTAGGACACATCCTCAACAATTGCTTGTACCTTTCCCATGTCTCACACAAAGGTTCACCTTCCTTCTGACTGAAAGTTGTAATCTCTCCTTTTGCCTTTACATAGTGAGAAGCTGGAAAGAATTTGGTTAGAAATTTCTCCTCTACCACATCCCATTGTGACAAACTCTAGTCTAGGTGTGATTGTAATCAAGTCTTTGCTTTACCAGTCAAAGAAAAAGGGAATAGACGAAGACGGATTGCTTCTTCCATGACTCCATTCATCTTTATAGTATCATATAGCTCATAGAAAGTGGCCAAATGCTTATAAGGGTCTTCATGGCTGAGTTCGGCAAATGCATTTTGTTGTATGGGACTCAAGAGAGCTGGCTTTATTTCAAAATTGCCTACAACTATCAGAGGCCTGACAATGCTAGAAAAGTACCATGGTCCATTTCTCTAACCACAATTACCAAGTGTTCTTCTTTGCAGTTGCTATTCTTCATTTCCTGCCATAATTCCTTGTTACTCTATTTGTTCTCTTTCTCTCCTCTTTTCAGCAGATTTTCTCTTTTTAGACTTCTTTCTATTTGATCTTTCTATTTTATCAATATCAGGATCGAATAGCAGTAGATCTAGTGAAGTTGTATCTCGCATACACTAAACTAAAAGATCAAGGTAATATGCACAAAATATTTAAAAACAAATTATGCAAATAAAAAGAAAAGAAAATTAAAATAAATCAAAAATAAGAAATACATAAACAATATCCAAATTAGCAGAAAATTTGGATTTGCTAGTATTGAAAAACAAAGTCCCCGCCAACAGTGCCAAAAACTTGTTTACCCCTTGGCAAGTGCACCCAATTGCATTAATAGCAAGGGTGAATAAGAGTATCGTTCCCACAAAGACTTGACTTAGTTCCTGGCACTTCCTAATTTTTTCACTATTTAAACAATTAAATGAAATTTTCAATCTACCTCTAAACATGCAAATTTAAGCTTTAACTAAAATTGTAAAACTAACAAGTTTTCTCTCTCTTTTTTTTAGAATTTTAGAAAACAACAAAATTAAAAGGATTCTTGCAAATATGAAAACTATTGGGGGTTCAATTAGCCTAGATATCCATCTCATGCTCTGAAAAGATTATCTATTCAAATTCTAAGTTTCAATGTTAAGAACAGTCTACACAATTACTTATGATTCAATCCCTCAAATCACAAGCCTAATTTCCACAATCAACCCCTAATCCCATAGGTAGTTCAATTGCAAAAATTGCATTAAGAACAACAGCTCTATTTTTCTCTAATGAAGCAAATCTCATTCTTGAAATATGACTCATTAGGTACTTGATTTCAGTTCATAATTCAACTAGTATTTTCCAATCACCAATCAAACTCTTAAATCATTCAAATGTTGATCAGGCCAAAGAAAGCATTAAGCATAGAAATCAAAATACTGACATATAACATTGGAATTTAAATAGAAACAAAATATAACATTTGCATTGAGATATCAACCTAGCTAACCTACACCCCAACAACTAAGAAACTAGCTACTCATAATCATCTTACAATCTCCAAATGAATTTCCTTATGGTCTTGATCTTCCAAGCCTTTGGAATAAGTCTCTAACCCTTTGGCTCCCCTTCACTTCGTAGCAAAGTCCTCTAGAAAATGAACAGTCCCTTAATTATTCTGAAAAGTCACTTTAAATAAGGAAGGATTCTCATTAATACGCACTTAGCACTTTGCTTTAGGTGCTAGGTGCCCTTTAATCACTAATTCAAAGGGTCTTTGGTGGTCAGGCGCTAAGCCCCGTGAGGTGGACACTTAGCCCTCTGACTAATAACCTTTCTGGCCCTTGCACGCTTAGCCCTCTAAAATGAGGGCTAAGCCTTCAAACTTAACTTCGATTTTCCTTGACAAAATTGGGTTGGACCTTCAACTCATTGGGTTCTCATCGTGGGCTGTCCACAAAGCTGTTGTTGGGCTTATCATCAATACAAAATAACATAAAAATAAGCAAAAACCATATATATTCACAACATAAGGAGAACCTAATTTTTTTAACTTAGTTCACTCAAATTATATCTAAAACTTAACATTTTATAAAAAATTATAAATTATAAACAACTTTTATCATCTAACAATTAGGGATTAGGAGCTTGTGATTGCAGTTCAACAACAGTGAAGTGAAACTCTAGTACCGCCATGATTTTTGCTTCGATGCCTCATCGCGCTATCACGGCAGATTCATATATGCTACGAACGAGAACAAGGGGAAACAAAGCTTCGTGTTTTTGAGACTGGGCCCAACAATGAGTAATTGATTCAGTGCCTGGGTCGTTGGGGTGATTTAAGGATGAACCAATTTGGCTTTGTGGCCAGTTTTGGGTTCAAGCGTGAGGGTTAGAATGGGTGTCTTATATGGTGCGTAGTAGACCTTGCATTAACTGATGAATATTAATTTGTATTTTTTATTTATTTTATTTTTTTGTTTATTTTTATGTGGATGGAAACATTGTTGAAAATTTTTAATGAAGTGTATGCAGAATTTGTGGAATGAAATGAAATGTTGTGCGTGAATATAAGACGCGAATGTTGGTATGTATTGAGTGATATGTGGATGTTCTGTTCATATGACTAAATGTATTTGATACATAAAAAAAAAAATGCTTAAACCAGTGTATGTTATTATGTATGTGAGACAGAAAACATCAAATGCAATTGATGTTGATGTATGTATGTTGTGAGTGCAAAGGAAAATGTGAGAAGAAAATGTAACTATAACTGCGTGTGAGTGAAAGTGTACGATGTGTGAGGCATAGTGCTTGAATCAATAAGTACATATGCAAAAGTGTGATATTTAGTTAGATGTGTGTGGATTGTGAAAGGAAAAGTTATGTTATACATTGTATGTGGTGTATATTGAATGAATGATGGTATGTGCATTTATGGATGTGAGGCTGTATGGTTGGCATGTGTAGAAGAAACATTTGTGTTTGTGACATTGGAATGCATGTATGTGTCTTAAGAATGAAAATCCCTTTTAGTGTGTATGTTGAAGGTATCTTGCTGTACGTGAGAGTATGAAATTATGTATGGGTGGAGAATGAATGCGTGATTGATCGAAGGTGAGGTCAGAATGTAAAATGAAAATGTTGTTGGTGTTGATGTGTAAAAGAAAAGTGAAGACAAAAGAATAAAATGGTGAGAGCTGAGAGTATGATGACTGATTGTAAAGAAAACAGAGGCAGCAAACGCACTGTGTGTTGAGATTCCAACATGTGGAATGGTCCATGGGTATGGTTAGTACCCATCATAGTAAAACAAAGACCTAAGAGTGAAAATAAGATATTGACAGAGAGTAAGGTGTCAAAAAGTATGCATCCATAAGCTAAAAACTCACAGGAGAAATGAGACCCATAATAAGCAAAATGTACACATTAATAAGACACAAACACCAACGTTTAAGCATAAAGCAAGCCATCGGTTTATTATTTATACATTTCATCATAAAACAACAAAAGGTACCGAATCACATTTATTATAAGTGTAAAAAGAGCAAGCTGACGGGAAATAGCTACATCACGACGACAAAGAAAGAAGATAAAGGATTATACCTTTGATCTTTCACTTATATAGGATGACGGTAGCCTTTTCTAGGAACTTTTTCAATAGCGTAACAGTATGCCTCAGAGAGAATAAAAGTGTCTGAAAGAAACACCCTAAACATCTATTTATAGGACAAGAGTGAATTTGATAGAATAAAAAGGTGTCGCCTTTAAAGGGACTCGTTGCCCTAAAGGTCTCACCTTTGATTCAGATTTTATTTTCCCATTTTTATTCTTTTATTATTATTATTATTATTTTAAACTTGGATAAGAAGGCTCAAATATTTCTAGAAGAGCATATTCCCTTTTCCTTCCATATTTTTAGCTCCCCCCCTCCCTTTTATCTCATCATTGATTTTATTTTTTATTGCCTCCTCCTTTTTTATTGGGCATGGGCCACTTCATGCTAGCCTAAAAGGTTTCCTTTTATTCACTTTCTTCTTTATCTTCTCTTTTATCTTTTTTTATTTGTTATTATTAATAAAATTCAATTTTGTTATTTTCATGTATCGGATAAAATTTTGTATCTACAGTTTCAAATGCTATGTTTGTTTTTTTTGGGTAGCTTATCCTTGCTTGTGTGCTTTATGTGTGTGTCTGATTGTGATGATCGCAATTGTCTTAATCACGGGAGCAAATGGTGTTTTCTCCTTGGAGTGATGCTTTCAGTGTGGAGCTGACACCAATTAGCCACGATGGGCGAGATGGTTGGACAATCGATGCTGATGCCCATTAAGCACGTTTTGATGGTCTACTTCTCACTTGCTACACGCCATGCGAGGTCCTAATTTCCACGTCCAATTATGATTTGAGTAGATTTCTCGGAGTTTGTTCAGGAGATTATGCATTCCCCACCTACTATTCCTACACCTGTGCTTGCTCCCCGTTGAGTGGGTAATGCTCGCAAGTGCCGGAGGCCTTTTAGTATGTGCGCTTCTCGTGGACGTGGACATGGATGAGGCTCGGGCCAAGTTTTTTTGTGGGAAACGACGATGATGATGACAATGCACCTTCTAGCTCTCCTCATTGTCTCTAGGAGACAATGTAGTTTGTGTTGTATCTTTTGAGTAGTTATAGGGAGTGAGTTATGTATCCCCTTCCCCTTTTGTGTTGTGTTTTGGATTCATTGTCACACGTCTCTCCCACTATCCTTATGTTATTTGATATTTCATGTTTATGTTTGATCTTTCTATGGCTATGTATCCAGTACTTTACATGCTAGACATGCTATCTTTATGTATGGTTATGTGTTATGCTTTTATCTTCACATATGACTTTCTTTTGCAATGTTATAACAATAAGCCGATTTATATTAAGAAAAAAAAACTTATCCATATTTTCACAAGCAAGTTAATGAAGAATTTTTCCTAATTGAACTTAAAATCTAAATAGATGACTAGCTAGGAGTTTTCTTTCCATTGTTTCCTTGTGACGATTCGTGGAGGTCGTATCGCAGGTCGTCACAAGAAGAGTTAGGAGCACCTCAAGCATTGGATCAATGAAGAAATTGATGAAAATATGAGCCAGAGGAGGCCACAAGGGATATGTGGTGCTAGCCACACCTTTATGGTGAGTAATAGGAGAAAAAGAGCACAACAAGAGAGTACCATAAGATGTGTGTGTAACACCCCTCTTTTTGCCTATCAAATTATTTTCCTAATTATTCTATATTTATTTCTAGATAACCATATGGGAATCTCAAAAATTTGATCCCTACGGTTACTTTAGTATTAGTAATATTTAGTTTAGATTTTTAATAATTTTTAAGGACGAAGCCCGAAAATTTGTAAAATGACCGTTTCGTCCCTAAAAGTTAGATAATAGAATAATAGAATAATAAATAAAAATAGTTAGAATTGTTTACAAATTATTTTTGAATTATCAATATACTTAGAATAATTAATAATAATTTTAGAAATTTTTTGAGATTTTATTTAGATAATTTTTGTAAAATGACAAAAATACCATTGGTTAACTACAAGAACCAACCAGAGACTTTTTTACCTCAAAATATTTTGAAATTTTATACAAAGTATATTTAATTATAAAAAATTTATTTTGAAAGAAAATTAGTGAAAAATAAAACACCCCTATTTCTATTTTTTCAACTATTTTTTCAATATTTGATGATTTAATTTTGAAAAATCAGGAGAAAATTTCAAAATTCTAATCTCCACCACTATGCTCAAAATTTCAAAAGCTATCTAATTGTAATTTTTAATAATTTTTCTAAGCCAAAACCCGAAGAAATTAAAAAATAACATTTTTGCCCCTACTACTCAACATTAAAGGCCAACATGAAAAAAAGATTCAATTGATATTAAATATTAATTTGAGCTTGGAATCATGTATATATATTAAAATATAATTTTGAAAATTTTCTAGAAATTTTCTAAAATTCTTGTCTAAAATGAATAAAATACCCTTAGGTGTCTATAAGCCTTATCAGTATTGGTTTGACATTCAGAAATGGTAAAAATGGTTATTTCAATTTATTTATAGGTGAAATTTTTAATTTTATAATTTTCATAAAATCTTGGTATTTATTGAATTAAAATGGATTTTTTATAAATTTTCTACCTTAAAAATATAAAATAAATACATATAATTTAAAATGAATTAATAAAAATTAAAATTAGTTATTAGAAATTTATTTTTGATGAACAATAATGTATTTGTCTAGTTTTGAATTTAATTTCATTTTTTTTATATTAAATATCATTTTTTCAAGTTTAGGTGATTTTATCGGTACCAATTAATTTAACTATAGATAAAGTTGATACTGATAAAGCTAGGACAACACATTGACCACGTCCCAAGCCTAAAGGGGGGCTGATTCACTACTCTAATATGTTAATGTGTCCCTAAGTTTGCACATACGTCCTTAAAATGAAAAATAAAAATTGAAATTATTACATAATGCATGACTTAAGCATGTGGACACTTAAGCTTGTTCCTCCTATATAAATACCCATGCTTCTTGGACATTTTTCATGCATCCTCCACTCTCTAAAGTTGGCCAAAATCCACATTGAGAGTTTCTCTCTCTAGAAATTTTTCTTTCTTAGTTTTTATATTAAAATTTTGCTAATTTTCAACTAGTAAAATTTCTTCTACTAGAAGCTTTGCACCAACAATTTCATCCTCTTCATCAACCATCTTTAGAGATAATGGGGGGAGTGGGGTTGGTGCTAAATCATTATCACTTTGCATGTTGGTAGAAAGGATTTTTTCCTAAACCCATTTAGGCTTAAGTTTTATTATTATTATTATTGTTGTTGTTGTTGTTGTTGTTATACTGTTTGATGTTACACTTTAACTTTTGCTAAGTTGTTCCTCTATTCAAATTTAAATTGTTAAATTATACTTGCTAAATTGTTACTCTGCTCAAATTTAAATTATTAAATTATATTTACTAAGTTGTTGTTTTGCTCAAATTTAAAAAATCAAAATGTATTTATTTAGTTGTTATTCTACCAAAATTTTAGTAATTAAATTATAATTACTATGTCGTTATTTTGCTAAAATTTTACTAATTACTAAGTTATTATTCTGCTTAAATTTTATGTGATTATTAAATTGTTATTTTGTTAAAATTTTGGTATTGTGCAATTTATGCAATATAAGGAAGAAATATTAATTATACTGGTGCTCAAACTAAATGAGACTAGAAAAAACTATGCTTAAGAAGTTAGGAATTGATAGTTTAGTGAGTAATGTAAAGCAAGTGATATGCAGTGGCATGACACCCTACTAGGAAAACTACAGTTTGGTACGTTGAGAAATGAAAGACAAGGATCTACATGTGGAGGTCTATGGAGTAGGCATCGAGTGGTGAAAGTTCCAATGGCTAGGGTGGAGCCCTCGAGCTAGGATATTCGCCTAACCAAGCTTGATAACCCTGACAACTACACAATATTCCAAGATTAGTTTAAGAGTATACCTCTATAAATGGATATCCTGACTATTATTTTCCTCAATGATGGTGAGGATTGTATCATGTGATCATGTTGATGAGGTATATATACTCTCAGTCATTTCCCAAGTTCTATTGAGAACTATTACTCACTAATGAGAAGTATGAATCTATACCAAATTAACGATAGTATAAAATAAAATAAACTTTAGGTTTCCCTTTTTGTCAACTATGTTTTATCTATATTTTATGGTAGAATTCTTACTATACATGTAGAAGTGATTTCAGAACAAATCATCTCACTCCATTTTTTATTTTTTTTGCATATTTGATCGCGATTAATGAAGATGGTCATGCCAGTACTGTTTAATTTACACATAAAGTATCTGGACGAAGGAACTTGGGAATACTATGAAGATATAGATATACTTACTTATCATGGTTTTGTATTTATTACATTCTTATCTCCTATTCCTGGGTTTCCAATACCGCCTATGACCTACGAGATCCCTATTTCTTTATCGAAGACTTCGCCGCCAAACTTTGTCTACGCTCTTCCTACTCTGCCACCACTTGAGGATTTGTAGGCCTAGTCTAATTACCTGTTCTTTTATATATGGGATAAAGTAGACTGACACTACTTTGAGTAAGATCTTTTTGATGTACTAGGAATAAATAATAACTATTTTGATATATATTTTGATTTCCCTATATTTTAGTTATTTTTCTAATTATGAAATCATGATGTACATATCTACAATGAATATATATAGATTTTATTTTTTTACTACTATTATCAAATTTTGTTAAATTTACAAATTTTCTGTTATTAAAGCGAAGAAAAAGTTTACTCGTATTATTAAGTAAGCAAATAAGTATGGGTTATGTTCAATGTGAACAAGTATCACAGTGTGTGGCACCTGCCACACCCCTGTAGGTGTACCAGTAAAGCTAGTTGATGGATAGCAACTGTCATAAGGGAGGTGTGGCGTGCATCAGACCCCCTATTTTGTGACTTTATCACTTATTTTTGGTTGGGTTTGACCCATGGTGTCTTTCTAGTTATAAATAAACCCCATTAGTATCGTTAAGCATCTTTGAACCTCATTTTGGGAAGCATGATTTAGGATTGAGAATTGTTCTTTGTTTTCTTCAATTCTTTTCGAGTTTGTTTTCTTTGTTTGTTTTTCTTTCAGGATTCTACCATAACTATATGTGAATAGAACCCTCTATTCTAAGATTAGGGCTTAGCCCTTGATGTCTATTTGCATTAATTGAGTTGCCTTTATGTTCATTTGTGTTCTTCTCTTGATTCTATTCTTATTGACTTTATCTATGCAAAGTGCTTGATTCTTGTTTTACATAATTTTAGACACTTGGGAAAGAACTAAAAGGTGAACCTAATCATTGGAACCATAAAAATGGAACTTAGGTTTTAAATAATGAAAGTGGATTTAATCCTTCGAGGAATTAATGAATTAACAAAGAACTAAATGGGTCTAATTGAATATAGCTACCATGAAAGTAAGGTAAATTCACTTAGGCACATCTTGGTTCCTCGAAAGAGAACGAGGATTACTTTAGGTTAATTTCCCTTTAATGAGCACCAAATAAAGTGTTAAGTAAGGCAATTAATCAAATAGGAATCATTGTGCAAACCCCCAATCTTGGAAGCTTTCCAATGTCAAACCTTATCTTTTTAAAATATTTGCTTTATTTGTAATTAAAACCTTATTTTCTCTCATGTAATCTTAATCAAATTGCAATAATTACTTAATCAAACATGTGGTTCTTGAGGAAAGAACGATATTTATTACTAGGTGATACCATACACTTGAGATAATGTATCAACTTATACACAAGTATTCTTTTCAAACAAAGCATCTTCAGGCTTCCAACAATTTCACTTAGAAATGCTTAGGGGTAAAACTCCTTAACTACAACGTCTAACAAATAAATACAAACTTTTAAGCTTAAGTCTATTTTTTCAACTCAGAAACATTAGAAAGTAGAAAGTTTGGACAAGGTTTGTGATATGAATATTTCTCTTAAACTTATGTATGTGGTCCTTCCTTCTATCTTTTGTTTTTTAAGCTATATATATAGGACCAAGGAAAGATACCCGTTGGGAACTGTTGTAAGCTTCTTTTAAGCTTGGTTTGAGATGAAAGTTGAAACATTAAATGCAATATTTAATGCTTTCACCAACTTGTCACATAAGATAAGATAAAGCATGGTGCTTATCTTTTTTCTCATACTAATGTTGTATAGCAAGATGTAACATTTTATTTTTCAGAGAAAGTATACTGCAGTATTCAAATATATGCTTTCTTATCTGTTATTGCTATTCCTTTTGCACGTCTTTTAATAAAGTAGGTGAGTACATAAAGGTTGACTTGAGAGCTTGGAGAGACAAACACTTAAATGCTTTCTTAATACATTTCAATTTTTATAAGTAAGTGTATCATTTACTATGATGATGCCTTAGTAAGATGATGTATATGTTCAAAGGACAAAGCAATAGGATGATTGAACTATAGCAATAATGTTAAAGCATTCATTCGTAGGACGACATATCAACAATCATTATTTTCATGGATATTCTTATAATTTGTTTGTTATCTTTAAAATTTAAAGGTCATGGATTATCCTTTTATCTAACAATAGCAACTCTTTTTCTGAAGATATTTTGAATCTAAAAGTTGTTATGGGGAAAAATAGGCAACATAACTCAAAGACATCCCTAAAATCCCTACAATTTACGAGTTATGGCTACCTAAAGCAGACAAATGATCGTATCAGTCAATGTAATACTCCAACAAATCATTACCTTCACACGTACTTTCATTTATAGAAATGTAAACTTTTTAAAATAAAACCTCAATTGAACATAAAGACTTCAATACATGAGTACCTAATGTACCTTACAAGACTTAATGATAATTCTCAACATAACAACTAGGCCTTATGCAAGAGGTTATTAATTACAAAAGAAGAAATTAAAATCCTAAAACAAAAATAACAAAGTTATAAAACTATAAATTATGTTAAATGTTTCTTATTGCTCCCAACTTTGCTTAATTTAAAAATATTAAACTTAAACTAATGAGACCACAGTCTCAGTGAGTGCCTTAGGGACACTACAACATTATATAGAGCATATATAACATACATTTTCATCTTCAACAGTTAATCATGACATCTAAGGCATATAAACATTTATGTCATTTTTAAGAGATCACAATTTATACAGAAAACATAGAACATGTAATTCACTCTATAGTACATCATCAGAAACAACAATCATATCATTGGTAGGATGCACATGTGAATGCAGTGTTCCTCTATCCCTACTCCATATGCATGTGATACGAATACTATCATTAGGAAGTAGCCTAAGAGTACATGCTTAGGGTCAAAGGAGCACAATCCTCTATGATTACCTCTAACTAAGTACTCTCAACTAGCGTGATGTCCTCAAGTGCCTAGTTAGGGTTGTTAAGCTTTGCACAGTTTACCCCGACATATCATAGGATCAGCATAAGTCATTGGAGTTTCCCTACCAAGCAACCAGGCTGACAACCTTTCGGGGCCTCCACCATCTGGCTTGTAATACTTATGCACATAATGTCTAACATGTTTTTCTCGTTCAACAATCGGGTACCATCCTCACCTCTCACAAGCTAGGTCCTACACAAACAAGATACCGCCCCAGCACTATCTTCACCTCTCATAGGCTAAGCCACTCATCATAATGATATCAAGTCATATAACACATCTCATAGCATAATGTCACATGTTAAAAACATTATACATCTCATAGCATAATATACACAAGTCAAGTTATTCCATTCGAACAAACATCCTCAAGCATAATATCATATGTCACAATCACAACACAAGTAAAACAACATTCATAACATCACGTACTCACTTTCCTTATTGCATATCATATTCCTATCCCTAAACACTCTAATTATTAGTTTCTCGATTCAATTTTTGATTGCCTAAGCTAGTTCTACTACTCTCATACCCCCAAAATTTGCACACTTCACTGACAAGGAACTCAACACAAGCATGCTTAATGGAGCACAGGCGTGCTTGACCAATCAATTTTAATACAATTATTGTAGTTTTGTACATGTCTTTACTTAATGTTTATTAGGCTTAATATTGGTGTTGTAGCTGAGTTTTGCACGTATAGATTCAATTGGGCTTTAATGAAAATCTCAATTAATTTTTAGATTTTTATGGGTTTTGACCTTTCGTCCTTGTTCAGGTCATAATTTGGATTATAGAGATGCGTTTGAGGTGATCTTGGTGTCTATGCAAAGCTTAAAGAAAATTCTACAACTTTCATAAAGAAGTCATAAGCTGATTTAGCCTAGATCATGGATGAAATTGTACTTAAAGTTGGATAAGCTGTTTCCCATTGACAACCCGACATAGTACAGTGTTTTGGACATATCTTGAGTAATAGACATTATTTTTAAGTGATTCTAAAGTCATTAGTTAGCTAAAAAATTCTTATAAAGACCACAAAAACTAATTTGATCATCTTCCTATTCGTTTTTGTCCACTAAGTTGACGTTTTTTGTTAGGAAAATAAGCACGAGCGTGCTCATCACTTGACAAATGATAAAATCACAATTTGCGAGCATGGAGGCTTCCTTAAAGTACTAAAACTCTATAATGTTGTGTTTCTTCTATCTTAATGTCTAATTGCCTAATATTTTATTCCAAAGTGGAGATTTCTTATCAATCTAAGTCATTTTCATCTAAGTTTAATCCTTTAATTCCTTATCTAAAATAGGAAAAAGCCTCAAATCAACCTAAACCCTTACCATAATCTTAGTCTACCCTTGAGCAATCACAAATTAGATTAATCACATAGGTTCACATAACAACAACAACAACAACAACAATAATGATGATGATGATGATAATGATAATAATAATAAAAAAAATATTAGTAATAATAATAATAACAACAACAACAACAATAAAAATAACAACAATAATAATGATAATAAAATATACTTGCACACACATGCATATGCTTGATATTATTCTTTCTTAATTCCCAAATATTAGAACTTCCTCTTTAAACACAACAAGTAAACATCAATTCCAAACCCTTACTAAACCCTAACCATGGGTGATGCATATGCACACAAATAAGGAGGAAAGAATAACATTCTTCCTAAACATCATAATGCCTCTATCTTAGACCCCTTAATTATACAATAATATCAAAATTTGTACCCTAACACCTCAATCTTCCGTAAACATTAACAAATACAAAATCCTTATCCTAACCCCACATGGCATAAATATACAAATATCATGTCATGCAAGACAAACAATAGCAAACAATTATGGGGAAAAGGGAAACATGCACTATTGTAGAAAATGCTTTTTAAATCGATTAAAAAAAGCTTTTTAAATCGGTTATACAATCAATTTAGATACAGGCGGTATAAAAAATGTAATCATTTTAAATTGTAATTTGAACCGACTTAAAATTTTTTTTTACTCGGTCATAGTGATAATCGAGTTAAAAAGTTCAGTGTTATGGTCATCACATTCTTAAGCTTCCGTTGGCATTCACCACCAATAATCAACATTCTTGACGTGCTTCATCTCCTCCCTAGCGGTGCCGATCTTCACAAGCAGTAACTCCACAGTCTTGGTTGTTCAGTCCACGAGCCTTTCCATCAACACCATCTCACTCTTTGCTGCCACAAATACAAACAGCATATACTCTAGCAGCTTCTCGAGCTCCACCATCTCTAGAAACAAGTAATCTTTCCTGTCGACCTCTGCGGAGCATCGAGGGTGCATAGTGGCGATGATGTCGAAGTGGAGGTAGTGGTGGGACTTGCAAAGGCGTACGATGAAGGCGTCCTTACTGACGCAACTAGGGCCATTAATGACGATGATGAGGGGGTAGGGAGAGGGGAGAGGGGCTTGGAGTTGAAGGGGGAGCCTAGGGACTTTAAATCGTTTAAAATTTGAGCCAGAGTACACTTTTTTAAATCGGTTGCACTTGCAACCGATTTAAAAAGTTTTACTTTTTAAATCGGTTGCAAGTGCAACCGATTTAAAAAAGTGCACGCTGGCTCAAATTTTAAACGATTTAAATCGGTTGCATGAGAACCGATTTAAAAGAACTTTTTAAATCGGTTCTCTTACAATCAATTTAAAAAGTTTTCACTTATTTACAAAAATGCCACCACATTTTTTTTTAAATCGGACTCAAAAACACCGATTTAAATTCTTGTTTTAAAACTGGTTTTTGTAGTAGTGATGCCAAGTATACACACAATAAAGATTCATACAATTATGGAAAAAGGGAAACATACAAAGAGCTGCACTCACTTGGAGATGATTGCCATCCCTACGGGGTGCCTAGGTTCTCCCTTCTTTTCTTCTCTTTTCCCCCTTTCCTCTCTCTATCTACTTATTACTTGCCTTTTTAGGTTAATTGAGAATGTGTGACTAGAATATGTGGATTAGGGTTTTATAAAATTTAATTCCCTTATTGGGCCTTAGTGACTCTTCTTTTGTAAAAGCCCATCTATCTTCCCTTTGACTTAAGCCTATTATATAACTATTTAATTATCTATTTGTTATAACACCCTTTAATTTATATTACTTATTAAGTCTAATTTTGAGGGATGTTACAGTGAACTTGTTGCATATGTGCCAAATAATTAGAAGCAAACACAAGGTGGTACGTGGTTAAGATTGCAAGGACAATTTTCAAGGTCATTAGGCCAATTGCCCATTACGTGTGTTATGCAACCTAGAACTGTCCTAAACATAGGTAGTTAATGATAGAGAAGTTGGCTAATGCTTATACCTCCAATAGATAGTATAAATAAAAGAATCCTATATATGAAACAGATCCTTGACCAAATCAATACAAATTATCTTTCCAGCCAATTATTTTCCTTTACCATTCTATTTGCAAGTTTCTTTAAATTCAATCATTTACAACATTTCTTTACATTTCAATTGTTTTACGCAATTCCTTTACTGTGTACACCTAGGAGTAGCGCAACATAGCTTTACTTAGCCATATGGCTACTAGAAAGTTCTTTGGAGTGGACTAGGAACCCATATTAAGGAAGAGTCCCTTCCTCGAGTAAATTGCCTAAAAGGAATCATTGAGTTGTTTATTAGTCGTTTCATGCAATTGATCCAATTGTCTTTAAATCGACACAACTTTAACCCTTTTTTCTTATAAGAAAAGATGTTTTTCTTCCTCCCAACCTTCTCGTCACGTCCACCTTTATAGACCATATCCTATTCTACTCTTTTGGGAAGATAAGTCATTAGCGGGGACAAGAATGGATGTGAGGAACAAATGTTGTTAGCTACTGTGAATTGGGTGCTTGAAGAAGAGAATGTTAGAGAGAAACGTTGAGGTTTCATGAACCCAACTTTGAGGTATGAATACCCTTTGAATTTGGCTTACTCCATGACTGAGCTTGTGTTTTGCCTCATATGACAATGTAATAGAAATGAGACACTACCTGATAAAAACAATAATATTTGTGGTTTGGCTCACACGACGACATTAAAATTTTTATTTCTTTGGTCAAATATATATGTTCAATTTTTTAAAACACATTCACATCATATAATGACACATAAAACAAATAAGACACATCATAATGTTATATCAATATTTCTATTACTTATTTGATAGACAGTTAATGGTTAACCTACATTTGCACAACTTAAAATGGAAGGACCAAATTTGATAAATGATGATAATAGGAAGACCAAAAGTACACACCAAACACATCACTTTAAAAAATGTCAAATCATAATGCAACTTAAGACAAAGAAGTCATGTCATTGTGACATTTCATTACCTTTATTGTCAATTTAACAAAGAGTTAATAATTGATCTACATTTGCCAATTAAAATAGTGAGAGATCCAATTTGTGAAAAAAAAAATTGAGGATGAGATTCATGAAATTAAGAAAGTAAAAGGACTAAAAATACAATTAGGTCTTACATTTATTTAAATGCTAAAAAAATTAAGTCACATGTTGGCTTGATACCACCTACACATTATTGGGTACCAATTTATGATGATCACGTGACCTTTTATTAAACATATAAGCAATTAATTGATGTCATATGAAGGTAAGGACCAAAAGTATTAATATTAAATTTTAAAGAGATAAAAAAAAATTGATAACCAAACTAAAATTTGCTCATTTTAGAAGAAGAAAAAAAAACAACAACAACTACAACATATTTAAGTCTTATATTTATTACACACGAGACATTTCTTACGTCAATATCTCCCAATTACAGGATATGGAAGTTGAGACGGGTTAGTTCGAAATCAACTTCGAATGCTTGTGATATCATAATCATAATACAATTCAACTTTTAAAAACAATAAATTAAAAAAAAATAGAGAAACCAACAAACATGCCTCTTACTGCCCTCCAAAACCTCGTTGCCAATACCTGAGATGACTCCGTTCATTGCAAATTCCATGAAACTAAGATCCATTACTCTGAATTGTAGACCTTACTAGACATAAATACTGCAAAATAGTCATTACATCTATATCACATATAATTATGTCAGGACTTCACCGACATTTTAGATCTTCTTACTTTTACTTTAAAACGATTATATTTTCTAATTATTTTACTTTTACTTTCTTTAAAAATTTTTACACAAATATATGAAAATATTAAAATAGCAGTTGGTCAAAGTAAAAGTAAATTGTGACTTTTATCTAACCACTATGTTTTATCCAAAGATTGTCTCACGGCCGTTGTATAAGAATATTCAATTAAAGACCAAAACTAAAATTATGCCTTAAAACATTGATTTTCCTTTCTTAATTAAAAAATTATATTTAACTTTTATGATATAATTGTATTTCATCTTATATTTTTATTTTAAAATTTGTCATATTTTTGTGTTCATTTTACATAATATTAGTGTTTTGTTATAGGGTTCTTTAACAAATGGGTCACCTAATTTCACTCATGCAAAGATTCACAACAGGATTTCTAACATTGGAACACGTACCACTATATATATATATATATATATATATATTGAAAAAAAAATTATGAATATAAAGGCTCCTTAAAATTAAATAATTTAAACTCTTTTTATTGTTTATTTTTAATACTAAGTCCTTCCTATGTGAACACACATCACAAGAGTTTGGACCTACTAATCGCCCATCCAAGTGGCCAATGCACCTTTAAAAGCATCACATTGCATCACCTAGAAGACCTTTTCACTTTCTATCTCATGCACATTGGGAAATGAAAGGATCATCCTTGGCTGTATATCCAAGCCAAACTTGCAGGCATTCGACAATTTCCCGCATTCCTTGTCAAGGTGTAGCGACTTACTTGCAATCACCTTTGCACCTCATCACTAACATCCTACAACTATAAAAACCAAAACTTTTCTTGTCAAGTATTTTCTTCTTTGTTCCAATACACTAATACTCTGCATAATTTATTGTTAACTTGAGTGTCAAAATTTTTGCAGGTGTCATCACCTCCGTTCACCATACATAGTCATAAGCAAAGGATCAATTCACTGGAAAAAACCTAAAAGTACGATTTTGGGACTTAAATTTAGTTCTACCTCAAATCAGTTAGAACGAATTTTAAAGGCAAATTTGGTGAGGAAACACTTCCTTGATGGTTGAGTAGCATGAAAAGAAACACACTAATAATTATTGAATGATTAATCTAAACATCAAACTTGAGGTTGAGTCCTTTTCCCAAAGGCAGGTCAACTAACATGGAAAATAAGTGTAACCATTGTTGGCCAAACCGAACTAAAAGCTTGAGATTTTTTTTTTCTTATCATTCCTCGTCATTGAAACTCAAATCTAAATCTAAAAAAAAAAAATTAAAATAATTTTAATTTCAAAACTCATTATCATGTACTAATAAAACACATTGAGTCCTAAAATCAAAGATGGTGATTCTAATGTCGCATGTAAGTGTTATACATAAAAATTTGTTCTTAAAGCATTACAAAAGTGTTTGATATGTAGAATCTTTTTTCATTAATCTAAGAAATTAAGAAATTAAGTACTTGTTACATGAATCTTGTTTACTGGAAATTATAATTTTTTAAAAATATTGTTAATGTATTTGATATGTTTAAAAGATTCTCAATAATGAGTGCAAATCTTCTCCGGCCTCTCTAACACTATGTTTTCTCTAGCTGAGATCAACATCATTCATTACATTCTCTCTCTTTCTTAATTGATGTGCAATAACCAATCAAGGGTGAAAATGTTGCTAGATGTTGGCTAGAGGAAAATTTGACTAGAGAGGGTCTATTTCCCAATGTTTTTAAAACCGGACCGGTCATTGAACCGGTCAAGGCACTGGTTCAAGGTTCAATGGTTCAACCGGAATTAAACCGTGGTCGAACCGGTATTAATAAAATAATAATAATAAGAATTAAATAATACATAAAATAATATTAAAAAAGCATAATATCATAATTTTGTAATACTAAAAATTAAAAATAAAACATAATTTTATAGGTTTTTTACATTTACAATACCTATGAGTGCAAATCAAATATGTTATGATACCTAAGTATAAGTTTTAACTATACACATCAACATTTATTAATAAAAACAAGTTTATATTTAAAATAAAAAAGAAAATGATAAATACTTTAGGTTGGTTTTTATTTTTTTTAAGAAAAAAATCAAAATAATGTTATATTAAGCATTTTTCTTTGACCCGCTGTGAACCGGTTTTTAGCCGGTTTTACCGATTTTTGACCGGTTTTCCGATTCTTTGACCGGTTTTTCTTCAGGCCAGTTCTGTGGTTTATTTGAACCGGTTAGGTGATTGGTTTATTTGAACCGGTTAGGTTCACCAATTTTCCGGTCCGACCGGCCGGTTTGGTCCAGTTTTCAAAACAGTGCTATTTCCTCAATAAAATTGTTAGAGATGTGATACACGTGCAATAATTCTTACAACAATTTATATAATATCATTTTTTTATATCTATCTCTTTTCATCACATCATTTATTACATTTTAAACTTCTCTCTTATTTCTCTCTTTCTCTCTCTTAATTGTATTATTTGTTGTATAAGCATCATTTCTCATATTGTTATAAGTATCAATAAAACCTTACTACCTTCGTGGAAATGTTGGACTCTCACGTCCTTTCCCAAAAATCCAATATGGTGTAATAGGTTTAGTTCCTTAATTTCTTATTTGAAGAGTAACTTTTCTTTTTTCCTTTTCTTAAAATGAAAGTGAGAGACCAGGATGCGGGGATCTGTATAGTAAATACTTGATCCAAGTAATGTTATTAATTCCTGCTCATTCTGTCTCTAAAGTTTTACTTTGAAATCCCAAGATTTCTCAATTTAATCCCACACTCAATTTCCTATGCTTACAAGACCAACACTTTGAGCGATTTTTTTTTTTTTTAAAATAGAAATTGATTTGAACGAAACTAAACTAACCTTTAAGAAAACCCTCAATCCATTACATGTTAGTTACCATACACAGTTTAACAAGTATCTACACACAATTAATTAAATAAAATATAAGAATAAATTTTCAAATTATTCCTCCAAATTATATAGGTTGAATATTTAGTCGCTCAAATTTTAAAACCTTTCATTACTTTCTTAATTTTATAAATCACCATTTACTTTAATTTTGAAACCAAAATCTAACAAAGGGTTTTCAAAATTTTAAAAACTAAAACAACCCACATATACAATTCTCAACAATTTAAGGGTTTATGCAGGATACAAACATTGGTGTCAGAACATTAAGGGCTTGTTTGTTTCTTGTTTTTAAAAATGGTTTTTTTATTTTAATAATTGAAAAACAGAAAACAATTGTTTGATAAAAGTACTTTTAAAAACTGTTTTCAAAACTAATATTTTTTTTTTAGTTTTTATAACCAAAAAACTAAAATATCTCTTAATTGTTTTAGTTTTCTATTTTTTCAGTTTTCTATTATTCATGTATTATGTTGCACTTTCACATCTTTTTCATTCACTTTTATTCTCTAAAATCAGTTTTTGAAAATTGTTTCATGAAACAGTTTTTAAAAAATAAAAAATGAAAACACATTCTAAGATTCTGTATAGTTTTGAAGACAACTGCATTAATTTAGACTTTTGATTAATTTCATTAAATAATAAATAATCATATTTAACAAATTTTAATGGTGGAGCTGTGAAGTGCACACCCAGCAGTTTTAATATGAACTGCACCGATTCCAGTCTCAACTTTGACCATAAAATAAAGAAAACGTCATCAACACATTTTTTAACTTTTTTTAATATATTTTTTATTATTAATTGAAATTTATTAAAAATTATAAAATTTTGTTAATTTATTTTTTATTTAATAAATCTTAGGATTTGAATCCTTGTCGACAGATTTCTTTTTGGCATTTCTTCAGTTCTTTCTCACTCTTTAACTTTTTTAATTTATTTTTTTATTGTCTTCCTTCATTTTTTCGTTCTCTCTTACTTTTCTTTTCATTTTTTTAGCCGGAGAGATGGTACCGCAAGAGAGGATCTGATTTGGAAAGTGACGATCGCAGCCTCACACCTCTAAATTAAATAATAGGAAAAAAAAAAAAAGACAAATCATGAGTGCTTACCTCATAGTCATAAGTCCGCTAAATCTGCACCGTTATTAATGTTGGCACCTTCAAAACTCTGGCTTCCGTTTTTGTGGTTGGTGAAGGAGCGACGAGTTCCAGTGCCGTGGAGCACACCGCTAGTTGTTTGCGATCTGGAGGAGGATGGGGTTCCAGAGGAGGGTGTTACTGTTAAACCGTTAATTTTTGCACCCCGGAAGTCTTGTGGTCCACCTCCGCCGTCGTAAACCACGTTATTAGATCCAGTTCTGTTTTTAACACATGGATCGCTGTTAATGGTTGCATTGTAGAAATTTTGTCTCCCTGTCCCGTAGTTCTTGAAGGATCCGGTTCCAGAACAACTATTCATAGCAGTGCCACTGGAAGTGGGAGTTTTCCCTTTAATATGGCAAGTGGTGGAAGCACTAGTGAGGCTGCGATCATCCCCTTTGTGGTTGTTGTGTTGGTTAGGAGGGTTATTCATAGCATTGTTGATTTCCGCCATGATGCTCTACTGCTCTGGTTCTCTAGGGGATTTAGCAGTATTGTTCTTTAGAATATCCCTCTCGCCCAGGGGAAAAGAAAATAAGTAGAGAGAAAAATAACACAAAATTTAAAAATAAATAAATAAATAAATTTTTAATATTAAACGTTATTTTTTAAAAAAATTCTTCTTATTTTTTCTTCAACCAAATAAAATGAAAAAATTATATTATTATACATATTTTTTCTCCTTTAATTTTTTTCCCATCTAAACATATTATAAGATACTCCCGAGCTTTTAAATTCTTTATTTAATAATTCATAATAATTATTTTTTCAATTTTTTATAATTTAAGTAATTATTTTTTCCATATATACGATAAGACATTAACAGCTTATCAAATAGTTTCAGAAGATAATTTTCATCTTCATATCTAATAAATATTTTTTTATTTTAACTTAAAATTATTAACTTATTTTAAATTTAAGAAAATAAAAAAATATATATATATATAATATTTTAAAAATATGATGAATTTATTTTTATTAATTTTTTATGAAATAGTTTTTTAAACAATTAAAATATAACCAAATTTTATTAATTAAAATTAATTAAAAGAATGTAAAATATATGACATTAAAATTTTCAACTTATTAACTGTTCATTTTTTTTCAGTTTTTCAATTTTATAAATTTTAGAATAAATTACACACCTCTCTCAACCTTTTCCAAAAAATGCGAGTATTGCATTGTCTTTCTCTCTTATGTTAAAATATATACTCTCTTCTCTAAGACATTTGAGTATATATATGACACCTTATCCCCTTTTTAAATTTTTTGTTAAAATTTCACTAGCTTTTGTTAAATAACAATTATTATTATTAAAATAATTTTTACACTACCATCTCCATCAGAGATACAAATATTATGCTACTTTTTCCCACTTGTTTTAAAATATGCACTCCCATTTATTGTCAAATGCATATATATTATATTATATTATATTATATTTTAATTTTTTTTTCCAAAAATAATTTTATGACTAGAATATCTTTTAGACTCTCTTACTTTGAGAGATTCAAATATTACATTTTTCCTTTTTTTCTTATTTTAAAGTATACAATTTTCTCCTTTAAAAGATGAAAGTACATCACATTTTTCAACATTTTTATATTTTCTATAAAAATTCTAATAATTTCTATTAAAGAATAATTTTCACCAGAAAATCATTTATTAATATATTTGTGCTTTTTTTTTTACAAAAATGTGTTACTAAATTATTTGATTTTTTTGTATTTTTATCATAAATTCTTTATTCATTCATTGTTGATCGTTTTTAGCCTTTTATATATCACTAACAACAAATTTGATTAAACATTTTTTGACATTAATAACATTAATGTGTAGAAAGAAAGTATTGTTACGACATCGAGTAGGTAGCGGATAAATTGGTAATTTTAAAATATTTTAGTATATATTTTAAAATCTTTTAAAGAATATTCTTCAATAATATTAAGTTAGATAATTAAAGTATGATTTTCACCATAAAAGGAAAGACATTACAATACTCATATTTCTAAGTGGAGGGAAGTATAATTTATATTTTTTAACAGTATTAAGTCTAATAAATTAAGTATATATTTTAACATAAAAGTAAAAGTAGTGTAATATCTACATTTTTTAAGAAGAAAAAATGTAATTTGTTCAAGAACATTCTTTAATAATATTAAATTAAATGAACTAAATTATATATTTTAATATAAAAAAAAGACAGTATAATATTTGCATATGATAGAAAAGGTAAGTATAATTTCTTTTAAATTTTATCTTTGATTAAGTTTTTTCCTTTGTACTGTAGTTTTGCGATTTTCGTGTTGCATCCGCGTGTGCTAACTGCTAAGGGTAACGCTTATCGTTCTCTTCTCATCTTCTGGTCAAGTCTTACAGTCCAGTGATCTTTTCTTCTATCTCCTGTGCAAGTTTCATCTGTGCTTCCGAAACATCCTAATTTTTTTTAAATGTAAAATAATAAGAAAAATAGCTATTGTTTATAATATTAATATTTTGGTGAAATTCCGTAATATACTCCTTTTTAAAATTTAATTAATAAAATTTATATAAAATGATTAAAAAATAAAGCAGATTTAATTAATACTTAACAAATGAATATTCCTCTATCCATCTGTCTATTCTACTTTAACAAAAGTCTGCCCCATCCATTCACGTGTCAACTAACATATGATTGCCCATTCCCCTCTGCAGTGACTTGACAACGTGAAGTAATAATTTATTTTTTTTGATAAAAAGCAATAAATTTTCCAGCTTGACAACTTAGGGCCTAATCATTTACATGAATGAAAGTAATGTTTTTCTAACTTAACACCTGACTCAATTTTTATCATTATACAGCTAGCATCAATAATCAAGAAGTGTTTAACTTTTATGGTTCGTTTGGTAGTAGATAAGTAGTAAGAAAGAAGAGGGAAGTGCAATAAAATTACTATGTTTTATCGGTTTGGTAGCGAAAAAATATTTGAAAAAATACATGAGATTCATTATTAAAAATATCTTCACAAAATAGTAAACAATTGCACAAAAATCTAACTCAAGTGTGTGCAACAAAATTGATTTTGCTACCTGTTAAATGAAGAAAAGGAGCAAATCAATTTAATATTTCACTAAATTGATTTGGTCCCCATCTCCTTTTTTTTTGGATAATTGGTCCCCCATCCCTTATAAATAATAATAATAATAATAATAATAATCATCATCATCATCATAATAATAATAAAAATAATATTAATAATAAAAATAAATATTAATAATAATAATATTATTATTATTATTAATGATAATAATAATAATAAATAATAATAATTAAAATAGCCTTAATTTTCACTTTATTTCTTACTTATTTCTCTTCAATCAAACAATCTTAACTTCCATTATGTTTTTCACCTATTTCTCTTTTTTTCTTTTCTCACCTCTTTTGTTTCTTTCCCTCTATTTCTTTCCTCTCTATCAAACACAACCTTAGAGTGATAAATTCATTTTGCCTGTGCAGATATTTGCCCTCCTTTACAATGATTGGCCAAATTATTTTTAATAATATTATTATTTATTAATATTTTAAATAAAATTATAATTATATTTAACTCTTTAATTAAAGTAATTTTATTACAAAATTTAACTGTAATTAATATTTTTTATAAAAGTGTATACTACATTAAAAAAATTAAATAATATAAATAAGGAAATATAAAAAGTTATTTCTAACAATTAATATTTATTAGTCAAAAAATTATAAAAGAATTTAATTAGTGAGTTTTATTATAGTGATTGATTACAATATAACTAAATCATAATATTAAACAAACTTTATTTATAGCATTACAAGTTCAAATTTTGGACTAGATATTTCAAAAGAAAAAAAGTATTTAATTCCCTTAAATTTTCCTCTTTTGCAAATAGATACTCTAAACTTTAATTTTATTTTAATTGATCCTTAAACTTTATTCTCACTACTACTACAAAATATGTTTTTTAAAACAGGAGTTTAATTGGGTTCAAAATGAACCAATTTAAAATATGGACGTGATGGCATTTTTGAAAACTTTTGCAACTTTTTTAACTCAGTTCACAATGAACCGATTTAAAAACATTTTTGCGGGTAAAGTTTGAAATTTTAAACCAACATTTTAACTCGATTTACCTATAACTAATTTAAAAACTTAATATTTTTTATAACTTTATAACTCGTTCATGCAAAACGATTTAAAAACATTGAATCTAGGGTTTTAGTGAGCAATATTTTAACTCGGTTCTCTTTGAACCAATTTAAACTTTTTAAATTGGTTCAACAAGGAACCAATTTAAAATGTATGTTTTTAAATCAATTTCTGCCTCAACCAATTTAAAAGCTCTTTTTTTTAGATCTATTTTGAGCTTCCACGTTCACTTTGAAAGCTCATTGAACTCACTTTGCCCTTTCTTATTCAAATCTCTCACCATTTCCCTTGGCCTCCCACAAACTCACCACACCATTCTCATCCTCCAAACTCCAACTCCCTCCTTGAAGCTCCTTCTCCCTCCTTGAAGCTCCTTCTCCCTCCTTGAGTCTCCACCTCGCTCCTCGAAGCTCTAACTCCCTCCTTTGTTTCACCATTTTGCTCAGCTTCCCTCTAGCTTGAAGCTTTTTTGCATCTAACAAAAGGTTTGAGCTTTTTGTTGCATTGTTTATATGGTTTTTCTTTACATGGTTGTCATTATTGCAGTTTTTTGCTTGTAGCTGTCTTGCATAATTTCAGCGCATATTTTGATAATTTTAGGTGTTAAAATTATGTATAAAACCTTGCTAATGGTTACCATTAAGTTGTAGGAAGTGAAATGAAATAATTTGGGTGAATTTAGATTCTTAAGGGCTTGATTTTATTAAGTATAGTACAACTGCCATGTATTGATTTTAATAGCTTTTAATGAACTAATGTAATGTATTAGTTGAGGTGGAGTGAGTAGAAAAGTGTAACACTGTGTTTTTCTTAATGTTTGATCTAGTGCTTTAATAGCTAAAAAGTGAAAATTTATATGAGATATTGGTGATTAAAATGAATAAATAAGTTGTGTTGTATGAGTGTTATTTTGTGTTGGTTGTTTTGGAATTCCTATCTAAATTTAAGGAAGTGGTGGAAAATGTTCTTGAGCCAAAGTGAGTATGTTGTTGGTAATTATATAGGTCGTTGAGAGAAATATAGTTGAGTTGGGCCAGTTGTGAGTAGTGGGAAATGGTTAGATGAACCATGGACTTTAGTAGGCCCAAAGCCTTTGTGTGGCTCGGGGAGGGTTTTAAGACACAAGACCCCTTTTTCCTTTTCATTTTTCTCATTTCTCTCATCACTCTCTCTCAAACTCTCTCATTCTCCCGATCTCTCTCAGGACTTGTTTGGGGTGTAGCAAGATTTCAAGCTTTGATTTTCATTCCTTGTGTTGAGAAGAGTAGATTTCTTGAAAAGTGGACTCAAGAGTTCATTTTCTCTCATCTCCCTCTTTCCCCAAAATTTGGATTTGGAAGCTACAAGATGTAAGGGAAGCTTACTTGTGTTGAATATATGTTGTATGAAAGTGGTAGTGTATGTATGTTGCTATGGTTTATGTCAGAATGCATGATTTGGATGAGTTTATGACAATGTTGCTAGAAATGGGTTTCTAGATTTTCGTGGATGATTTCTGTTGGAATGTTGTATGAATTGTTGTGTGTGTTGAGTATGTTGTTAAATGCTGTTGTGTGGTCATATTGGGTATTAATGAGTACCAAGTTTGGATTTTTGGGGTTTTTCAAAGAGAGTTTTTGGTTATGTTATCTAATAGTCGTTGAATGACTAAGGACCTCGCTGAGCGAGAGTACCTCTGGGACTAAAGTGAGACCATCGAGTTGAGGATTCGCTAAGCGACCTATTGTGTCACTGAACGAGTGTTCTTAAGTGGTAGAAATGGCTGTAGTATAAGAGGGATTTGTTGAGCGAAATGTAGTTTGCTGAGCAAGTGTTCATAGGAATCTGAAAATTTTCCAGAAGAGAGGTCGTTAAGCGAGTGTGTGGCTCGCTGAGCAAATGTGAGTATTCCAAAATGTTTAGGAGCAATTTGCTGAGGGAATGCTGGGCTCGCTGAGCAAATTTGGGAGCCTTGGAGAGTGGTGCTGTAACAGCCCAAATTTCAAGTACTAGAATTAAACCACGAGATAGCTTTTAGTAGAACCCTTCTCATATGTTATTAGACAAAAGATGTCTTAAGAATTATTATTATTATATTTCCTATCATTATTATTATTATTATTATTATTATTATTATTGTGTTGTGTTGTTGTTATTATATTTATTGTTATTATTATTATTGTTGTTGTTGTTGTTATTATTATTATTATTATTATTATTAATACCTTAGTATTATAAATTAGTAAGAATATTATCATACAACCCAAAAGAGCATCTAGGGCCCAATAGGGGACTAAAGCCCACTAAGCCACATACCCACCCACATGTTATAAGAAGGGAATAGAGAAGGAAGGTTAGGTTTAGCCGTCACAGAATAGAGGAAGAAAAAAGTTAGAGAATGAGGAAAAGAAGGGAAGAAGAAGAGGAAGAGAAGGAGGAAGAATAGAAATCGGAGAATTCAAGCCCTAAAACTCAGCTTTGTATGTCCATAAAGGTAAGTGATCTCCCCCGTATCCTTCCTTGTTCTTGTTCATCTATTTATCTTTTCCCTCCTTATACCTAAATTTAGGGATTTGATGGGTTTTGAGGGGATTGTGAAGGAGTAAGGAAATTATAGATTAGATTGACCAATTATCGATGTAGAAGAGTGATTAAGAATTTAATTATTTATCTTGAAGCATTTAGAACCCAAAGACAATAGGAAAAATAAATTAAAATTAGTACCTTGGATCCGCCCGGCGGGATTAGATAGTCGCTAGGCGACTTTTCTTCAAAAACTGAATTTTTCGTTTACGCTAGGCACGCGGAGCCGCTGGGCGGGGTGAAATACCCGCTGGGCGGGTTGGGTTCCGACGCGGACCTGCTGGGCGGGTTCGCTGGACCGCTGGGCGGGACTTCCGTCCTGCTAGGCGGATACGACTTTTGTTATTTCGTTCTTTGTGTTTATGAGCTCCTCTTTGCAGTTGTTAACTCATTGTTGTTTGTTTTCTTATGCCTTGTTGAGGTTATATTGTATGATTATTATTTACCTTGAAAGAAACTAAGTGTGATATGAAATTGTGTCTATGATTCATGATAAAAGTCTATGAAAGTTGTGAGCATTATATGTGACCATGCATCATAACATTTGAGTTATGTGATGAGGAAAGTATGTAGGAATCTGGCTGGTGGAGGCCATGATGGGTTGTCTAACCTTAGCCTTGGGGGTTATCCGGTTGGGAAAACTCCAATGGTCTATGCTGATCCCATGGAGCCGGGACGTACTGGCAAAACTGGGTAACCTTGACTAGTTACCGAGGGATATCATGCTAGTTGAGGGTGCGAAAGCCGAAGGCATCGGTACCGATGACGCTTCTTATGGCCTGCATTTACTCCTAGTCTACTTTCCGAAAAGTTTAGGTTGGTACCACATGTGCATGAGTAGTGGTTTAGGAACATAGCACGTATATGTATCTTGTTATAGTGTGATATGTTAGAGTGTGCTATGTTGTAATTATGTGAATTCTATGTGACCCTATTTATGTGAATTCTATGTAAGAATGCAATTGTGCCTTGTGATGAAATGTTAAAGTTGTGGACATGTGATCATATCTTGCACGAGTGTCGTTCCTGTTTGATAAAACAAAACGAGGTATATGTCTAGTTACTAGACAAAGAATGTAAAACAATTATATGCTTGTAATTGGAATTGTGTTTGCTACCTTAAGGATAAGTGAGAGGCTAGACCTTAGGATAGTGTTATGAGGGTTCTAGTTGGATAATAATAGTTGTGAATAAGATAGAGGAAGGGTGAATTCCCTCATGGCGTAATAGAAAGGTATAAGACAAGTAAGAGAGAGAATGAAATAAGAGTATTTTAGGATGTTTGTAACCTTAGACTTGACCCTAGGGGACAGCTTTGAATATTAAAAGGAAGAAGAGTAAATTCTAAAGAGAGTTTTGGGTAAGAAAGTATAAATAATGAGGATGAGTTCTTAAGTTAAGAATGAGATAGTAAACCAATATAATAGTTGTGAGAATGAGAGAGCAATTAACAGGGAGTATTGACTGTTGAAAGGTGTAGACTCAACCATAGGTATGGGTAATTATGAGAAACACAATGAGGCTAAAGCCATGAGAGATAAGTAATGAAGGTTGTCTGAATAGAAGAGTCTAACCCAGCCGTAGAGTCCTTAGAGCACTCATTGAGACATTATGTCTCATTCCTTTAAATTTTTCCTTTTTCAGGATACAGGTGAAGACACGCGTAAATGGAGCTTGGAGTTACGTGCAAGAAAACGTAGTCTAGTTTATATTATGTTTTTGTATTCTTGTTTATATTTTGTACGATACCTTCAAGTGATAGATGAGTTATATTTGGCATGTATGTTTTTTTATTGTATTATTCGTATATAATATTTAATTATATTTATGAGTAGTATTTGTATGTTGTTTCTACCTTTTTCAGTTTGTTTTTTTTTAAATCTAGACCTAGTTACGGTAATGCCCCTTAGGGTGTTACAGGTGCTCTTTATTGTAAGTAAGTCATTGGGTAAACAATAGGTTCACTAAGCGAGGAGTGGGTGCAGATTCTGGCTATTATCTGCAATGGCTCATCGTTGAACGAGCTGGTGGCTTGTTAAGCGAAATATGGTCGATATGAGTTTGGAGAAAGTCCCTGAAGCGGATTCACTGAGCGACTCTAGTAGTTGCTGAGCGAGTGACCTTGATTCGCTGAGCAAATTCATGGTCACTAAGTGAAAGTTCTTCACAGGGAAAATTGGTCCTTTATAAGGAAGACTGTCACTGAGCGAGCATGTGGGTTGCTGAGTGAGTGTAATGTTCTGTTGTTGAACAATTTTGAAAGTGTAGTCATGTGAAACATGTTTGAGAAGGGCTTCTAATATGAGTCTAAGGTTGAGAATGTAGGAGGAGTGACAGGTTGCTTGGATAGGACCTCCACTTGTCGAATTGTTGTTGTTTGGGCTTTTCCCATGGGATGTGGGCTGCTTGGATAGGGCCCTAGAGTAGTAGGTTGCTTGGATAAAACCTCCACTAATTGTGAATGAATTGTTGTGAGATTTCTCACGAGGTATGTGTTGCTTGGATAGGGCCTTACCTATGGACTATGCCTGAGGCTGTAATGGGCCTGCATGGTGTTGGTAGTTGTTGTGGGACTTCATGTGGTGCTGGTCGGGCCCACGTGGTGTTGTATCATTGTTGTTGTGTTGCTACACATATATATGTTGTTTTGTTGTGGTTGAGTGGTTGTGATGTGGTGATACATGCATTTCATGCATATGTTGTTGACTGAGGCTATATGATGGGTTTTATGTCGTTATGCAGGCAAGAGCGTAAGTTGGATGGTGGACAAGAGTTGCAAATAAAATGGGCCTCTAGCCTAGTGCTTGGATAAGACGTAG
Source organism: Spatholobus suberectus (assembly GCA_004329165.1). Taxonomy (NCBI): domain Eukaryota; kingdom Viridiplantae; phylum Streptophyta; class Magnoliopsida; order Fabales; family Fabaceae; genus Spatholobus; species Spatholobus suberectus. The sequence goes on along the minus strand of CM014733.1, from coordinate 59,369,436 downwards.
GGTCTTAAAGATGGGCCTTTGGGGATAAGTGGATAGGTGATTTCGCAAAGGGCCAAGTTGGTGTAGGCCTTGTGTCACGGTGAGTCACCACCCACATACGCTTATCTTGACACACCACTAAGCTTATCTGCAAATCAAAGTTTTGGCAATCCTTAAATGGTGCTTGGATAGGCCATGGTAGGGGGTGAGGCCTAGCTAATCGCCCAGAATGTTGTGAAACCTCTCGAGAGTCATGTCATCATGCATTGACATAGTTGTGGTGGATTGGTTGTGATATGGAGTTATAGACTAAGAACTCTTTTCCATATGAATGAATGTTATATATGTATATGTGTATGAATACGAATGTTGAGAATATGTTGATGGTTTTAGAATTCCTATACTATGTTGTTGTTTTTATAAGCTTATCTTTGCCTTGTGCTGTTGTTATTAGATGTTTTGTTACTATTGTGCTGGTATGCCTGTGATGATCACGTCTTATGGCGTGGGAGCAAATGGCAATGCTTTAGTGGATCCAGCCTCTTAGAGTTGAGGATGGAGCAACGAGCTGATCACGTTTGGCTTGAGGAGCCAAGCCTTTGCCCTGTTTGTTGTATATTCAATTTCATTCTTTTGATAGGGTTGTATAGTGTGACCAGCTATAGGGAGTGAGTTTTTGTATTCCCTTCCCCTAGTGATGTATATTTGATGCATTCCTTTATTATGGCCTGGTATTATTCCCTTTACATATTACTATTAAAAGTTGTATAGACTATAACGTATGGTAATAGGAGAGATGGATGAATCTTTCAATATATGTATGTTTCACACACACACACACACACACACACACACACACACATGTTATATTTTTAATTACCTGATATGACAATAAGAGTATGATTAGTAAGGTTGTTTAGTTCTTATAACTAAAGTTAGGTATTAGATAGAGTGAATTGAAATGGTTAAGTCTCTTGCCTACTAGTTTTTAGTTTGGAACTTAGAGTTAAGTGTTGTCTCTAAAAGGATAGCTAAGGACTAAGGAATTTATATCTAATTTTCATTATCTCATAACTAAAGTTAGGTATTAGGTAGAGTGAAATGACATGGTTAAGTCTCTTACCTACTAGTTTCTAGTTTGAAACTTAAATTTAAGTGTTGTCTCTAAAAGACCAGTGTATGGATATAATATCATTAGTTGATTTCAATATCATAATAGGAGTATTAAATAGATTTATTTCACTTTATCTTAATTGTTTGGATAAGCATGACATGGATATGTTGTTGAGATGATGTGAAATTGTGTATAAATGTATGATGAATTACGAGTTGAGGAATACTTATGGATAGGCCATGAGAGCCTATATGATATAAATTAAGTTTGAGTAATGATAAGAATAATGTTGAATATTGATTGATAGATCGTACCTCTATCTGTTGTTGAACATTCCCTTGGTGAGGTATGATGGATAGTACCAAAAGCAGAGGAAATTTTGTTGAATTTTTATGAGAATTGTGAACCATTGAGTATGAATGTGTAGGTTGAGATAGTGACAATGCCAATTAACTACATAACTATGTTAATCTAATTAGCTCTTTCTTTGTGAATTGGTTGTCCTTTAATCATGTTTCGTGAGTTGGGTGTTACAGTTGCTATAAAGCTAGAATAGGATCACACTAAGGTAAGTTTTGCTTTTCTCGTTTTTAAATATGTATTCTTTGTGTTCACTAAATGTTAATATGATTGAATTTCTAAGAAATTGTCTTCGTATTTATCTGCTTAGGGTTGCTAAAAGGGTTGTTATGGATTGGATTGTGCTCATTGAATTGTTTATGTTAATATGCTCAATTAATGAATTGGATTATTTAGGAAGATATTAATATTAATGTGCTCACTAAATGAAAATTTAAAATTTGTTGTGGATTGGATTGTCTAATAGGCTAACCTTTGGTGTTGTGATTGAATACCTGTAAACAGGTATATGGGATAGTACCAAAATATAGAGGAAACTCTGGCAAAATTTTTGTAGGAGTTGTATGCATTAACTTGTGTGTTTAATTGTGTTGTTTTTCAATCAATTTATCCATTACGAGTGAACCTTAATTTCCCATTTGAGATTCAATACAAAGATTAAAGTATTTATTGTTATATTGAATCTTGAATTGTTCAATTGGACAGTTTGGGAAGATTCATTTTTTTAATACTTGATTAATACATAGAAGTTAAGTCTCATCTTAAATTTGATAAAATATCGATTTAGTGTATTTCGTGTTGTGCCTCTGGGTGCATACTTGATTGTGGTGAATTTGATGTCACCACTTTCATTTTGTGTACTTAGAGACCAATGCAAAATGTTGCTGAAATTTGGTTAAATGTAAGATATTAGACTAAACTTGTACAAATTAATCAAGTTTAAAAAAATGTCTTTCTAAATGGATAAGGCCACACCTTGTATAAAAAGTGAGATTTACATGCACAAAGATATGTTTTGTGTATCATAGAAGAAAGTTATGGATCGTAGTTGGATTAATTCTAGATGCACAACTAACGAGTATGAGAATGAAGTGAAAGAGTTTATCAAATTTGCTAAAAAATCTTCCTAATAGTAGTGGGTTCTTCTACTATCCTTGTGTTAATTGTTTGAATAAGAAACAACTACAAGTTGAGCAAATACAAGAGCATCTTTTTTATAATGTGTTTTGCAAGAGTTATATAACATGAACATAGCATGGTAAATTGTTAGACATGTCAAGTGTGTCCCAAACAGAGGAAGTTAATGTAGCTATGAACGATCGATTAAAGGACATGATTTGTGATATTGGACTAGAGTCTTTTCAGCAAATATATGTGTACGACACTTTGTGCAGTGATGTGGATAAGCCTTTGTATCCAAGGTACACTAAAATCACATAGTTGTCAGCTATGTTAAGGTTGGTGAATGTCAACAGAAGAAATGGATGGAGTGATAAAAGTTTTACCAAATTGCTTGACTTGTTAAACGAAATGCTTCTAGAAGATAACACATTGCCGAATCGTAGCTATAAGGCAAAGAAGATGTTATATCCAATGGGATTAGAATACAAAAAAATACATGCATGCCCTAATGATTACATATTGTACAAAGAAGAGTTTGAAGAGGCATAAATGCCCAGGTATAAGGTGTCATGCTACAAAGTGAAGGATGATGATTGTAATGGTGATAAGAGCACAAAGAATAGTCCTCCTATGAAGGTGTTATCGTATCTTCCAATAATTTCAAGGTTTAAGCAATTGTTTGCTAATGCAAAAGACATGAAGAACTTACGCGAAGTAATTTAAAGCTCGATATTCAATTATAATTTTTAATAATTTCTATAACTTATTATATTTAAAAACAATTGTCATTGGTAGGCTAACCAACAAGTTGGGGGGGGGGGGGGGGGGGCTATGAGTGTAGATATTATGTAATGAAACATATGTTCACCATAGTTTCAGCATATATTGTCGATTCATAGGACAAGATAATATAATTTTCAACAAGCTACAATACTTATAGTTTTTATAGTTGGTTGGCTAATGAATTTATCTTATGTTATTTTGTTTATAGATATTCATTGATAGGGAACCATTGTTAGAAAAGGATATCTTAGACATTCGCTAATGTTGGATAACATTCTTCCTTCAAATTAATAATAGATAGTTTGTTTATGAAGTGTTTAGGTACAAAAATAGTAGTTTTTAATTTTAAGTCTTCAAAAGCTTATAATGATGTAATGTTTGATAAAGTAGGTTATAATTGTTATTGCTTATATACTACCTGTCTGTGTGGTATTTGTTGTATATTGCAGGGATGGATGTATGATAAAACAAATAACATATTTAACAAAAATGTGACTTTTTAACTCGGTTGTGTATTAATCGAGTTAAAAAAAAAATATTTTAACTTGCTTATGACCAAAACCAAGTTAAAAAAAAATTAATTTTTAACTCAGTTTTAGTCATAACCAATTTAAAAAGTCATCATATTTTCTATATCGCTTGTATCTAAATCGGTTCAAAAAACGATTTAAAAAGTATGTTTTAACTTATTTAAAAAGTATTTTCTATAGTAGTGTCCGTTTACAACAGATATAATGAACTTTAATTTTGTTTTATTTAATCCTTAAATTTAACCATTTTAACTAATAGAAACCTTGAACTTTAATTGCATTTTCATTGATTTTTAAAATTTATCTTAAATATCAATTAGTCATTAATCTTTTTCTTCTTTTGATACAAGTTAATTTCTTCATATATTAAAATATAATAAAAATATGAATTTAGAAAAAGAAAATAATAAAAAACAATAAAAAATATTTATTTGATTTTTTAAAATTTTATTCTGTTTTGATGTTTAGAAAAGTGATTTTTAAAAATAAAACTAATAAATGAATAGGATTTAAAATAAATAAATAATTTAGATTTCTTCTTTGTTAGTAGTTTAACTCGAATTTTATATAAGAGAATATTTATAAAAAGGGTAAATTTTAACAATTAATTGAGATGAAATTGAAATTAAGATGTCTATTTGCAAAATTAGTAAAATTTAAGGATCAATTAGAACAAAGTTAAGTTCATGGTGTCTATTTGCAAATGAAATAAGTTTAAGGACCAATTGGGATAAAATTAAAGTTTAGGGTGTCTATTTGCAAAAGAGGTAAAGTTTGGGGGGGGGGGGGTCTTTTCCCTATTTCATAAAAGAGTTTAATTTATAATTTTTTTTAAGTAAATTACATTCTCCTCTTCTAAGAGTGTCTCATATACAAGTATTATATTATCTTCTCATTTATGTTGAAATATACAATTTAGTTCCTTTAGTTATACACTCTCATCTCTTGAGAGATACAAATATTACATTGTGCTCCTTTCTTTTGTTGAAATATAAAGTTTAGTTCATTTAATTTAATACCGCGACATAATATTTTTTAAAGATTTTAAGATATATTTTTAAACTAAAATATATATCTTACACTTCACTCATTTGATGCCTTACTTTTTGTCTATGCATTAACATTGTTTCTCTTAGTAAGGTATTGTAGGCAAAGTAAATGCTTTGAGAGAATGTCTAATCAAATTAGTTGTTAGTAGTATATAAAAGGTTAGAAATGATGTTCAATGAAGAAAGAGTTTATAACCAAAAATATATTATAAAAATCCAATAATTTAATAACATATATTTTTGTTAAAATGACACAATTATATTAACAAATGTTTTTTTGGTAAAAAAAAATCATCTTTAAAAGAAATTATTAGAATTTTTATAGAAAATATAAAAATGGTGAAAAGTGTGGTGTATTTTTATCTATTAAACAAAGAAAAATGTTATTTGCACAACAACTCATACAATAGTTTGTGCAACAACACTTTTTGGTGTCTATCTCTTTGTTGCACATTATTTATTACAGTTCATAATGATAGAGAAAGATAGAAATAAAAAGTGTTGTTGTACAAATTGTTGTGTGAATTATTGTATGTGTATCACATCTGTTAAACAAAAGAACAGTATATTTTAAAATAAAAAGATGAAAGTGTAATAATATTCAAATCTCTAGATACAAGAGAGTGAAGGGTATTTTAGTAATAAAATTATTTTTAACACAAAAATTCCATTTTTAAAAAAGCGGATTTTTTAATTGAGTATCAAGGAGTTAAAGAGTTTAAGCCAAAATACCAAATCAAAGTAGATTGATTTTTTTTCATTCCTGAGGAAGTGCATATTTTACCGGAATCTTCTTCCAAAATGGTACGGAACAACAGTATCGTTGAAGTAGATACACCAATCACTTTAAATATAAGAAGTCGAGTAAAGGGGTTGGTCCGAGTGGAAAAGAAAAGAAAAGATTGAATTAAAAATATTTTCCGGGGATCTACCAAGGGAGAGAAGTGTATATTTTAACACAAGAGGGAATAGCAATGTAATATTTGCATCTTTCAGATGATGATAGAAGATATTTTATAATAATTTTATTAATGGAAGCTAACAAACTTTAACTAAAAATTTAAAAATAGAGTAAAGTATCAAATACTTGAATATGGCATAGGAGAGGAATGTAAGTTTTAACATAAGAGGAAAGAGCAGTATAATACTCACATCTTTTAGAAAAGAAGAGTGTGGTTTATTTAAACTTTTATATCTATAATCTATCTATGATATATAATCTATAATCTGTACTCTATAATTTATAATCTAAAATCTATAATCCATAATATATACAAACAAACATAATCTAAGAAAGGAAAGTTTCACATGTTAACCTCTAAAGCTATTCCACATAAAATCTCATCTCATTTGGTAACTCTAGAGCCTTTCCCTTCATTTTTTTGCTTATGTATCGACCTCATATTCATTTGTGTACAAATCAATTTACAAATAATTACGATAAACACTATGAACAAATAAGACAGGAAAAATTAGAGAATCAAAATAAATGTTATATCTGGTAAAAATAGTAACTGCACAACAATGCATTAAATATAAATCATGTTTTAAGGACACGATTCAAAACAAACTTGAGATCTGGCTACCCTTAAATTTGCATATAAATGAAGGATACATTTATGTTACAAATATTTTATATTGTATATCAATTAGAATAATAGTCAAACGCTAATTTCCTGACATCACATCGACCCACAATCTAATTTAATACAAGAGATATCATGTGGTTATAATTTAAAAATGTTTGCATTTCAAAATTAAATATTAGATTTATAATATAAAATAGATGGAATTAACTAAATTCAGGGAATAATGTTTTGAAAAATAAAAATATAAATAAAAGTGAGATATCTAATGCAAAAACCATAAACCCTAAAATATTTTATAATATAAAAGTGGATATATAAAAATAAAAAATAGACAAAAATTTCAAGCAATTAAAAAATGAAATCTTTTTATATGAATATTAAATTTCATTAACCTATTTATTAAATTTAAATGTTCTATAAAGTAAATTAAGTTTGTAGAATTGGTATAAATTTGAAAGTTAAATAATTTGTACTCTACTAATGATTTGATTTTATCATCATACAATAATGTGCTTTTTGAAATAGAAGTTGGTGTTTAGTGTAATGACCCTCTGCCGTCATAATACTACAAGCAAACCCATATATATATATATATATATATATATATATATATATATATATATATATATATATATATATATATATATATATAAAGATACTTAATAATAATAATCAAAACCATATGTTACTCTAACATATACAAGATATGAAATAATATTGCATACAGGCCCATTTATATACAATATCAAGGGGGAAACACAAAATCAAACACCCTATAGCTGGTCAGCTATACAACAGGTACATCAAATCCAAAAAGAAACAAAAGAGTTTCTAGAAAAGCTCTACCCACAAGGGTCTCCAAAATCTCCATCTGAGACCTCCTCCATTAACTGAGATGCTGGATTTGCGAATGCTTCTCCCTCTGCTCCCATGCCAAAATGACTTGATCATCACAGTTACAGTAACACAACAATAGCAACAAGACATCCAACCAACAACAAAACAAAGCAAGGGTAAGCTTACGAAACAAAAATCAACATAATATATACAATCCATATTCTCACGCCATCAACATACCAAGATGGAATCCAAATCATCAAAGTAATGGGTTTGCATACATTACAGTATGGCACACACAACATCATACACCATTTCTATTAACCCCATATGTTAATGTATGAATGACATGACTCTTGAGAAATTTTCTACAATCCGAGCGATCAGTCAGGTCTTATCCCCTACCATGGCCATCTAGCACCATTTAGGTATTGCCAAAACTCTGATTAGTTGGATAAGCTTATGTTGTTAGGATAAGTGTATGTGGGTGGTGATATTACCGTGACACAAGGCCTGCACTGCCTTGGCCCCCTGCGGGATTACCCATCCACTTATCCTCAAGGTCTAGTTTTAAAACCACATTTCTTATCCAGGCACAAAGTTGGAGGCTCGTCTGAGTCGCAGCTCCTATCAACTAGCCAACTTATATGCCTACCCATACATGGCTTAAGGCTTACACAACCTCAGCCAACAACATATGCATGTCATTAACTCAACCAAAACAATCCTCATATCACACACACACACACACACACACACACACACACACACACACACACACACACACACATATATATATATATATATATATATATATATCAACATATCATCACGTGGCTTACTCAGCACCACTGGTGGTCAACAATCACTATCAACCACAAATCAACCCCATGCATGCCTAAACTGGCCTCTTGCATGGTCAACAACTAAGAAAATATCCAAGTAACACATACTTTTTGAAAATTCTTACACAACAAAACAAAATTACACTATTGCTCAGCAATCTATATGCTCGCTCAATGAGTACCTTTCATATAAAGAGCACATTCTCCCTTCAAAGGTTCTCGCTTAATGAGTATAATTCTCGCTTAGCGAGATCAGTTCCAGAGAATAGCCAAGTTTCAAGTAGAATTTTCGCTCAGCGAACATATGCTTTGCTCGGCGAGATATTTACAACTTCTCAAACAAATCCTCAACAATCAAAATAAGGAAAACCCAAAAACTAGTTTGGAAAACCATTTAAACATCCAATTAACTTAAAATATACATTTGATATTCATAAGAATTAATAAAGTCATCAACAACCAACAAAAATAATAAGAAAGAAAAGGAAACTTTGTTTTTTTCTCGCTTAACGAGCGTTTTCGTGGCTGAGTGAGTGATAGCTTCCAATAACATAAAAATCCGTCACCAAGCGAACTTTTCCATCGCTAAGCGAGAGTTCAACTTCCAACGACCTCAAAATCAATCATTAAGTGAACTTTTCCCTTGCTGAGTGAGCCGTAAATCGCTAGGTGCGATTTTTGCTCGTTTTCTTTGCAAATCCAACATCAATACTCAATTTTGATCAAATCAACCAACAACAAGCATTACAAAACAATTTTAATCATATCTAATACCTTTCTAACCGATTATACAACAACTTTATCCACAAATCATCCACTAATCACAAATCCCCTTCTCAAAACCCATTTTTACCAAAAACCAACCAAATGACAATCTTAATCAAAATTCAATTGATTTCAAAGTATTTAACCAACATATCAACATACACAAACACCAAATCAACCATGAGTAAGCTTCCCCTTACCTCTAAAAGTCTCCAAATCTGGATTTAGGTTCCTTGAGAATTCGGTGTTTTTGAGCCAAAAACTAGCTAGAATTGTTCTGTTATGTACCACAACTGCTAAGCCAAGCTCACAAATCTTTTATAGCCTCACATACTTGATAAACTCTAGAGAGAGGTAGAGAGAAAATGAGAGTAGAGAGAGAAAGAGAAAGGAAAATGAGGAAGGAACCCCCCTCTCCTTATATACTTGACTCTCTTGGCACTCTTATACAGACTTTGGGCCAACTAAGGCCCAAATCGCACCAAACCACTCCCCTTATCTCAAAATTGGTTTACTCAACTATTTTTTTCTCAAAACCCAACATCACACTCACAGCATACCCATATTAGCTCAAGTACATATCTCAAGTTTCCTAAATTCAAACCTAAATTTCAAACAAACGACACACAACCATCATCACATACAACAAACCATGCATAGCAACAATTCATTTCTTTCTTTTAATCACCTAGTTTACATATTTAGTTTCTACTTTTCAATTATCAAACACTTAACCATGCATTAGAAAAAAAACAAGACTTTACATTTAGACTTTTAAATTAGATATCATGAATGTTTATATGAACTCAATATGTATAATTATTAAAATAATTACATGAATTAGCACCTGAATTAATTGAGTTCTTATTTTATAAAAAGTTGTTTAATATTATAAGTAAACAAATTTTATGTTTTAAGTGAATAAATATATTTTATACATATTTATGTGTGTTTCCTTATATGTTATTACCAAGATAATAACGTATAATTTAACTGTTAACCTGGTCAAGTTTATATTTACTAAAAGTTATTCAATAGCATAAGTGAACAAAGACTGGTCCTAATAGTTGTTATATAATATAAAAAAGAAAAGCTTCATGTGTGGAGCAATTTCACATGAAATCTCATCTAATTTGGCATGCAATTTATGAACTATTACGACATGAAAAATTAGGAAATTAGAAAAAATGTTATATATGGTAAAATCATATGATATTATGTTATTTCTTCTTATTGAATAAATTTTATATAGAAGCTAATTATTTTAATTGCCTGAATATTTATTAATTATTTTATTATGTTGCTTTATAGACCTTAATTTATTTTATTTTTTCTTTTGTTTATTAGGAATATATATATATATATATATATATATATATATATATATATATATATATATATATATAAACAGTTGTTGAATTCTCTGCTCATAATTATTGTCCTTAGTCTTCTCTTATTGTGACACTTGACAATATCAATTTTAGGAAACTCAGTCTATGTTTATCCTTTAAATTTCTCCTTTGTATTTGAAGTAGTTAATTTAATTATTAAATGTCATTGAAACTTTTTTATTGATATAATTAATGTATTTTTTAAATATATATAGTTAGTGTAATTATCTATATTTATTATGTATAATTTATAATTTATCTTTATTAAATGTCGTTGAAATATTTTTATTTTTATTAATAAAAATATATAATTATTTTAATTATGGTAATTATGACTGATATATATATTCTAACATAATTAGTTCATTTGTTATAGTTTTTTAATGAAAAGTAAAAGTAAATTTCATGAAAAATATTCCAATTTGACAAATTATTATATATATGGAAATAAATATATTTACATTAAAAAATGCACAACTCCTTCAATTGCAATTACACACTTTTTCATTTTCTATTTATTGGAATTTTTTTGTCTCACCACATATCCAAAGTACTTTACATTCTTTCTCTCTATCATTATTTCTGTATCAAGTTTGTGATTTTACCTTTTGCACTTCACATTTCTCTCTTTCTACCTCTCCCTCATCATATCCATATCAAGTTTGTGGTACCACCTTTGGTATACTAATTCTTTTGGTAGATTTATTCATAGTATTTATTTCTATTTTTTTGACATTATATTTGAATTAAGCTTTGAGTTTTGCATTGTTCTATTGCAAATGATGATTAGTTAAACATCTGGAGGAACAATTTTAAGTTATTTATTTAGGATTGAGTTTGTAAATGCAATAATCATACATATAATGTAAAGTTTTCATTTTAACGTGTTTTTTAATAGTGACTTCAAATGGATAAATATTTCTTATGTATGTGATTAAGCAACTTACAACTTTCTGAACATTAGTGCGATATCAATAAATAAATAACTATTCTTATCATTTAATTTTCACCAAGATTGGTTTTTCTAATTGAGTTTACTGTGGAAATATAAAAAGAATTTTTTCTCTTCCTTTTTTCTTTTTTTTTTCTACTTTATATTTTTTTTGGCATATAGCACCATCTATGCTTAATAAATGAATTTTTTTTTGTAATATGCACATGTACCATTTGTTTTACTAAGATATAGATTCATTGTTCTCTCCTTTCTCTTTCACATTTTTTCTTCCCTCACCAACACCAACAACCTCACGACCCTCATTTTCTCTCACTATAACTGATGTAATAAAAAAATAAATTTTGGTTAAATTACTTTTTGTCCCTCTTTTTATTTACATTATTTAATTTGGTCTTTTTATTTTTAAAATGTTCAATTTGATTTTTTTAGATTTATTAGCAAGACTAATATGTATAAATGTGATGTAATGTGTTCAGTGTAATAAACACTATACTCTAACATTTAAATATGAAAACCATATTTAATATTAAAAATTATTGATATTTCATTTATACATTTCCTATTTTTCCCATCTTTTTGTGGCTTATACTAAACATGAATTCTATAAAATTCATAAAACTATGTCATTACTTAGAAGTGTTCATTTAGAATAAAAAATAGTGAAGCATTTTAGATTTTTCCAATATAAAAAGATGGAGATTCCTCCTCAAATTTTTGATCCCTAAATTGGTGCTGAACAAAATGTAAGAGGAAAAAATACAAGAGAATATTCACGCGTGGTTTGGTGATTTGACATTTTTATAAGGTATTTTTATCGTGGCTATTAATAAAAATAATATTAACATACTAATAATTATTTTTTTATACTTAACACAATAATATACTAACCAGTGTTTTTTTATGCTTAACGCAATAATTATTTTTTACATACTAATTACTCATTTATACCAATCATTCATTCCAATATAATAATTTGGTGTTGAAAATAGATAGCTATTGCTAACTTTTTTGTCTACCAATTAGGCTTTGATTCAATTTGAATTACCTTCTAATTTATACTAACATATTTTCATTCAAATAAGTATTTAATTATTAATTTAAAATTAAATCTAATAATTTTAAAAGTAACAAAGAAGTTACAAAATACAGTTTTAAAAAAAGTTATAAAGCATATAACTTAATTTTAAATTTATAATGATCCAGTGAAAGTCTTGAACTATATAAATAATTTTATTAACAAATATGGTTAAAATAAAAAAATATGGACTTTTACTATGAAACACATTATTTAAGCACGAGTTGAATTGATTTCTTTGATTGTTAAACAATATACAATAACAAATAGGATTTCTTATTTTGAGATGTTGATGCTTTAATTCTTTAATTTTAGAGATGTAAAATATGGAGCAAGATCTAAACTTCATGATCATATCTTTCCTAATTAAAACAATAAGACTTAAATTTCTCTTTTTGTTATTTTAGTAGGCGATATTAACAATATGGAAGGTTTTACTAATTTACAATCATGACAACAGCAACAACGGGAAAGGTGGAGAGAAAACTCTAGAAATAAAAGGCAAAGAATGAGCATGGAGCAAAGACAACAAGAATTATCTAGAAGGCGAGCAAATTTTAGAGAAAGAAAGGAAAAGGAAAACATGTAGAACCATCATGTAGTACAAGTATGTCAAGTAATATATTTATTGGTAGAAGTACTGAGATGTCCAACAATGCCCTAAATTTCGCATTTCAAGATTTGACAAATGCACATTTGCCAAATAAATTGAGATTGACATCTATACGACAAATGGCTCAATCAACAAATTATCAGCATTTTAGTACAGTAACTTTTCAAATTTGATAAACATATGCCTTTTATATTCATTAAGTATACACTTTATTTTTGAGTTTAATTATTAATCTTTTTTTCTACTTAAAATGAAGATTGTAATTTTGCATCATTGAAGGAACCTATGTCAATGAAGTAGGACCAAGTATTAGGCATTTTAATGACATTGTACACGGTTAGTTAAAAAAATCATTTTACAATATATTTTAAATTATACATTTTGATTCTAAATAAGTGTTAATAATTATTATACGAACACACTTGAATTTCTTTTTGTTGAATTAATAATCTTTTTTTTTTTACCTAAACATGCAGATTCTTATTTTGCATCATCAAGATTTCAAGGAACGAATGACAATGAAGCAAAACCGAGTAATAGGCATAAATGACACTATTCATGGTTAGTACAAACCTTTTATCACAACCTATCATATAATCATACATTTACATTCACGTAGTCATATTATAACTATGTATCATTTTCCAATTAGAAATTGATATTCAAAAAATACCACTTTGGATTAAAATATTGTTATTGAAAATCTCTGCTTAATTGAAAGGTAAAATTCTCTGAACGTGTTAATAAAATCTTGATATTTTTTATAAACTTTTGTCATACTCAATTTTGTTAGCAATAATTTGTACATAGTTTTTATATCTTATAATTATAATTATAATCAATATCAATTTGTAATAATTGATATTTTAAAGATATTTTCTAACAAATTAGAAATATTTGTAGACTTTTGCCCCTTCACAACTAAGTATATATCCGGTGCATGACATAGATTAAAAATTAGGACCAAAAGAATGTAATGGTGCTCCCTTGATAGTTACACATTGACATTGACACCATGTGATAGCAGGATACCATTTAGATTTTAGTGTAGGCAATTTCCTATTATTATTTCATTACAATGATATAATAAATAAAAGTCAAGAACAATCACTAAACTTTTAAGCATTTATCTTTCAAAGTTGATTTTCTCTCATAGATGTTGTGGTATGATCAAGAGTTACTAATCATAACAACTTGAAGATACTAATATGTAGAAATGTTTTTAGGATTCCAAGTTGATTATATTATATCTTTATATATTCTATTTTTATATTTTATTATATGATAACTTTTACATATCTATTATACTTATTACCTATACTTTCATTTTTATTTTTGCAAAAACATGAAGCTGTATATTTTAAGTTTTTGATATAACTATTTTTGATATTATTCATTATTGACTAAATTTTTTTATTGCAGTACAATGTTGTCTATATGATTTTATGCATGTATCTTTCATTAAAACTATTATAATCTTTTTATATAATTTTTTGGTTCCCTATATTTTTTTTTCAAAACATATTGCATATTGTTTTTTTGTTTGTATTGTATCATTTCTACTTATTAAATATAAATTTGAATTTGTCCAACTATTATAATTTACACCCAATATAAAAAGCGTCATGCATCGTCCAGTTGCAAAGACTGATATATATATATATATTATCGCGGTTGGATCTTTTTTAAAAAGTTAGCAGTTTGCTGAAATAGAACAATCGAGTGTGTTGAGATTTAAACGACTTAGTGAAGACTGAAGTGGATACAAAAAAAAAGTGGGACACCTAATTGTCCTCATTTTTGCCAGTAAGTTCTAAAGTCATTTGATTTCAGCCTTTTAAAACAAAATCAACTGCTTAAAGTCAAGATGCGTGTGTATTCATCCTAGCTTGCAAGTGAGCAAACCAAGTCACGATGTGCACCATTTTTCTTTGCATGGCCCCCTCTGTGGAAATTGAAGCCTACCTCTTACTTACCCTGTCCACTGCCGACGACGATATGAATGGCGGACATAAATTCCGTGTTTGCTACGTAGTATTGTCATTTCGTGACACGTAACTGCAATTTCTCAGAAAAGGGCGTTTCCTCGAAACACCCTCCGAAATGAAGAAAATTTAAGAAATTTAAATTGATTTATTCAAATAAAGTATTTTATAAATAAAAAAATTAAATCAAAATAATTTAAATTTTAAGTATTTTAAATTTTTTAAAATTTTAAAATTTTCCATTCAAATAGTCTTTTGGGCTCTTATGAATGAAATCCTATTTACAATTGAACGTTGTGATTTTATGCTGGACTTGCTCGCGGTCAGATCCTAGAAGTGGGGTGTTGCCAAAACTCTGAAAGCTAGGCACCATTTTATTGTGGTAGGTGTAGATCTCCTGGCCTGTATAGATCAATTTTGGTAGCTGTATATAGTGTGGCTCGATAATAACATTTCGGGTTGGACAATTGTCTTTTTTTTTTTTTCACATTTACTCTACATGGGTTCCCTTGTATTCTTTATAATAAAATTTGCTTAATTATTAAAAAAATTGCCCCTCATTATCTATTTCTTGTACTGAGAAGAGTAACTCCAGGTTATAAATTTTACTCCCTTGACCAAGTATTTATGGGGAAAAGTTTTTAATTAATCGTATTTGTAAAATTTAAATTCATCATATTCGGTGAAATTGTTACACAAGCGAGTATATAAACTGGAAATACATAACATAACCGTATTTTTAAAGGTAATTGAACATTTATCACACTTCTATCCTTTCAAATAATATTTTTGCAACTTGTCGATCAAATTCTTTATACATAAAGACCTTTTTCTTTTCATTAAATCTACAGAAATCATGAGATATCTATAGTTCATTTTTATGTTTGATATCATGATCATCAAAATATTAAATAGATTATTTCTACTATTCAGTTACTTAATGTTAATTTTACTAAACCTGAGCAAGGTGCATGTTTCACTGATTGGATGGACAGAAGTTCAATCGATAAAAGGATAATGTGTGGAATTTATGTTATTTCGTAAAATTATGCACCGTAACAACCTACCTTGATAAACTTGAAAAAGCTGCTACATATCGAGACAACAGAAAAGAGCTTAATTCGAATACTTCACCATTACAGTACTGAGCTCTAACTCCAGTGCATTTCATAATTATTAGCACAACATTATGTTCACTGATACATCAGATACACCGCACACAAAGACACACAAAATAAAGCTCATATTTTATTATTCCCATATCTATAAGTTTGGGGAGCCCCATAAAGCTCCTCAAACAAACATACAAGCTAGTAATTGTAAGGTTTAGTATCCATGATGAAAATTTAAGGAAAAATGATGTATAATTATAGCATATTAGTAACATAAAATAATAATTATAAGAGGGTTAAAAAATGTGTACCTGAAGAGGATATGAGATTCATGCCTATTGCCTTAATTGAATCACGAGCACCCAATAAGGGAAATACTCCTCTCTACCGGGTAGCTAGGGTTTCCCACACGATGTTGTGCTACTCAAAATTGTCTAATGCGGCGACAATTTTATAACCATCAAACAAGAGCATGGATGTAACACCTTGGTAGCTTTCAAGATCGAAAACTGTCCCTACAAACTAACACAAGACTTTTCTGCGTGCTTTGTCTTCGCTCACACACTTCTTGGGAAACTTTTTAGGAGGTCACCCATCCCAGAATTGCTCCACGTTAAGCACGCTTAACTATGGAGTTCTTAAGTGGTAGACTACCAAAAAAGAGATGGATTTTGTTAGTATAGGTAGCACTTATTAATTCCTTTAAGTTATCCTCAATTGTATAATCTCATACCTGCATAGCCTTTAGATCCCTTTCATTCTAGTGTGTATTCAATTCATTCATGTGCCCCTTCTGCTGGAAGCTTCTAGGAGCTACTCCTTGTCCGTGCCTTATCTTTTTTGCATCGACGATCACTCCTCACCCTCGTCAATGCCAGGGATGTTACATGCCCACTAGCTTTCGCTTGGTTCGTCCTCAAACCACACCGTACTAGGAGAGAGACCCTGCTCTGATACCACTTTGTAATGCCTTGGCCACTTTCAGGATCAAAAATTGTCCCTATAAACCAACAGAAGACTTTTTAGCATACTTTGTGTAAAATCCAGGGCGTTGACGAGGGCAGAGAGTGATCATCGGTGCAAAAGAGATAAGGCACAGATAAGGAGCGCCTCTTGGCAGGCTTCTAGCGAAAGGGGTATGTAACATCCCAGGCGCTGACGAGAGCAGGGAGTGATCACTAGTGCAAAAGAGATAAGGCACGGACAAGGAGCGGCTCTTAACAGACTTTCAGCAGGAGGGAAACATGAATAAATTGAATACACACCCGAATGAGAGGGATCCAA
Source organism: Spatholobus suberectus (assembly GCA_004329165.1). Lineage (NCBI taxonomy): Eukaryota > Viridiplantae > Streptophyta > Magnoliopsida > Fabales > Fabaceae > Spatholobus > Spatholobus suberectus. Next base: position 59,352,048 of record CM014733.1, on the reverse strand, counting down.
AGGCTGTGTAGGTATGAGACTATACAGTTGAGGATAGCTTAAAGGAATTAATAAGTGCTACCTATACCAACAAGATGCATCTACTTTTCGATAGCCTATCACTTAAGAACTCCATAGTTAAGCGTGCTTGACTTGGAGCAATTTAGGGATGGGTGACCTCCTGGGAAGTTTCTCAGGAAGCATGTAAGTGAGGACAAAGCAAGCTGAAAAGTCTTGTGTTGGTTTATGGGGACAGTCTTCGATCCTGAAAGCAGCCAAGCGTTACAAAGTGGTATAAGAGTAGGGCCTCTCTCCCAGTACGGTAGAGTTCGAGGACGAACCAAGCGGAAGCTGGTGGGCATGGAACATCCCTGGGCGCTAACGAGGGCGGGGAGTGATCGCCGGTGCAAAAGAAATAAGGCACGGACAAGGAGCAGCTCTTGGCAGGCTGCCAGCGGGAGGGAAACATGAATGAATCGAATACACACCCGAATGAGAGGGATTTAGAGGCTGTGCAGGTATGAGACTATACAATTGAGGATAGCTTAAAGGAATTAATAAGTGCTACCTATACCAACAAGATGCATCTACTTTTCGGTAGCCTATCACTTAAGAACTCAAGAGTTAAGCGTGCTTGACTTGGAGCAATTTAGGGATGGGTGACCTCTTGGGAAGTTTCTCAGGAAGCATGTGAATGAGGACAAAGCACGTTGAAAAGTCTTGTGTTGGTTTGTGGGGACAGTCTTCAATCCTAAAAGTAGCCAAGCATTACAGGGTATATGAATGAATAGAATACACACCAGAATGAGAAGGATATTGAGGCTGTGCAGGTATGAAACTGTACAATTGAGGATAGCTTAAAAGAATTAATAAGTGTTACCTATATGAACAAGATGCAGCCACTTTTTGGTAGCCATCACTTAAGAACTCCACAGTTAAGTGTGCTTGACTTGGAGCAATTCTGGGGTGGGAGACCTCCTGGGAAGTCTCCTAGGAAGCGTGTGAGTGAAGACAAAACTCGCTAAAAAGTTTTGTATTGGTTTGTAGGGACAGTCATTGATCCTGAAAGCTGTCAGGCATTACAAAATGGTATAAGAGTAGGGTCTCTCTCCTAGTACGGTGTGGCTTGAGGACGAACCAAGCGGAAGCTGGTGGGCATGTAACATCCCGGGCACTGACGAGGGTGGGGAGTGATCGCTGATGCAAAAAAGATAAAGCATGGACAAGGAGAGGCTCCTAACTGGCTTCCAACAGGAGGGGTACATGAATGAATCGAATACACACTAGAATGAGAGAGATTCAAAGGTTGTAGATATGGGATTGTACAATTGAGGATAAATTAAAGGAATTAATAAGTGCTACCTGTAACACCCCAATGTTTTCCTTTAATTATTATTATTATTATTATTATTATTCGTTTGCCGTGTTTTTAATAAAATGATATTTTGAGAAAAGAAATATTGGGCTTTTAAACTAGGGTTTTATAATGAAAGTGTTTTTAAAAGTTTAAAAACCCTTTTATTGGGCTTAGTTTTATGAGTCCAAAGTTAGCTTTAAGTATTCTTTAGGTTTCTTGAAAACCTAATCCTTCTTCCTTATTCTTTCGCTTGTGCCTCCTTGGAGATACCGTGCCGTCAGAGCCTTTGCAGTCAAGAAGTGAGGAACCTTAGAAAGACGCTACTGCACCGTTCGCATCCTCTTGCTGAAGATTGCCTCTTTCAAGGTAAGGGGGGGTGAGTTATCTCGCTCATGGGAATGGCTTTGGTCGTGGGTAGAGGGGTTGGCCCTAGACCCCAATTGTTTGTGAATTATATGGTTGTATACGTGCAAAGGGGAATGCGATTTTCCCCAAATTATTAATATGCTTTATGAAAATTCTATGTTTAATTTATATGGATTATCATGGATTGTCTTTTTAAAATCTGTACCTTGGATTCGCTCGGCGGGGCTAAATAGCCGCTGGACGAGCTTTCGTTGAAACTACACTCCGCGTTGGCGCCGGGTGGGATGAACAATCCGCTGAGCGGGTTGGGTCCTGACGTAGACCTGCTGGGCGGGGTGCGATACCCGCTGGGCAGGTTGGGTTCCGGCGCGAACTCGCTGGGCGGGTTCGCTAGACCGCTGGGCGGATACGACTTTCGCTATTACGTTCCTTGTGTTTGTGAACTCCTTTGGCAGTGTTTAACTCATTGTTATTTGTTTTTTTATTTCTTGTTGAGTTTATATTGTATGGTTGTTATTTACCTTAAAAAAATAAATGTGACATGAAATTGTGCCTATGATTCATGATAAAAGTCTATGAAGGTTGTGAGCATTATATGTGACCATGCATCATAACATTTGAGTTATGTGATGAGGAAAGTATATAGGAATCTGGCTGGTGGAGGTCGTGATGGGTTGTTTAACCTTAGCCTTGGGGGTTATCCGGTTGGGAAAACTCCAATGGTCCATGCTGATCCCATGGAGCCGGGGCGTATTGGCAAAACTGGGTAACCCTGACTAGTCACCGGGGGATATCATGCTAGTTGAAGGTGCGAAAGCCGAAGGCATCGGTACTGATGACGCTTCTTATGGCCTGCATTTACTCCTAGCCTACTTTCCGACAAGTTTAAGTTGGTACCACATGTGCATAAGAAGTAGAAGCTAGGTATTGCATTACATATGTTTTTGTGCATTCTGTTTTTTTTTGCAAATTACTGTTAATTGATTACGTATGTGATGTGGTTCTACTTGTCTCCATTGTCATACTTTGAGCATGATGTGAGATGTATCTCACCCCCTTGTTTTCTGGTGTTTTCTGTATGTGTCTGTCATATACAGGTGACGTCAGCAAGACCTTGAGGAGGAGTCTTAGAGTAGGGGCATTGGCCTCATTGCAGTTTATTTTACAGTTCCTTTACGGTTTTGTCAACTCTAATAGTAATGTGACATCGGGGTCTTAGTTATTTATTATTTTAGCTTTTAAACTTTAGACTAATAGTTTTACTTTTAAATTGGTTTATTTTATTTTATTTGGACTTGTATGGTCAACTATAGGCCACCATCATTTGGTTAATCAGTAAAGCATCTTATGGAGCTTTAGTAAATGTGAGTTGTGCATGTGATGTCCTTTATCGTGTGAAGAAAAAGATTATAAACTATCGTTTTATTTTTACAAATGAAAAGTATGTTATATTTTCGTAATATTTATTTAATAATTAGCTTTAGGGTAAAGGGTGTCACATTTAGTGGTATCAGAGCAGGTCGATCTTTCTGACCTATGTGTTATGTGTCTTCTATGTTTCCTATGTGTACTCTGAGAAGTTTTTCGATGTTGTTTGAGTTACACTAACTGTTTTTGGTTGTTTCCTATGCCATAAATCCTAACTGCCTTGTCATGGAATATTGAGACTGGCCACCTCAATACTTCGTGCAATGTAGGTGGGAAATACGGCGAGTAAAATTTGAGTTTAAGAGCAGGTTGATTCATTTAGCTTTGTGTGTTATGTATCCATTGTGTTTCCATGTGTACTCTATGGTTTATTTGTTGAATTTGTATGTTGTGGTTGATTACTTCTGGCTTGTGCAGGAAGTAATGGCTGCTGGTAGAAACGACCGTGCTATTACTGATGCTCTTCATGCCTTAGCTCAGGCTGTGGGGAGGAATCAGAATAGAGAGGATGGAGCTGCTGAGTTTCATGGGCTGGATAGGTTCCAAAGGAATAATCCACCGACATTCAAGGGGGGATACAACCCTGATGGTGCACAAAATTGGTTACGAGAAATCGAAAAGATATTCCGGGCCATGTCGTGCACAAATGCTCAGAAGGTGACTTTTGGCACCTTCATGCTAGCTGAGGAGGCCGAGTATTGGTGGGAGAATACCCGTCAACGCTTGGAAGCTAGAGATAGAGCCATCACTTGGGAAGTCTTTAGAGAGGTGTTCTTGGAGAAGTACTTTCCCGAGGATGTCCGTAATCGCAAGGAGATGGAGTTCTTAGAGCTCAAGCAGGGCAACATGACTATGGCTGAGTACGCAGCCAAGTTCGAGGAGCTATCGAGGTACTTTCCTCATTACCATACCGAAGCTGGGGAGCGTTCTAAGTGCGTAAAGTTCGTGAATGGCCTACGACCCGAAATTAAGCAAGCTATCAACTACCAAGAGATTCGCCAATTTCCTATATTGGTGAATAGATGCAGAATCTACGATGAAGACAACAGGGCAAGAGCGGCACATTACAAAAGTGTGGGTCCCCTTCGTGAGAAGAAATTCGGTAACCAGAATCGTGGGAAGCCATACTCGATTCCATCTAGTAACCGTTTCAGTAATCAGAAGCTTATAGCGAGTCAGCCTGCTAGTGGTGCTAGTAGGGGATCAGCCCTTTTTACCCCACAGAGATGCAAGAAGTGTGGACGACCTGATCATTCGACATTCAAGTGCAAGGACAAGGAGGTGACATGTTTCAATTGTGGACAGAAAGGGCACATTGGAAGGGATTGTCCTAATCCTAAGAAGGAGCTGCGTAATGGAAGTCAGAGTTCGCAAGCCAGTCGACCGAAGGCCATGGGAAGAGTCTTTGCTCTTAGTAGTGTTGAAGCCTCGGAGTCTGATGACTTAATTCAAGGTACATGTCTCATAAGTGGAACTCCTTTAGTTGTACTCTTTGATTCTGGTGCAACTCATTCTTTTATATCCTATACTTGTGCTGAAAAATTGAAATTACCTGTGTCTTTTTTGAAATTTGACTTAACTGTTGATACCCCTACTAGTGGTTCCATCATTACCTCCAAAGTTTGTTTAAGTTGTCCTGTGTTGATTTCTGATAGAGAGTTTATGGTTGACTTGATTTGTTTGTCTCTTAATCAACTAGATGTTATTCTTGGTATGGACTGGTTATCTTCCAATCATGTCCTCTTAAACTGCTTTGACAAATCTATTGTGTTTGGTAAGCCAGTTGAAAGTGAGGATGCGGGATTCCTTACCGCCAACCAGGTAAAGGCGTCTTTGAAGGAGAACGCCCAAGTGTACGTGATGTTAGCCACCCTGAAACTCGAGAGCAAGGTTGTGATTAGAGATGTGCCTGTAGTGAGAGATTTCCTTGAGGTATTCCCAGAAGATGTTACTAGTCTACCCCCTGAGCGTGAGGTTGAGTTTTCCATAGATTTAGTGCCTGGAACTAGGCCTATATCTATAGCACCTTATAGGATGTCTCCTTTAGAGTTAGCTGAGCTTAAGAAACAGTTAGAAGACTTGTTAGAGAAACAGTTTGTAAGACCTAGTGTGTCACCCTGGGGAGCGCCAGTTTTGTTAGTGAAGAAGAAGGATGAGAGTATGAGGTTGTGTGTAGACTATCGTCAGCTGAATAAGGTGACGATTAAGAATAGGTATCCTCTTCCTAGGATAGATGACCTTATGGACCAGTTGGTAGGAGCTTGCGTGTTTAGTAAGATAGACTTAAGATCAGGTTACCATCAAATCCGTGTGAAGTCTAAGGACATCCCGAAGACTGCCTTTAGGACACGGTATGGTCACTATGAGTACTTGGTTATGCCCTTTGGCGTGACCAATGCACCTGGTGTGTTCATGGACTACATGAACAGGATTTTCACCCCTATCTAGATAGATTTGTAGTGGTCTTCATAGATGATATCCTAGTGTATTCTAAGTCTAGAGAGGAACATGCTGAGCATTTGACAGTTGTGCTGCAAACCCTTAAGGACAAGCAATTGTATGCTAAGTTGTCCAAGTGTGAGTTCTGGTTAGATGAGGTTAGCTTCTTAGGACATGTCATATCTAGAGGAGGGATAGCTGTAGACCCATTTAAGATAGAAGCTGTGTTAAGGTGGGAAGCCCCTAAGTCAGTTTCTGAGATTAGGAGTTTCTTGGGCTTAGTAGGATACTATAGGAGGTTTATAGAGGGATTTTCTAAGATAGCCATGCCTTTGACTCAGTTGACACGTAAGGGTCAAGCCTTTGTGTGGGATACCCAATGTGAGAATAGTTTCCAAGAGCTTAAGAGGAAGTTGACATCCGCACCTGTTTTAGTTTTGCCTAACCTGAGCGAGCCTTTTGTAGTGTATTGTGATGCATCTAAGATGGGCTTAGGTGGTGTGCTTATGCAGAGGGGGCAGGTGGTAGCTTATGCATCTAGGCAGCTTAAGACCTATGAGAGAAATTACCCTACCTATGATTTAGAGTTGGCAGCAGTAGTATTTGTGCTTAAGTTGTGGAGGCATTACCTGTATGGTTCTAGGTTTGAAGTCTTTAGTGATCACAAAAGCCTTAAGTACCTGTTTGATCAAAAAGAATTAAACATGAGATAAAGGAGGTGGTTAGAGTTTCTTAAGGACTATGATTTTGAGCTTAATTACCACCCAGGTAAAGCCAATGTAGTGGCTGATGCCTTGAGTAGGAAGTCCTTACACATGTCCGCATTGATGGTTAGAGAGTTGGACCTCATAGAGCAGTTTAGAGACATGAGCCTAGTATGTGAGGTTACCCCTATGAGTGTAAGGCTGGGTATACTGAGAGTGGCTAGTGGATTGATAGATGAGATTAGAGAAGGTCAGAAATTCGATCCATTTTTGTTAGCCCAGTTAGAGTCTATAGCCCAAGGTAAGGAGAGTAACTTTAAAGTAGGAACGGATGGAGTCATTAGACTTCAGGATAGGATCTGTGTACCTAGAGTGTTAGAGCTTAAAAAGATGATCTTAGAGGAAGGCCATAGGAGTGGTCTGAGCATCCACCCAGGAGCCACAAAGATGTATCAGGACCTTAAAAAAATGTTTTGGTGGCCGGGCATGAAGAGAGAGGTATCTGAGTTTGTATATGCTTGTCTAGTGTGTCAGAAAGCTAAGGTTGAGCACCAAAAGCCATCAGGTATGTTGCAACCCTTGGACATTCCTGAATGGAAGTGGGATAGTATATCCATGGACTTTGTGGTGGGTTTACCTAGAACCCCCAAAGGGTTGGATGCGATTTGGGTAATAGTGGACAGGTTAACCAAATCTGCTCACTTTATTCCAATTAACATTAGATACCCTTTAGAGAAGTTAACTACCATATACATTAGTGAGATTGTGAGGTTGCATGGTGTGCCTTCAAGCATAATTTCTGATAGAGACCCTAGGTTCACCTCTAGATTTTGGGAGAGTTTGCATAGGGCCCTAAGGACTAAGCTTAGATTGAGTTCAGCTTACCATCCACAAACGGAAGGTCAGACTGAGCGAACCATCCAATCCCTAGAAGACCTTTTGAGGGCCTGTGTGTTAGAGCAGAGTGGTAGTTGGGATAGTTTCTTACCTCTTATAGAGTTCACCTATAACAACAGTTACCATTCTAGTATTGGGATGGCACCTTATGAAGCCTTGTATGGGAGGAGATGTAGAACACCTTTATGTTGGTTAGAACCAGGTGAAAACCTCATTTTAGGACCTGAGGTAGTGCAACAGACTACTGAAAAAGTTAGGATGATCCAAGATAAGATGAGGACAGCTCAGAGTAGGCAGAAGAGTTACCATGATAAGAAAAGGAAAGCTCTTGAATTTCAGGAGGGTGATCATGTGTTCTTGAAAGTCACTCCGTGGACTGGGGTTAGTCGGGCATTGAAGTCTCGTAAACTTACTCCGCGTTTCATTGGTCCCTTCCAGATCCTAAAGAGAGTCGGTGAAGTCGCCTATCAAATTGCTTTACCTCCGTCTCTTTCAAACCTTCATAGTGTCTTTCATGTTTCTCAACTCAGAAAATATGTTCATGATCCGTCACATATAATTGGGTTGGATAATATCCAAGTGAAGGAGAACCTGACTTTTGAGGCATTGCCATTGCGAATTGAGGACCGAAGGGTGAAACAGCTAAGAGGAAAGGAAATTCCCTTGGTCAAGGTTGTTTGGGGAGGAGCCACAGAAGATAGTGCAACTTGGGAGTTAGAGAGCCAGATGAAGAAGTCTTATCCAGTGTTGTTTGCTTCAGGTAAATTTCGAGGACGAAATTTCTTTTAAGGAGGGGGAATTGTAACACCTCAATGTTTTCCTTTAATTATTATTATTATTATTATTATTATTATTATTATTATTTGTTTGCCGTGTTTTTAATAAAATGATATTTTGAGAAAAAGAAATATTGGGCTTTTAAACTGGGGTTTTATAATTAGAGTGTTTTTAAAAGTTTAAAAAACCCTTTTATTGGGCTTAGTTTTATGAGTCCAAAGTTAGCTTTAAGTATTCTTTAGGTTTCTTGAAAACCTAATCTTTCTTCCTTATTCTTTTGCTTGTGCCTCCTTGGAGATACCGTGCCGTCAGAGCCTTTGCAGTCAAGAAGTGAGGAACCTTAGAAAGACGCTACTGCACCGTTCGCATCCTCTTGCTGAAGATCGCCTCTTTCAAGGTAAGGGGGGGGGTGAGTTATCTCGCTCATGGGTATGGCTTTGGTCGTGGGTAGAGGGGTTGGCCCTAGACCTCAATTGTTTGTGAATTATATGGTTGTATACGTGCAAAGGGGAATGCGATTTTCCCCAAATTATTAATATGCTTTATGAAAATTCTATGTTTAATTTATATGGATTATCATGGATTGTCTTTTTAAATCTGTACCTTGGATCCGCCCGGCGGGGCTAAATAACCGCTGGACGAGTTTTCGTTGAAAACTACACTCCGCGTTGGCGCCGGGTGGGATGAACAATCCGCTGAGCGGGTTGGGTCCTGACGTAGACCTGCTGGGCAGGGTGCAATACCCGCTGGGAAGGTTGAGTTCCGGCGCGAACTCGCCGGGCGGGTTCGCTAGACCGCTGGGCGGATACGACTTTTGCTATTACGTTCCTTGTGTTTGTGAACTCCTTTTGGCAGTGTTTAACTCATTGTTATTTGTTTTTTTATTTCTTGTTGAGTTTATATTGTATGGTTGTTATTTACCTTAAAAAAATAAATGTGACATGAAATTGTGCCTATGATTCATGATAAAAGTCTATGAAGGTTGTGAGCATTATATGTGACCATGCATCATAACATTTGAGTTATGTGATGAGGAAAGTATGTAGGAATCTGGCTGGTGGAGGCCGTGATGGGTTGTTTAACCTTAGCCTTGGGGGTTATTCGGTTGGGAAAACTCTAATGGTCCATGCTGATCCCATGGAGCCAGGGCGTACTGGCAAAACTGGGTAACCCTGACTAGTCACCGGGGATATCATGCTAGTTGAGGGTGCGAAAGCCGAAGGCATCGGTACCGATGACGCTTCTTATGGCCTGCATTTACTCCTAGCCTACTTTCCGACAAGTTTAAGTTGGTACCACATGTGCATAAGAAGTAGAAGCTAGGTATTGCATTACATATGTTTTTGTGCATTCTGTTTTTTTTTTGCAAATTACTATTAATTGATTATGTATGTGATGTGTGTTCTACCTGTCTCCATTGTCATACTTTGAGCATGATGTGAGATGTGTCTCACCCCCTTGTTTTCTGGTGTTTTCTGTATGTGTCTGTGATATACAGGTGACATCCAGCAAGACCTTGAGGAGGAGTCTTAGAGTAAGGGCATTGGCCTCATTGCAGTTTATTTTACAGTTCCTTTACGGTTTTGTCAACTCTGATAGTAATGTGACATCGGGGTCTTAGTTATTTATTATTTAGCTTTTAAACTTTAGACTAATAGTTTTACTTTTAAATTGGTTTATTTTATTTTATTTGGACTTGTATGGTCAACTATGGGCCACCATCATTTGGTTAATCAGTAAAGCATCTTATGGAGCTTTAGTAAATGTGAGTTGTGCATGTGATGTCCTTTATCGTGTGAAGAAAAAGATTATAAACTATCGTTTATTTTTACAAATGAAAAGTATGTTATATTTTCGTAATATTTATTTAATAATTAGCTTTGGGATAAAGGGTGTCACACTACCTATACGAACAAGACGCATCTACTTTTCGGTAGCCCATCACTTAAGAACTCCACAGTTAAGCATGCTTGGCTTAGAGCAATTCTGGGATGGGTGACCTCATGGAAAGTTTCCTAGGAAGCGTGTCAATAAGGACAAAGCACGTTAAAAAGTCTTGTGTTGGTTCGTAGGGATAGCTGTTGATCCTGAAAACTGCCAGGCGTTACACTTTGTCCTCATTCATACACTTCTTGGGAAACTTTCCAAGAGGTCACCTATCCTAGAATTGCTCCACGTTAAGCAAACTTAATTATGGAGTTCTTAAGTGATAGGCTACCGAAAAGTATATGTATCTTATTGGTATAGGTAGAACTTATTAATTCCTTTAAGCTATCCTCAACTATACACTCTTATACCTGTACAGCCTCTGGATCCCTCTCATTCCAGTGTGTATTTGATTCATTCATGTGTCCTTCCCGCTTGAAACTTCTAGGAGCCGCTCCTTGTCTATGCCTTATCTCTTTTGCACCGGCAATCACTGCTTGCCCTCGTCAGCACCTAGGATGTTACAAAGGACCCTTCATTTAGGCACCAAGTATGGGCCCAATTCATCATAAGCATGCTCACATAATATCCATAAATTAAAATACCATATATTTTATTTTCATAATTGATATTATTAATCTAAAATTTAATCCAATAATTAAACAATGCTAATCTACAAAATTCCAACAATCTCCCACTTGGATAACATTAGTTTACTTATTGGAGATAAATGATTATTAAAACGAAATATCAATTATGTCTAAAGAAATAATGAGTTATTAACAATGCAAAAATTATATCTGATAGGACAAACATCACACACGTCAATAACTCACATTTCATACACAAGATGGATAAAGAAAAACACAATTAAATAAGACAAATATGTAGTCCCAACAAAATAGTCCCAGCATCTTAATGACATCATAAGAGATATAATAACAGAAGTGATGTCATCAAATTTCATATTTCATCAATAAACAAATGTGCAATCTTAAACTTTACTATCCCAAAACATCAAAAGACTTAACCGAACACATATAAGCTACAAAATTCTCAAAAGCTCTAATAATTATGCCTTTGGTTAGGGGATTTACCAATATGCATTTTATAACAATATGCTTAATTTGAGTTTGAAAATCTATAATTTTCTCTCTACAAAAATAAAGTGCATTGTACAAGAATATCTCTTATTATTTTAAGAGAAAAGCACAATAGTAGTATCGTCGTGATATATCACAAGTGGCCTAAATATGCTCTTAACAATGCGAAAGCCACATAATTAGACAAGTAGCCTCACAGAAAATGACATATTCTTTCTCTATGGTAGTAGTAGCCCTAAATGTCTACTTGCAAGAAACAACTCCTCCTATCATTATAAAATTAAAGTCAAAAGAAGATTTTTGGTCATTACGGCAACTTGCAATAATAATGACCTAAAGTTGATCAGACTTCATAGGTCAGAATATAATTCATAGTGTCCTACAAGTCTTAAGACCTTGATAACCCAAAACTGGGATGCTTAAGTGTTTTCCCAGGGTATTAATACTAAAATCAGTATTGGGGTGAGTATAACTTGAGTGTAAAATGGCAGAAGCATATGTGACATTATTTATCGAAATAATCTCCTTATCATTATAAGGATATTGGAACTTAGAGGATTTTTCTCCTTTTTAAATAGGCACAATATATACATGTGGAGCTAGAATGCAAATTAAATCATTTGAATTCTCTTTGAGACCATCCAAGAATGTTGCATGACCTATCACAAAAAATTTGGACGCTTGCAATAACTTGAAGCATCACTTAGGTCATTCATATCAAAGTGACTACTCAACGTGTACTTACTCTCAATCAAAAGCTTAATCATTTGCTAATACGGAAGGTGTCACCAACACATCAAATGAGATTTATGAATTCGCTCCCACTATTCCAGATAAATTTCCATTTAGAAAAATTGACTCAACATCTATGTGGTGTAATTTTAAATCAAAGTGAGCCAACAATCCATACTGTAACACCTTCACAAGCATTACTGCACTTACCTTCATACTACCGTGAAAACAAAAATTCTTTAAATGAAATACCTCATGAATATAAAATAATAAACCATAAGCTTCTCAATGGAGTAATTAAAGCACCCTACAAATACTTAAATGATAATGTTATTAAATGTGAGTGTAACATTTTATATGTACAATGTATTAAAATTAAATTTTACATATTATATTTTATAATGGTATTTCGATTATAATTAAAGAATTAAATTTTTATATTTTCTTATTTTATCTTTTATGGAGGAGAAATCAGGTGAGAAAATTTTGACCAATTACTATGTTGTAAAGCAAATGCCCCTGCTAATATTATATAAAGAAACATAATAGAGGAGTTGGATTAAAATGTTGTTATTGGAAGTCTCTGCTTAATTGAAAGGCAAGATTCTATCAACGTGTTAATAAAGTCTTGATATTTTTTATAAACGTTTGTCATACTCAATTTTGTTAGCAATAATTTGTACATAGTTTTTATATCTTATAATTATAATTATAATCAATGTCAATTTGTAATAATTGAAATTTTAAAGATATTTTCTAACAAAATTAGAAATATTTGTAGACTTGTGCCCCTTCACAGCTAAATATATATCCCGTGCATGACACCCCTTAATAATTACACATTGACATTGATACCATGTGATAGTCGGATGCCATTTAGATTTTAGTGTAGGCAATTTCTTATTGTTATTTCATTTTCAATAATAATAAACAAAAGTCAAGAACAATCACTAAAACTTGTAAGTAATTTATCTTTCAAAGTCGATTTTCTCTCATAGTTATATGTTGTGGTATCAAGCGTTCCTAATCATAACAACTTGAAGATACTAATATGTAGAAATGTTTTTAGGATTCTAAGTTGATTATGTTATATCTTTATATATTCTATTTTTATATTTTATTACATTATAACTTTTACATATCTATTATACTTATTACCTATGCTTTCATTTTATTTTTTTTGCAAAAACTTGAAGCTGTATATTTTAAGTTTTGATATAACTATTTTTGATATTATTCATTATTGACTAAATTTTTTATTGTGGTACAATGTTGTCTATATAATTTTATGCATGTATCTTTCATTAAAACTATTATACCCTTTTTATATAATTATTTGGTTCCCTCAACTTTTTTTTTTCAAAAGATATTGTATATATATATTTTTTGTTTGTATTGTATTATTTCTACCTATTAAATATAAATTTGAATTTGGCCAACTATTATAATTTACATCCAATATAAAAAGCGTCATGCATCGTACGGTTACAAAGACTGATATATATATATTGTAATTAATTATCGTCACGGTTCGATTTTTTTAAAAAGTTAGCAGTTTGCTGAAATAGAACAATACAGTGTGTTGAGAATTAAACGACTTAGTGAAGACTGAATTTGATACCAAAAAATAAATAAATAAGTGGGACACCTAATTGTCCCATTTTTACCAATAAGTTCTAAAGTCATTTGATTTCAGCCTTTTAAAACGCAATCAACTGCTTAAATTCAAGATGCGTGTGTATTCATCCTAGCTCGCAGTGAGCAAAACAAAGTCGCGATGTCCACCATTTTTCTTTACATAGCCCCCTCTGTGGAAATTGAAAGCTACCTCTTACGTACCCAGTCGGCCACTACCGACGATGGTATGAATGGCAGACATAAATGATGGTATGAATGGCAGACATAAATTCCTTGTTTGCTACATAGTATTGTCATTTCGTGACCTATACCTACAATTTATAAGAGAAGGGAGTTTCCTCGAAACACCCTCGGAAATGAAGGAAATTTAAAAAATTTAAATTGATTTATCCAAACAAATTATTTCATAAATGCAAAAATTAAATTAAAATAATTCAAATTTTAAGTATTTTAAATTTTTAAAAATTTTAAAATTTTTCATCCAAATATAACCTTAGACACCAGTTAATAAATCAAAAGGAGAAATTTTTATACAGGAATCACTTTTATGTGATTTTCAATGCAACTCTAACATACTTTCTCTGGCCTCAAATATGAGTAAAAAATAATTAACTCACGTTAATTAAGAAAATTAGTTAAAATCATTTAATTTACTAATCTCATTTAAAAAATAGACTATTTTTCTAAATTATCTTTTATTGAGACTTGATATGAAGAATAAAAAAAGGTCATTGAGAAGACAATCTTAATTAATGAAGGATATTTTGGAAATGATGTCATTAAATAAAGTGAAATTAATTGAAATTTACTTATATTAAGACTAAAATACCTAAGTTTTTCTTTTTTTGGTTTATATTCAAGACCAAAGAGAGTAAATTTTAATAAAAGCTTTCTATATATTATTTTTTTAATCAATAGGAATTGGTTAGCAGTATCCTTATAATTAAATAGTAAAGAGGTGGAAACAAATAAGAGGGTTAACTTTTTAATATATATATAAATATGGACCAAAGCACAATATATTCAAACCTAAAAGCACTTTATATGCTATAAAATTATTTATGAACTTTTGCATAATAACTTAAGCTTATGAAAGAGTTTTTCTGGGAGATCAAACGAAGCTCGATTAGTTTCTACTAGAGGAGAAATGAAGAACATGACCAATATAAGGAACAACGGAATATCGGACCATATCTGCTTTTGCACCATGATAATCTCACTCGAATTACGAGGACCTACACTTATTAGTACAGTATACCGGGGTCCTCGGCCAGAACCACACATGCAAGTTTTTTATGAAAGCGTTTTTCTTAATAATAATCTTAGCAGATAGGTTATACGTTGGGTAAATTTTTCATGAGAATTTCATCCTTATCCAGCTTTGACGTAGTTTCTATTCGCCGTTTTAATTATTTTTCCCTTTCATTGACATTTGTATTATTAGAAAAGAAACGAAAAACTAAATAACCTCCTTTCATTGAATAGATTTTGAATCAGATACCAAAAACAAAGAAACTTGTTCTTATATAGAAATATAAGGAAAGTAAAACTAATAGAGCCCAATGAGGAGTCCTATCTCTAACTAACTAATAGAATGTTACAAACTAACAATCATACCTGATAACTGAATTAACCAACTTCAGTTATAGGATTCTATGAGTCCAATAGCCCTTCGCAAGCTGAGGAGTGTATGTTGATAACACTCAGCTTGGTAAGAATGTTTTGGAAATGTGTGGATCAAGAGGTTTGGTTAATGTTAGCGAGTTGCTCAAATGTGGATATTGGTAAGAGATCTAAAAGTTTGGACTGAAGCTTTTCTCTCACAATGTGGCAGTCAATTTCTATGTGTTTTGTTCTCTCATGAAAAGTAGGATTAGCTACAATATATTGTGCAGATCGATTGTCACAATAAAGCATAGCTAGGCTAGTGAATGGTAACTTGGATTCTTGTAGAATATATGTGAGCCATTGTAATTCACAAACTATAGAGGCTAAAGCCCTATATTCAGGTTCGGATAAGGATTTTAAGACTATTGCTTGCTTTTTTGAATGCCAAGAAACTAAAGATTCTCCAAGGAATATGCAAAATCTTGTGGTAGACCTTCGGGTATCTATATAGTTGGCCCAATCTGAGTCAGAGAAGGCTTTTAATTGTAAGGTGGAGCTGGTAGAATAGAAGATCCATGTGTAGGAGTAGCCTTAATGTATCTTGAGACCTATATGGCAGGTTGCTGGTGAAAATGGTAGGACTGCTCAAAAATTGGCTTAACTAGTTGACAGAATGACTTATGTATGATCTTGTTATTGTGAGATATAGCAGCCTTCAAATAAGTCTTCTGTTGGCAACAACATCTTCAAGGGGTTGGCTACCATCTTTCCTTAGTTTGGTCCTTATTCATAGGAGTAATGGCAGGTTTTGTAGCTAGGAGTCCTATATTAGATAGTATGTCCAAAGCGTACTTTCTTTGGCAAACGTGGATGCCAGATTTTGATCTAGCAATCTCCAAACCAAGGAAATATTTGAGATTGCCTAGGTCTTTGAATTTGAATTTCTGATGAAGGAAGTCTTGGATAGTATTTATTTCATCAAGGTTATTTCCTACAAGGATTAAGTCATCAACATAGATCAATAGGAAAGTTATTAAAGTATATGAATGTTTAAAAAATAAGGATTGGTCAGCAAAAGATTGGGTGTATCCCTGTGATAGAAGAGAAGAGGACAACTTTGCAAACCATTGTCTACTTGACTGTTTCAAACCATATAGGGATTTCTTGAGCTTGCAAACTTGATTTGTTTATGTTGGAATGATGCCTAGAGGAAGCCCCATGTATACTTCTTCTTCAAGGTTGCCATGAAGGAAGGCATTATGGACATCTAATTGGTGTAGATGCCAAATTTGTGCTGCTGAAATAGCTAAGAGTAACCTGATTGTTGTGAGCTTTGCCACTGGTGAGTAGGTTTCAAAATAGTCGATGCCTTTTTTTTGGTTAAAACCCATGGCTACAAGTCTTGCTTTGTAATGTTCTACGGTGCCATCAACCTTGAATTTGATTTTGTATACCCATTTACATCCTATAGGATTCTTTCCTAGAGGTAACTGAGTGATTTCCTATGTATGATTTTGATTGAGGGCTTTGATTTCTGATTACATTTCCTCTATCCAATAAGCAGATTTGATAGCCTGTCTATATGCCTTTGGCTCAGTTATAGAGGAAATGGTCAATGTATAATGTTTATGAACAAAGGAGAGTTGAGAGTAGTTCAAGTAGGTGGATAAAGGACAAATGACACTTGATGGTTGACTAATAGGTGTTGAGTTGGCAATGTTACAATGAAAACCATGTAAATATGAGGGGGATTTTCTAGTTCTATTTGATCTTCTTAAATGGACTTCAAGTGCAATAATAGTTATAGACTCTTGTGGGTTATCAATATGAGAATTCTGAATGTGAGGATGCTGAGGAATGTCAATTAATATAGGTGAGATTCCAGTGTCATGAAAGTCTAATTTGGTACTGTTTTCAGGAGCAATAGCAAAATATGGAAATATATTCTTATAAAAAATGACATGTCTAGAAATAAACACAAATCTAGAATGTAAATCAACTAAGAGATTTCCTTTTGTTCTTGATTTATAGCCAAGAAAGATGCATTTCTTAGCTCTAATCTCTAATTTAGTTCTATGTTAGGTGATGGTAGAAGCATATGCCAAGCATCCAAAAAACTTTTAGATCAAGGAAAGTAGGAGGATTGTCATATAACATCTCAAATGGAAATTTATGGTTAAGAACATGTGTAGGTAGTTTATTTATAATGTATATGGCATGGCAAACAACATATGACCAAAAAATTTTGGCAAATGTGAGTGAAGCAAAAGGGCATGTGTGACATCAAGAATATGCCTATGTTTCCTTTTTACCTTGGAGTTTTGTTATGGAGTCTCCACACATGATGTTTGATGTATAATTCCATGTTCATTATAAAAGGAAGGCATGTTAAATTTTGAACCATTGTCAGATTTTAAGATTTTGATTTTACTATTAAATTGAGTATAAACATAATTAATGAATTGTAAAATGCATGATCTAGTTTCAAATTTAGACTTTAATAGGAATAGCCAAGTATGTCTATTAAAGTCATCAACTATAGTAAGGAAATATTGATAGCCTTACATAGAGATTGTATTTAAAGGTCCCCAGATGTCCATATGAACCAAATTAAAGGCTTTTAAAGATTTTGTAGTGCTATTAGAGAAAAGGAGTCTTGATTGTTTAGCCATATGACATGAATCACAAACAAGATTTTTATCACATTTGATATATGGAAATTTATCACAGAGATGCTGTATAATAGAAAAAGAAGGATGGCCTAGCCTAAAGTGCCATACATCAAAGTCAGCAAAAACAGAAGAATTGACAGAGACATCAGATACAACTGAATTGGAATTTAGAGTGGGTGGGGAGGAAATAATAGAATGATGCAAAATGTAAAGGCTATTGTAAACATCAGTATGCCTAATCATCATCTTGGAATTGAGGCCTTGTATTAGGCAAGCACTAGGAGAAAAAGTGAGTGTGCAATTTCGAGAATTAGCAAGTTTTTGTACAGATATTAAACTAAGTTTAAAATCCAGAATATGAAGAACAATAAACAACTTTATGGCCTCAAAAATGATTATAGTGCTTGAATTTCTAGCAATAAGGGTTGTACCATTAGGCAAACTAATGGATATAGGTGGAATAGGGGAATATGTTGAAAATAAAAATGATGAGGACACACATGATCAGTGGATCCAGTGTCCAAAATCCAATTAATAAAATGAGAAGAAGCATTACCCGATTGAGTGATATGGGAGATCATGTGCTTTGTAGAAGCATCATTGGGTTGATTATTACTCACTACATTATTGGAGATGAGGCATCTGACTTGGAATTCTGTAACAAAGATAGCAGTTGCTTGTAGTTGTTAGGGCTCAATTGAAGTGAAGGATTAGATTGCGGAGTTTATGGAACAGTGGAGTCTTGATTATTATTCTCAGCTGTGACTACATTGGTAGTGGTATTTGAAATGCTGGGTTTATAACTAGGGGGACCCCATGTTTAAAGTAGCAAGAGTCAATTGTGTGGTTTGGTCTACCACAAAAAGTGCATTTTTTGGCATTCGATCTATCATGGCCCCTTCCCCCTTGTGGGTTGAATCCTCTTCCATGAGAACCAAAGGATCTTGCAGATTGTCTTGAATTGTTGCTGTCAGTGGTGGCAGCTAGGGTAGTGGTGTTACCAATATTGGGACATGATGAGTTTTTTTCTTACTAGATAACTAAAGAAAAAACTTTGTTTATGGGAGGAAGTGGCTCAAGTAATAAAACCTGGGTCTTGACAGCGTTGTAGGTGTCATTTAAACCCTTTAGGAAGCAAATGACATATTCAATCTCTTTGTATTGTTTCATGGATTTTGTGAGATTACAAGGACATGGTGAATCACAAGAACAACATAGGGACTTTAAATTAGTAAAGAAAGTGGAAACATTGCGATCATCTTGTTTTATAGAATGTAGTTCTTGCAAGATATCAGAGATGCGAAATTGGTTACCCTTGGAATACCTGTCTTGAAGATGCATCCAAAGATCCCTAGCATTGTTAATGTAGATGGTACTTTGAGCAATATGAGGGGTTAAGCTTCTGTTGATCCATGAAATAACTATGTTATTGCAGCGCTCCTAAGCATCATAAAGAGAATGAGTAGAAGATGGAAGAGAGATGGTTCCATCAATAAACTTGTGTTTGTTCTTTGATAGCAAGCCCCACTTCATGGCCCTACTCCAAGAATGAAAATTATCACCATTGAGTGGTGGTGAGACAAGCACAGCACCAGGATCTTCTCCAGGATGGAGATAATAAGGACTTGGTGTTTGGGAAGGGTCAGTAGGAGCATTGTTGGTTGAAGACTCTGCCATTGATGGAAAAAAGATGGAAAGAAAGAGTTTGGTGGAAGTTAGAAGAAGAAGAAATCTAATACCATATTATGAGGAAAGAAGCGAAAAACTAAATAACCTTCTTTCATTGAATAGATTTTGAATCAGATACAAAAAACAAAGAAACTTGTTCTTAAATAGAAATACAAGGAAAGTAAAACTGATAGAGCCTAATGATGAGCCCTATCTCTAACTAACTAACAGAATGTAACAGACTAACAATCATAACTGATAACTGAATTAACCAACTTCAATTTGTATGGTATTCTACAAGAAAACCTACATTCTGAGAAGATATTACATTGTTCCCCTGTTCAGGTTATGTATGTCTTCAGATTCCTTTTGCTTAAATTAAGTTCAACAAATTCATTTCATATTGTTGCTGCATGTTAGTTAAGATAGATTTCATTCCACTGCTCATTATTTTGGTTAGAATTAATTTTTGCACCATCTAATCAAATTGTTTGTGGGTAAACCAATATTCTGAGGCAAACCTGTAGCTTCATATTTAACATTTCTGATTGAAAGTCCAGGGAAGATTCTCTCCCAGACTACTCTACTGCTAGAAGTATTAAATAATGCTTTGCGCCACGAAACAAACACAAATGCTATACCCTTTAAAATATCAAAGACGCTAATGCTAATGTTTAAATTTGCACTTGTACTAGTCAAACACATGTTCAAACATTATAAACATGATTTAACCAAATAGTTAAAAAAGAGAGTTGAATCTTGTTCTCACTTGTTTTGCAATGTAGCTTTCCCATTCAAGGTTTGGGACGTGGTCTAAAGCTGGCGGGCTCTAATAAATAGAGAAAGAAATGTTGGATTGTGATTTGACACATTGTGGTATAGCCTATTTGGGCTCTTATGAATGAAATAGGATTTATGTTATTTACACCTCCAAATTTACTAAGTACACCCCTTCCATTTTTTTGGTATATAAATTTACTTAAGTACTCATTCCTTTTATTCTTTTTTTTTTTAAAATAATGCTCCTTCGTAACGTCAAACCCTTCTGAAAACTACTTTTCAAAACAACATATACAAATTTTGAAAAGTAATTTCTAGAACTATGTTTTAGCAAATACACATAGTTCTAAAAATTACTTTACAAAATTGGTATATGTTGTTCTGGAATGTAATTTTTGATAGTCATAAACATTAGCCAATGCGAACGTACCTTGGCTAATAACGTTGGATGTTTATTTGAAACCAAATCCAAAGTTGAAGGACATGCATTAAAGTTGGACGTTTAAAGGCTGATAACACGATTATTTGAAGGCTAAAACATCATGGGATATGGGATCTTGCAATTCCGAATGGACGAAACAATGGGAGGAGCCACCTGATACGTGTTAGTAGCCTTGCTTCGTGATTATTGTATATTTTCTTAGTTTGTTAGTTGTTCTTATTTTTATTGTGTACCAACAAATATGAAGTGTCACCTACCTTGAAGCATATAATAGATGAAATTAGGGGCGGAACTAGACTATATTTGGTTGGAGTGGCCAAATATATAATGATATCAACACAACTTGAAAATTTTAGCAAATCAGGCAACAATACATGTATATATTAATATGTTACTACCCCATAAATTAAATTTTTTTGTCACATATATATATAATGTAATATTATGTAAATAGGATTCAAAATTAAGGTTTAAAGAATAATAAATACGAGAGTGTAAAAGTAGGATTTAAAGAATAATAAACATGGGGTGGTGCAAAAATAGGGTTTGAAATGGTATATTTAGTAATAAAAAATATATATATATAGAAAGTAAGGGGTGTACTTAGTAAATAGAAGGTGTAAATAGCAAAAGCATGAAATAGGTATAGTCTTTTGGGCTCTTAAGAATGAAATCCTATTTACAAATGAACGTTGTGATTTTATGCTGGATTTGTTCACGGTCAGATCCTAGAAGTGGTGTGTTGCCAAAACTCTAAAAGCTAGGCACCATTTTATTGTGGTAGCTGTAGATCTCCTGGCCTATATAGAACAATTATGGTAGCTGTATATAGTGTGGCTCGGTAATAAGATTTCAGGTTGGACAATTTTTATTTTTATTTTTACAATTACTCTACATGGGTTTCCTTGTATTCTTTATAATAAAATTTGCTTAATTATTAAAAAAATTGCCACTCATTATTTATTTCTTGTACTGAGAAGATCAACTCCAGGTTATAAATTTTACTCCCTTGACCAAGTATTTATGGGGAAAAGTTATTAATTGATCGTATTTGTAAAATTTAAATTCATCATATTCGGTGAAATTGTTGCACAAGCGAGTATATAAACTGGAAATACATAACATAACCGAATTTTTAAAGGTAACTGAACATTTATCACACTTCTATCCTTTCACATAATCATATTTTTGCAACTTGTCGATCAAATTCTTTATACTTAAAGACCTTTTTCTTTTCATTAAATCTACAGAAATCATGAGATATCTATAGTTCATTTTTATGTTTGATATCATGATCATCAAAATATTAAATAGATTATTTCTACTATTCAGTTACTTAATGTTAATTTTACTAAACCTTAGCAAGGTGCATGTTTCACCGATTAGATGGACAGAAGTTCAATCGATAAAAGGATAATGCGTGGAATTTATGTTATTTCGTAAAATTATGCACCGTAACAACCTACCTTGATAAACTTGAAAAAGCTGTTACATATCGAGACAACAGAAAAGAGCTTAATTCGAATACTTCACCATTACAGTACTGAGCTCTAACTCCAGTGCATTTCATAATTATTAGCACAACATCATATTCACTCATACATCAGATACACCGCACACAAAGATACACAAAATAAGATTGGGGAGCCCCATAAAGCTCCTCAAATGAACATACAAGGTAGTAATTGTAAGGTTTAGTATCCATGATGAAAAGTTAAGGAAAAATGATGTATAATTATAGCATGTTGATAATATAAAATAATAATTATAAGAGGGTTAAAAAATGTGTAATTGAAGAGGAGATGAGATTCATGACTATTACGTTAATTGAATCACAAACACCAAATGAGGGAGATTTTCCTCTCTGCCGGGTAGCTAGGGCTTCCCACACAATGTTGTGCTACTCAAAATTGTCTAATGAGGCGATAATTTTATAACCACCAGACGAGAGCAAGGACTCCTCATTTGGGCACCAAGTGAGGGCCCAACTCATCATAGGCACGCTCATATAATATCCATCAATTAAAATACCATATATTTTATTTTTATAATTGATATTATTAATCTAAAATTTAATCCAATAATTAAACAATGCTAATCTACAAAATTCCAACAATCTCTCACTTGGATAACATTAGTTTAATTATTGGAGACAAATGATTATTAAAACGAAATATCAATTATGTCTAAAGAATAATGAGTTATTAATAATGCAGAAAATTATATTTGATAGCGACAAACATCATACATGTCAATAACTCACATTTTATACACAAGATGGATAAAGGAAAGCATAATTAAATAAGACAAATATGCAATATCAATAAAATAGTCCAAGCATCTTAATGATGCCATAAGAGATATGATAGCAGAAGTGATGTCATCAAATTTCATATTTCATCAATAAACAAATGTGCAATCTTAAACTCTACTATCCCAAACATCAAAAGACTTAACCGAACACATATGAGTTACAAATTTCTCAAAAGCTCTAATAATTATGCCTTTGGTTAGGGGATTTACCAATATGCATTTTATAACAATGTGTTTAATTTGAGTTTGAAACTCTATAATTTTCTCTCTAACAAAAATAAAGTGCATTGTATAAGAATATCTCTTACTATTTTAAGAGAAAAGCACAATAGTAGTACCGTCGTGATATATCACAAGTGGCCTAAATATGCTCTCAACAATGTGAAAGCCACATAATTAGACAAGTAGCCTCAAAGAAAATGACATATTCTTTCTCTATGGTAAGAGTAGCCCGAAATGTTTGCTTGCAAGAAACAGCTCCTACCATCATAAAATTAAAGTCAAAAGAAGATTTTTGGTCATTAGGGCAGCTTGCAAAAATAATGACCTAAAGTTTATCAGACTTCATAGGTCAGCATATAATTCATAGTGCCCTACAAGTCTTAAGACCTTGAAAACCCAAAACTGGGATGCTTAAGTGTTTTCCCAGGGTATTAATACCAAAATCATTATTGGGGTGAATACAACTTGACCGTAAAATGGCAGAAGCATATGGGACATTATTTATTGAAATTCTTTCCCTATCATTATAAGGATATTGGAACGTAGAGGATTTTTCTCCTCTTTAAATAGGCACAATACATGTGGAGCTAGGATACAAATTAAATCATTTGAATTCTCTTTGAGACCATCCAAGAATGTTGCATGACCTATCACAAAAGTTTGGACGCTTGCAATAACTTGAAGCATCACTTAGGTCCTTCATATCGAAGTGACTACTCAACATACACTTAGTCTCAGTCAAAAGCTTAATCATTTGCTAATAAGGAAGGTGTCACCAACACATCAAATGAGAATTATGAATTCACTCCCACTATTCCAAATAAATTTCCATTTAGAAAAATTAACTCAACATCTATGTGGTGTAATTTTAAATCAAAGTGAAACAACTATCCACACTGTAACGCCCTCACAAGAATACACTTACTTTTATACTAACGTGAAATCAAAAATTCTTTAAATGAAATACCTCATGAATATAAAATAATAAACCATAAGCATCTCAATGGAGTAATCAAAGCACCCTACAAATAGTTAAATGAAACATAAAATGTATCCTAACGTAGGAGGTTAACAATGGAAGAAAATAAAACTCTAAACAATATAGAATAATGCAATCCATAAAGCTAAAAAACTATGCCAAATGACGTCCTTCTTATTACTCCAAGACCTGTTCATCTAAAACATGTAACTTAAATTAATGAGACAAGAGTCTCAATGAATGCCTTGGGGACACTACTACATCACATAAACATATTAACAGGCATATATAAATTTAAATAAGACCTCAAGATTAATGCATTAGCGTATAGAAACATTGACAGGACATCAATATAATTCAAGATACATTCTAGAACTTTAGTTAGGCTTTTCTTTCCTTTTCTTTTCTATCCTATTGGCATATTTAAGGTCAAAATCTCAAGGAGTGTCTCTCTTGCTTTTGCCAAACAACCTTCCCTTACCAAAGGTTGGCACCACCTTTTGAGGACCGAAGGTGACAAATATCCTTTCCTTGTCAAAGGAAATATTACGTCTTAAACATTTTTTCGTTTAACATTTAGCTTTTTAATAGCAAAATTACAAAATTAAAAAGAAAATTGCAAAAATTAAAACTTTATTCTATTATTTGACCATTCCTTCTTTCGGGTTCCATTAGTGAATGGAATTGTGAAACAGTAAGAAGAACAGAGGAAGGAATGGAGATTGAAAAAGAGAAAGTGAAGAGAAATGGGTACTTGGAAGAGGCAGAGGCAGAGGCCAAAAAGCAGAACGAGACCCTTTTGCCTTTTTCGCCATGTTTGTTTGGAGACAAAGACAAGATCCTACAATTTCATCGAAACGATGGTGTTTGTATCGGGTTGGACTTGGATGAGTAATTTTGCTTTTATAAATACCTTTTTAGAAAAATAAAACTAAAATCAAAGGTGATTACCCCAAACTCTATACCAACACTTGATTGAATTTTTTTTAGGTGAAATTAATTATAAATTCTTAAATTATTTAGAAATTTTTAAATAAATTTCTATGTTTTAGAAGTTTGTAATTAGGTCCTTAAACTAATAAATTGTTTTTAATAAGGTTCTGTCACATTTTTATTAAGGTTTCGTTAAATACTTAAATGAGCTTAATGAGACTCTAACATAAATGTATTTAGGGACTCGATTAAAAAGATTTAAAAGTTTAGAAATCTAATTAAAAACTTTCAAAAAAGAAGGACTTATTTAAAATTCTCCAAATAATATAAGGACTTATATATTAATATAACCTTTTTTTAATTTTCGTTTTAGTACCTTTTTAGTGTTTATAGACGCTAATTTTTAAGCAGGTACTTACATGGAAAAAGTTTGTAGTTTGGTCCCTAAATAATAAATTGTTTTCAAAATCATATATGCCATTAGTGAAAGTTATAATACTGTGAAAGTCATTGGCTGACCAAACAATGTTGATAAGTCCTCTGAGAATGGTTACCCGAAGCACAATTTAAGCACAATCCACAATTTTACCACTCGACTCATTTAATCTCTTGTAAATTTTGAGATATAGGCACCATCATTCAGCATGAAGATGTTTTGAGCTTTATTATAAAATCATCAAGCACCATACCCTCCGAATTCTAGCTCTACCATAGTCACTAAGGCAATGCAAAATTGATTCTCTATATTAGGACAACAGGGGTAAAATGCATCCTAAGTGACATGGCGTCTTTATCTCATCAAGTTTGTTAGTATGGCATCCCACATCAACAACCCAAGAAAAAAAAAATGTTTTTAGTTAATTCCGACTTCGAAGCGAAACTTATTTGCTTGTTTGGGGTATTTTTTTTATGCTTCATCACCAAAGGTATTGCATATGTTGAGTTTTATCTCATCATCCAGGACCGTTGCTAGTTTCTCCCACCGCCATGTATTATTTTGAAACTCATCACACATCATGTATTTCTTGGTAATTATATGTACAGCCACAATTTATGTGGAGAGGAATGAAATGAAGTCCCACACCAGTTTTCCTAACACAATATGTGGCCTTTTGACTCCAAGTTCTCCTAGACGTTATGGGAGAGCCACGATATTCCATTTAACAAGACCCCACAAAGCATCATTAATTACATTTGATCTCCATATGAGATTGTCAGATGGAATTATCTATAGTGTTGCAAACAATTCCAGGAAGCCATAAGTTTTGCATGGTATAACCCAAAATAGAGCTTATGATTGAAGTGGCCAAAGTCAATTTCCCGCTTTGTTAAGAGGCTTACTCATCTAAGAAGCTAATCTCACATTCAACTTACCAAAAATAGCTAAAAGTCTCTTCTAGAAATCTTCCTCTGAATAAGAGGAAAGCCAAAGTACCTTGCCAAATTAATAGTGCTTTGAATGGAAGAAATTCCATTAAATTTATAGCGATTACCTCTGGACAGATTCCTTAAAGGCATAAATCTAGATTTTTCTAGATTGACTTTTATCCCTGATACAATGTATCACAAAATCATCCAAAACCTGTCAATTGTGATGCCTTGGCCTTGACAAATGGAATGCAATCATCGACAAAGAGCAAATACGAAGTAGTAGGGCCATTCAAGAGACTTTTTTCGCAGGTAACCAAGCCATTGCTTTAACATTCTCCTCAATTAACTTGACCAACTTTTGCATGCAAAGGAGAAAAATATACGGGGATATAGGATCTCCTTATTAAAGTCCTCTTGATGGAGTAAAGCTAGGAAGGGAAACTCCATTCCACACTAGAGACAAAGTTGAGGAAAAGACAATTCATGATAAGAGCTATAATTGAAAAAGGGAAGCCAAATTCCATGAGAGTTACTTAAGGAAGTCATAATTCACTCTGTCATAGCCTTTTCCAAGTCAGTCTTGAAGCGAAGATCTCCTTATTTGCCCTTCTTTTGGTGCATGTAATCAACAACTTATTGAACAATGATTACACTATCAGAAGTCCACTTCTCCAAGACAAAGTAGCTTTGAAAAAGACATACAATATCATTAAGAAAACTCCTTAATCTCTAAACAACCACCTTAAAGATATGCCTCTCATATTGTGATCACCATTATTAGCTTTCTTTGGATTTTTAGAGCCACATCATCTCTTCCCAAGCCAAAACATTGTTGGAACCAAGGATGTAGAAGCGTCTAAATCCTCAAAGTTTTGAAGATAACAAACTTATTAACGTTTAAGTTTTTGTCTAAGGACTAATGTTGTCTCAACGTTTATCAAAACAAATAAGTTACTTTTATACAAACAGTCCAGTAAACACGGTAAAGAAGACCGCCTAGTAGACATGGTAAAGAAGACCGTCCAGTAGACATGCTTAAAAGGATCGTCCAAAACTCAATCTTGTCACGTGGGACTTTTCAAGCACCAAACACATACAACCAAGAGCTTTTAACGACAAAATCCTCAATGACTAAGTTTATTTTATCTACGCTTGTAATTCTCAAAATTAACATATTACCATCTTTGTGATCTAACGTTCAAATTATTTGAAGCATTAAATGAAAATCATATTCTTTCTAATGCAAAAGCGCAACAAAACAGATAAAGCAAGTCAACTCATCAAGTTGTCAAACCAAATGAAGAATGTTCAGGAAAGTAGATCGCCAGCTTAGCCCCATGCTTTCCATTTTAGTGCAAGACTAAAAGCTGTCAAGACTGATCCCTCTGAACGCACTATTTGCACTCTCTTTCTTGAAGATTGAAGTCAGAGTTTTCCTCAACAGATCTTTTTGGAGACTATATATGCATCAAGAAAGTAGAACAAAATAGGGACTTATGAAAAACGAGCGACGATCCTAGTTGTATAACAATACGTTCTGTACTGTTTCTAAGAAGCGTCCATTGGACGATAGTTGAAAAGCTTTGTAAAGTTCTTCTGAGTGTTTTGAGCTTAATCTTTCAAATCCTCACTGTGTGAGTTGATACTCTTTATTCACACTTGATTGTGTTGTGAAAGCCTGGAGAGGCTTGGTGAAAAAGAATACTTAGGTTAAGCAATCTAGAGAGATTGCGTTGTAAAACCTGAAGAGGTCGCAAACAATACTTGTGTAACCTAAGGTTTGTTAGTGAATATCTTCTGGGTGAAGAGACTGGACGTAGCTCAAGTTGAGTGAACCAATATAAAAATTTTGTGTTTTTCTTTATCCTTTAGCTTGAAAACGTTTTTTAAAATTACTTATATTCTGTTAAAAAGTTTTAAAGGCACAATTCAATCCCCCTTCTTGTGCACTTCTTTTTATTTCAAACATTCTTATATTAATTAAATGGAATGACTAAAGATGAACTAGAAACTAAAAGAATTTATTTTTTTCTTTGTTAATTAGTTTTAAAAATTAATAACGGATGGACCATAATTTGTTATTGTTATTTGAATGTTCCGATAAGTTGTCTTTCTTTGGTTTTCCAATGAGTGCTCATAGATAAATGTTACAAAACATAGAATGCATCTAATTAAATGTTTCTAATTACTTAAAAGGTAAATGTTGAATGACTTTCTTGTGTTTGGGTTAAATATGTTTTTGGTCTTCTAAAAATATGGCAAAATTGGTTTTAGTTCTCAAACTTTTTTTTTCTTAAATAAAGTCTTTCAAATATTAAAAATATCCTAATTATATTTTTGTGTCAAATTCTATTTAACTTTTTGGTTAAATGATAACCACATCAGAATCACAATTATCATTAATTTGCTGATGTGGCCTTCCATGTCAATTGTTATGTTTAGTTCAGATTAGTAACATACCTTTTGAATAAAATTATTGCATGTTTAACTCTAAACCATAGATTTTTTTTAACCCTAAAACAAAAGTAAATACATATTTTTTTTATTAAAAATTATGACTAGGTGCCGATGTGGCCGTCCATGTCAACTGTTATGTCTATGTCAGATTAGTAACATACCTTTTGAATGAAATTGTTACATGTTTAATTCTAAATCACAGATTTTTTAACCCTAAAACAAACGTAATTATATGATTTTTTTTATTAAAAATTAACACTGGGTACTTCAGGTGATAAAATACTTTATTTGGAAGCTGACGTGGTTATCATTTAACATAAAAGTTAAACAAAGTTTAGCATAAAAATCTAATTAGGGTATTTTTAATATTTGAGAGACTTTATTCAAGAAAAAAATATTTCTGGGGACTAAAACCAATTTTATCATATTTTTAGAGGATCAAAAACATATTTAACTCTTTTGTGTTTTTAATATGATACATTTTTTTGACAAAAAAAACGTTGTATTATTTGTTTTCTTAACATAATGTCCATAGGCACACATTAAAAAAATCATGTGTAAACTATGCAAATTTATGCAACTATTGAAAATTAGTACCACTATTTGGTATGACATATTTTATTTTTTTTTGGAAAAAAGTACAACGAATGAGTTTTTAGCCATTCAGAAGGAGAGATAGGTGTATGAGCGGAGAGAAAATAACTACTCTGAAAAGATGAAAGAAAAATTTATTTCCCACAATTTAGCATTTTCATTGAAGTTTTTTCATAGAGCTCATTGTAATAGCAAAAGAATGTAGTTACTAACAGAATTACTAGATGATGCATCACCTGATTGGGAAGTTAGGTGGTTAGGTGGTTAGAGTGGTAGTTAATTAGGTTAGCTAGTTGATGGTTTGGAATGCACGCATTGATGCATACTCGTTCTATAAACAAGGACAGTATAACATTTTGTCTCAACATATTGAAATGATGGAATTACAGCATTCTCTACTCATTGGCACTATGGCACTCTCTCTCCCAGTTTCACCTTCTTTCTCCTTCTCCAATGGAGAAATTTTGATTCCTAAGAGTGTGTTTGTTTCATGGATTAAAAGTTGATTTCTCGAAATGTAAACATGGAAATGTAATATACCCATGTTTGTTATAAGTTTTGAAAAATTATTCTCGAGTATTATTAATTCTTGGAAAAGTTGTAACTCCCTTTTTTACCATGTTTTCCTACATTTATAGTCCAATGAGGAAGGGTAGGAAAGTGATATTCTCATGGAAATATTGATAATTATTTTTTAACACATCTATAACTTCTATTTTTATTTATTTTGTATTTAAATTGTTTTAAATTTTCAAAAATATTCCTAGGAATATTAAAATGTAACCAAACACATTTTTAAATATATCTAGGAATAATATTTCCGGTTGTAACATTCTAGGAAATGTGATACCTGAGAAAATAATATGATACCTCAAAACAAACGCCTTCTAAGAGTTATTAGCTCGGCATAGTTGATAATTCCTAGTTCAATTTTGAGCTATGAGGATGAAAAAAATGTTTTATAGTATATTAGATGAAACAAAACTCGTTTTAGTAATTTCTAAACTCACAAGAGGGTCATCTCTGATAGTTAATTAAAACGTAACCTTAATAGCCGTTAAAAATATAATACACCAATATATTTATACCATACAAATACCCCATGCACAAGAAAAAAGAGCCTTTCTTTCATAAGTGACATTATTTACAATATACCCATGCTTATCATTGACAGAGATTTGTAAGGAGTAGAGGCAATGAAACAACTTCCTTTGTTTTTTCCTTTTTTGTGATTAAACAGGGCGTTGAAAGAACAACTAACAACAGTATAACAGTTGCGAAAGTTTGAGACTACCATTAACACCATACATAAATAAGCATCCGACGCATATCTACAGGAGGTATATCTAACTAAATTTTAAATGCTGAAGGTAAAGTCTATTTTAAATGAGAGTGACAAACAGATGAAACGGATAAATTCTTAGTCAGATTATAATGAATTAGATAAAAATAATTCATTAATCCATTTTGATCTATTAAAAATTCATTTAAAAAATCCAATCCATCCATGATCTATCTAATAAAATTCAATCCAATCTATCCATTAATAATTTTTTAACGGATGGATATCCAATCCATCCACAAAAATAATATATTTTAAAAATTAAATAATTTTTATTTTTAAAATATTATCTCTCCCTGTTTCTCTCCTCACTCTCTCTCCATAACAAACCACTCCCCACTGACTTTTTCATTCATGCAAAAAAATCACATCTCACAATACTCTAGCCAAAATTGAGTAGAAAATACTTTGGTAGAAATTGAGTTAAAGACATTATGGTTGAAGCTGAGATGAAGATACTTTGGCCAAGGTTGATCTGAAGATGCCTTGGCCGGGGCCGATCCAAAGATACCCTTGCCAAAGTCGAGTCGAAGATGTCCTGGCCGAGGCTAAGCTGAAGATGCCCTGGCTGAAGTCGAACCAAAGATGCCCAAACCAAAGCCAAGCCAAAAATGCCCTGATCGAGGCCGAGCCATAATGCCCTAGCCGAGGTCGAGCTAAAGATGCCCTAGTCGAAGTTGAGTCAAAGATGCCCTGCCCGACCCACAAATGTCTTGGTCGAGGCTAAGCTAAAGATGCCCTGACCAAAGTCAAGCCAAAGATGCCCTAGTCGAAGTCGAGCCGAAGTTGCCCTGCCAAGGCCGAGCCAAAATTGCCTTAACTGAGGTCAAGTCGAAGGCCAAGCTGAAGATGCCCTGGCCAAGGTTGAGCTAAAGATTCCTTAATCGAAGTTGAGTTGAACATGCCTTGCCTGAATATGTCGTGGCCAAAGCCGAGACTAACATGTCTTAGCCTATTCGAAGATGCCTTGGCCGAGTTGAAGATGTCTTGGCTAAGGTTAAGTCAAAAATGCTCTAGCCAAAGCTGAGTCGAAGATGTCCTGGCCGAGTTAAAGATGCCTTGACCAAGCCGAAGATGTCCTAGCCAAGGTCGAGCCAAAGATGCCTTGGCCGAAGCTAAGCCAAAGATGCCTTGGCCGAGTTGAAGATGTCCTAGCCGAAAATGCTTTAGGTAAAGCTGAGCCTAAGATGTCCTGGCCGAAGTCAAGCTGAATATGCCCTGGTAGAGTCGAAGATGCCCTAGCCAAGTCGAAGATGCCTTGGCCAAGTTGAAGATGTCCTCGCCGAGGCCAACTGGAAGATGCTTGGGCCGAAGTCGAGCTGAAGATGTTGTGGTCGAAGCCGAGCCAAATATGTCCTAGCCGAGTTAAAGATGCCTTGACCGAGCCAAAGATGCCCTGGCCAAAGCCTAGCTGAAGATTCCTTGGTCGAGTCGAAGATGCCCTAGTTGAGTCTAAGATACCTTGGCCGAGTTGAAGATGTCATGGCCGAGGCTGAGCAAAAGATGCCTTAACTGAAATCGAACTAGAGATGCCCTAGCTAAAGATGTCCTAATTGAGGTCAAGCCGAAGATGCCTTTGTCTTTTTATTTTTTTCATCCTATAGATTTTATTTTTTTATTTAATGTAATCCAATGGATTTAAAAAAAATAGTGGATGGATTACTAACTATCCATAACATTAAATGGATGGATTGAATCTAATCCTTCTTTTTTTTTGTAATGGATGGATTAGATAGATTTATTTGTGGATGAATTGGATAAGTGATGGATAAATAGATTGTTTTGTCACTCCTAATTTTAAATTTATCTTGAGTCAAACATTGAGAACTCGATAGAATGGAAATTAAAGGCAACCTTTAATGGATGTGTATTGAATGGCAAAAAGATAAGTGAGATCTGATTGAATTTTTTTCTTACTAAATCACATGACCATCTTTTACAATTTTGAGTTATTATTATTATTATTATTATTAGTATTAGTATTATTATTGTTATTGTTGTTGTTATTATTATTATTATTATTATTTGCTGCAGAATATAAGAATTCCATGGCAATAAATATATACCTTCAACTGTTCAGTATGTGTTAGAAATTAAATCCGGTGAATCTCCATCCTCTCTGCTTCTTGTTGTCTCCAAAGGTGCAAGATTTTACGCTGCTTTAACGATTCTCTTCCTTTTGGAATACCCACAATATATGCTACTGTTATTTCCTCGGTTCGTCAAATCCATTTCTACCATATATTATTTCCTGTCTGCAATATGGTGTATGCATTCCAAACAGTTTTTAAAGAGGAAAACACCCCCATGTTGGTTAGATTCATTGACATTAGTAAATCAAAAGTAAGGAAACAAACAGCGAGGTTTGGCTAGCTTGTGTTGTATGTGTCAATACTCAATAGCATGTTTCTTGAATTTTTGTGGCTATTTTCCTAGTTTCAAAATATCAGTCGTGAAAAGTCATCTGACTATATAATCCATAAGGTACACACCTTGTACTTTATTCTTGTTGATGCTAGCTTTTGCACCCTTTATTTCTTCAATTGTGTTCTGATCAACTTTGGGGAGCTTTCTTTTGAAGCAATGTCCTGCAGTGTGTTAGTGACTTTTTTAATCTTCTAAGTTTACGTATTGGTGTCACAGAATTCATCTCAGAAGCATGTCCCTTTTTCATTTACTCTTGGACTATGTTTGAAATGGTGGTAAATAATGGAATGGAATAGATCAAAATAAATAAAACAGAATGGTATGAAATGGAATGGATTAAAAATATCATTTCATTGTTTGGATATTTTATAATGGAATGGAACAAAGATTTAATTTTATCGTTTGGAAAAAGGATAGAACAGAATGAATTATAATTTTTTAATTTTCACATGGTTCCTGCTTTAAAAATATTTTATATTTTATTATTTTATGTTCTTATGCATTATTTTATTAGAACCATAAAATTGAGTAAAAAGATATAGGAAAAAATGGCTTAATAAAAGGCACGTGTCATGCTTTAATTTTTGATATTTTCAAAAGTAATATATTTTTATACTATAAATCTAAATCATTAACTTGGAGAATAAAGCTCACACCCTTCCTACTCTTTTAATTATAAATTCTCAATACTTTCTTCTCTTTTTGGGAGGTGCATTTTACACACTATCCCTACAAACAGCCAAAATATCCCTCTCAATTAGGAGTATACACGGGTTGAGTTAGGTCAGGTTAAACCAAACACGTTACCCCACCTAATCAAAATAGTATGGGTTGGGTTGGATCGGGTTCATACTTTTTTTGTGTCAGACCCAACCCAAACCAACGTAGTCATTAACGAGTTGATTTAGGTCGGGTAATCGGGTCCGTATATTTAAATTTTTAAATTTTTTTAAAAATTATATTTTTTTAATAAATTTTGACACATTATAAAAATATTGTTTTTAGTTTTGGACTTTGTTTCTCATCATTCTTGTTTCTAAAATTAATATAAAGCTTATAAGAAACTTAGAACAAGAGTCGAAAGAAAAAGAATAGCAACAATATGCATGGAATATGTAGATATCCAAAATTAACAGGGGTTCACAACTTCACAAGTATGTGGGATGTCCTTACTCTTTGTCTTATTTAGTATTAGTAATTCACTAATTAATAATTATTAGTATATAAAATATATAAAAAATAAAAAATAAAATAAAATGTCACTTAATGGATCAGATAACGGGTACGCGGGTTCATAAATTAAAACCCATTACCCGACCTGTACTTGAACAGGTTGGGTCGGGTGTGACTCGAATGCTCAAAAAAACCAACCTCAACTAATTGGATCAGTTTGGGTTGGTTCAGGTCAACGGGTTACCTGTACTCATGAACACCCCTACTCTCAATCATCTTAAACTATCTTCCTTTTATCTTTATCTCCATACATAATTTTCTTATTCACTAAAATATTTTAATTTAAAGATAACTTTATATTACAATTTAAATTATTTATTACAAATTCAAAATATAATTTATATATTTAAAAATATTTATTTATTATGAATTTTAATTATAATATAATTTATAAATTTGAAAATGCTTATTTTTTATAAATTATAATTATACATTAGACTTTTTTTTTGTCATAATTTAGTTAGTTATTGTCATTCTTATCAAATGTTTGACATTAAAGGCAAAAAAAAAGGTGAAACATGTGAGAAGAAGGTGAAACATTTGAGAAGAGGGTGAAGCGCGAAAAAATTAGAGCAAACAAGGGAGGGTGAGACAAGAAGTAATAACTAATATATGGGATAAATATAACAAGGTTAGAAAATCAATATATAATAAAATGTTTGTGTTTCATCACATTCCTCCCAAATTGAAGGGGAAGAAAAATACTTGTAAATAATGGAATGGAATGGATCTCATTCCATCTTTTTTTAATGAACTTCATCCTAATTTACCAAAAACAAACAATGACATCACTTATCTTTTTTTTTATCCCCTCCCATTTCATCTTTTACCATCAATCCAGGCATAGCTTTGAAGAACCTTATTACTTGTTCTTCTTAGGCATTAGCAAACCCATCCATAAATCACTTTTTTTTTGTTCCTCCCATTTTATTTTCCATTGCGTTTCCACATTTTTAAATAAGCCAATTTGGGGGATTTTTATTTTCGGGGTGTTTGTGAGATTATGTGATAGTGTCACTACTTTTGCTTTCCTTGTCTCTTGTTTTAATCTTAATCTTACTATGGTAGTTACAAGCTCACCCTCCTGCAAATGCATTCCTCTGTTTCCTCATATTTTCGTAATTTTAGCTTGTAGGATCATAATACTATGCTGCTTATTAGCATTTTTCTGAGTTATCAAATAAAGTTTTCCTTAAGGGTGCGTTTGGTAGAATAAAATTTATTTTATGTTTAGGAATCATGATCCTTGAGAATCATAAGTCTTGGGAAACATGATTCTTAAGAATGACTAAAATTTGTTTAGTTGGTCAAAAATATTCTTGAGAATATTTATATTTGTTATTTAGGAATTAAAGATTTGTATGTTTAGTTTTAATAGAAATTTTTTAAAACTTTAATTATTTTTCACATTAAATCAGTTAATAAAAGTAACATGATATTTTTAGTATAGTGAAACTCTCCCAACTCGAAAAGGCTAGATTCCCACCTCCTCATGAAAACAATTTCATAAGAAACATAGATAAAAAAGATTTTCAAAAAACAATATTTCCTGTGAATGTTATTTTTTAAATAAGAAATCAAACAAGAAAAACAAGCATTCTTACCTATAGATTCATGGAAAACTAAAGCTTCCTTTGTACCAACGCCTCCTAAGTGTTCTTTTTGTTCAATTTCCTTTTGGATTAACTTGTTTGATTGGTAAATGGAGATAGTTTGAGGCTTAAAGGGTATTTTCTTTATATATTGTTCAGATACCAAGCTAACGAGAGATTTTAAATGAATTTGTAACATTTTGTATTTACTATTATTATTAGAATGCCTGAAGGATCAATTATAGAGAGATAAAGATGATTTTTTGTGATTGAATTACTTTCATGAATTTGTATGAGATCATGATTATGCTACGTCCCTTACACTATCTCAGGATTTTGAGAAATTAAGTGGGACCAATGATTGATTAAAGGTTTAATTATTTTTTTTCTCTACAGTTAAAAATAATTCATTTTGGCCCTTATATATGCATTTTTGATATTAGTTTGGTCACTGTCGTCTTAAACCGCCACAACTTAAATAAAAAAGGGTCAAAATATGTCAATTTGTCGTGGTTTTACACATCTAATTTTTATTTTGTGATGGTTTTATTTCAGCAGTCAAGACACACTTTACGCCAAAGACCAAACCGATATCGAAAGTACATGTGTAGAGACCAAAACGAATTATTTTCAACTATAGAGACCAAAAGATAAAATTTGCATAACTATAAAGACCAAAAAGGCAATTAAGCCTTGATTAAATCATGGATTAAGATCTCACAATTATAGTGGGGGTGGAGGGTTTAAATGTTAGATTATTTTAATCTAATAATGACTCATGTAATCTATAGAATGACATTAATGAAAAGATACCTAATGTGATGGTTGTTAGGCTTAAAATGTATTATAGTTATTGGGAATTATTTTTAAGTTGTTAAAGTAAATCCCTATTTTCTCACTTTATTAAGGGTAATTTTGGCATTAAGGAAAAAGGATTTGAAAAGGAAGTTACAAGGGTTATCAGACAAAAGGAGTTGGTGTTATTAAAGGATAACTTCCCTCTCTCTTTTTGACTCTTTGATAACTTTTGCTTTCACGTAAGAGACTTTGAATGTGAACCACAGAAAAAGGCCAAAAAAAGATTTGATCAGGAGTTTCTGTACCATCATAGAGACCAACAAAAAAAAGTTAGAGAAGAGAAAAGATTACAAGAGGAACAAGAAGCACACCATTGAAGATTGCAATGTGGATCCGGATAAGTTCCTAAACTCTATTATAGAAATTATAGAGTGTGATGATAGATGTGAGAAATATTTTATCTAAGATATGACGATAGAATTTACTTTCATTAAATAGAAGCTTCGAGGTCAAGTTCAAGTACTTGTTTTAATACAATAAAATTTAATGACAATAAATGAAAAAGGGTAAACTAAAATTAAGCACATCAACTGCTGTTAACCTAATGAAAATGGGTGGGTTTTTCTTTTATTGGCTTTAGTAGAACAACAATTAACCAAAACTTCTGTGTTTTCTAGTATAAATAAATGATGCATGTTTGCAGAGAAGGAAGGATCCTCCTCACACCTTTCATGTCATGCTTAAGATGACTCCTTTCATTGCAAGTTTTGTGAAACGTATCATTTGGGGTTGTTTAAAAATCATTCCATCTCATTGACCTAGTAGAAGTTGAATTTTATGTGTTTGAGTTTTAAAAATTAGACTCAACTATTTTAAATATGAGTTTGAGTTATATTTTCATCGTAACAATCCTATTTAATGCAGCATGTTTTCATAAAGAGAAAATAAGCCATGCATTAACAGTGTAAAATAGTATTACACTGTCATTCAATCACCAACTACCATATATGATAGGTTTATTGACTTTTATAACAACTACCTTATAAATCATACTAATTATGATTTTTAATTGGTTAATAGTGTAAAAGATTTTATATTGACTGTGTATAGCTATTAAACTCTTTTTATAAATTTATACTTTTTTTAATAATTATGTATTAATTAATAACAATACTTCTTGACATAATTAATAATTTTGTTTTACATAACATGATATTATAGTTTTATTTATATTTTTGTTCAGAAATATATATGGTAAAATATATGTTAATATGATTTAGTTATACATAATGTTAAATATATATATATATATGTGTGTGTGTGTGTGTGTGTGTGTGTGTGTGTGTGTGTGTGTGATGTCAATAAATTAGATTAACTTAATTAGTTTTGTCTCATATATTTTCAGATCTAATTTGATAACATCTCTTTTGTGTACAATGGTGATAGTGAGATTTGAACTTAGGGCCGTATACAAATTACTTAAATATTGCATCATTAAACTGGCTTTAGTAGGCTAGTTTGATAGGATTTTTTCATGTATGTGTATAATGATGATAGTAAAATTAGAACTTATGACATCATTTAAGCTATCCCAACTCTTCTACCCCCACTAAACTGACTGTAGTAAGTTTTTAGTTTGATAGAATTAGCATCCAAACAAATGACTTGATCAAAATTTCGGATCGGATAAAAATTAAGTTAAACCCTATAAATACATACACTTGGGAGGTACAAACACTTTAATATAATCATTATATTTGTGTAAGACACGTAATTTTATCAAACATTTCAAATATTTTAAATTAAATTTTGCAATTATTTTATTCTTACTTTTTATTTTAAAATTTATACATAAGAAAATATTATTTTTTGGCACAATGGTGACTATAAAATTAAAGTATATAATCTTGTACAAACTATCCAATCATCTTACCTTTTTCTTTTTCTTTTTTATGAGAAGGAGGGCCTACAGCCCAAAAGACAAACTAAATATGGCTATTTACAACTCGTGGGGTATATATCCCTAGAAAATCATGTAGAAAAAGCAAAGAAATTGCAGGTGATAGAGTAGAAACCAGATGCATTTCCAAGGGCATGGAGTGAGCCAAGGTGAGCAAGCTTGTCTACAACTAAGTTTGCTTCTTGATAAATGTGAGAAATTCTAATTGTCCAATGTCTGTTAAGAAAATCCCGAATCTGTGCAATCATATTCCAATAAGGATGAATGTTATTGCAGCCAGTAGTAGCTAGTAGAACAGCAACAGCCGAGTCACATTCTATCCACAAGTGCCTTATACCATTCTACCAAGCAATTTCAAGAGCTGACAAGATCCCCCATAATTATGCCCCAAGGATAGTTGTAGAGCCAAGGTCTCTCTGGAAGCCCAATATCCAATTACCATGATGAGATCTAAAAACACCTGCACATGTAGCAAGCCTTTTCCTATGTAGGGAGTGTAACATCCAGAGGCTGATGAGGACGAGGAGTGATCGTCGGTGCAAAAGAAATAAGGTACAGACAAGGAGCGATTCCTAGCAGGCTTCCAGCGGAAGGGGTACATGAATGAATCGAATATACACCGAAATGAGAGCGATCCAGAGACTGTGTAGGTATGGGACTATACAGTTGAAGATAGCTTAAAGGAATTAATTAGTGCTACCTATACCAACAAGATGCATTTACTTTTCAGTAGCCCATCACTTAAGAACTCCAGAGTTAAGCGTGCTTGACTTGGAAAAATTTAGGGATGGATGACCTCTTAAAAAGTTTTCCAGGGAGCGTGAGTGAGGACAAAGCATGTTGAAAAGTCTTGTGTTAGTTGTGGGGACAATCGTTGATCCTAAAAGCAGCCAGCAGTTACAAAGTGGTATCAAAGCAGGGCTCTTTCTCAGTACAGTGTGGTTCAAGGACAAACCAAGCGGAAGCTGGTGGGCA
The DNA here is from genome assembly GCA_004329165.1 of Spatholobus suberectus. NCBI lineage: Eukaryota > Viridiplantae > Streptophyta > Magnoliopsida > Fabales > Fabaceae > Spatholobus > Spatholobus suberectus. The sequence goes on along the minus strand of CM014733.1, from coordinate 59,312,336 downwards.
TGTAACATCCCAAGTGCTGACGAGGGGGGGAGTGATCGCCAGTGCAAAAGAAATAAGGCACAGACAAGGAGCGGTTCTTGACAAGCTTCCAGTGGGACGGGTACATGAATGAATCGAATACACCAAATGAGAGGGATCCAGAGGCTGTGTAGGTATGGGATTGTACAGTTGAGGATAGCTTAAAGGAGTTAATAAGTGTTACCTCTACCAACAAGATGCATCTACTTTTTGGTAGCCCATCACTTAAGAACTCTACAGTTAAGTGTGCTTGACTTGGAGCAATTTAGATATGGGTGACCTCTTGGGAAGTTTTTCAAGGAGCATATGAGTGAAGACAAAGCACGTTGAAAAATCCGGTGTTGGTTTGTGAAGATAGTCGCTGATCCTGAAAGTGGCCAAGCGTTACAGTAAGCCATCAATATTGCACTTAACCCACCCATAAGGTGGTGACCTCCACTTAATATTAAGACAAATAGGCTGTTGAATAACCCGATTAATAAGCTGATCACGTCTTCCAACCTGCGTAAAGCAAGACACATTCTTCTTAACTTCAAAAACTATACTTTGAGGGATGAAAGGATTGCCAATGAATACCACGTCATTGCTTTTGATCCAAATGGTATATAAGGCAGTAGCAAAGGTAACCGGCCAAAAACTATCATGATAACCAGAAAGAGCATGATTTATGTTGTCTACATTCCACTAACAAAGATCAAGACTCAAAAAGGAATGACAAATATGGTGGTTTAGCTGGTGCCAAATTTGACTTACTACAGCACAGTCCCTGAGGATATGCAAAATGGATTCTTCTGAGCATCTTACCAGTGATTCAATTCTAATGACTAATGTACGATTATACTATAATAATAGTATTTTAGTCTGTGTATTGCACAAAATAAATATTTATTGATATAACTAAATTTTATAATAAATAAATACTTTTAAATATGTAAAATATATTATAGTTGAAATTTGTAACAAATAAATATTTTAGAACATATAAATTATATTTTAGATTTATGATAAATACTTTATATTATGATACAATATTATTTTTAATTATTGATAATTTTTTCTAAAAAAATTGAAGTTCAAGTTAAAACTAAAGATATTAAAAATAAAAGATTGAAAGAGATAAGAGATTAAGAAAAATTCTTAAAAACACTTTCACTCAAAAATGACAATTAAGAACACTCTCACTCAAAATAGTTATTTTAATTTATATATAGAGGGATATCATATATATGTTAGGAGCGTATTTGAATTTTGAAGATAAAATAAAAATATTCTAAATTAATTTCTGATATTCAATTATAACTTGTTAAATTGTTCATTTGATATTAAAAGCATATTAGGAATACATTTGGATTTTGAAGATATATATATATATATATATATATATATATATATATGAAATTGGTTTCTGATATATAGTTACAGCTCTCATTCAGTTGATCTTAAAAGTATAAGAAGATATACCAGATGCATGTTAGGAAAGTGAAGTCCACCTTTTCATGAAAGAAGAGTATTTAAATGAAAGTGAATTTGAGGAACAATGGAGAAAGTGAAAGCCTGAGAAAACAGATAGTTTTTCATGTTTATATATATATAGGGATTAGGTAAATGAAGACCTTTTTTAACTAATACTCCCAATTTCGATTGGCTCTTTACATTAAAAGTTTATGTTCTATATCGTACTCTCTTCCCTCTTATAATACATAATTTGTTGTTATTCATTATTTACTTTTATAATTTTACAAATTTCTCAAATTATTAATTATCTTCAATTTTTTATGTTAAGATTTTATTTTTGTATTAAAATTTTTCTTTCATGTTAATATTCCTAATTCTGAAATAGTGGAAAGCAGCGCGGGCAGCTTCGTAGGAGGTGCATTGTATTTGCATCACCGAAACTTTTGACCCCCTGCTTTGCTGATATTCCTGATTTGCTGAAACATCACCGAAACTTTTGACTCCCTTCATTATATAACTTTTACCATAATCTGCAGTTATTCCTTGTATCATTCCATTGCAATGAAAGCTAGGGTAGAGTTTAAGCTTAGCTAACTTAATTAGTAGTTTTAAGTTTAAAGTTTGAATTATAATCCTATTTACTTAGAGTAAAATTGTCTTCTATATATATATATATATATATAACTAGCATAGTGCTAGACAAAGCTCCTACAAAATCTCATTGATGCTTAATATTCTAACTCATTTTAGCAGCAAGAATCCAAATAATAAATCTCCAAAATAAATGATGTTAAAAGGTAGACGTATATCTAATGTAAGGTAGACGTATATCTAATGTATACGATTTCTTATTTATTTAAAAATAAGTAAATCGTATATATGACATATACAACTTATTTCTTTTACATATAAAATATATGCAATATAAAAACGATAAAATAACAATGTTATATGTGGTTAGAGTTGGATATATGAGCAAGCTTAAATCCGACAAGGTCTAGTTCTTTTAAATGCAGGTTTGTACAAATTAGTTTGTCTAGCTCATAGGTTAAACAAATTTGGTAAAAGAATAAACTCATTACAAAAAATGAAAAATTAAAATCTTAATGACTTAATGTGCTTGAAATATTTTTAATGATTTTTGTCATTACCAAAAAAAAAAACATAAATTAGTATTAGCCATACTAATCATCAAAGTTAACATTAATAACCTTTTGGCCATTGGTCAAGTAATGACCTCGAGGTTATTGCAACAAAGGGTGTTGCTAATGTGTTTGCATCAGTCAAAGAAGTTATTGCATAAGGCCATCTCCAACGGTGATTCTTGACACAGTTTTTTAAACGTAAGAACCAGTTCTTAAAAAATTTGCCATTGGAGTAGTCTAACTTGTCCTCCACGGTGTAAGAAATGTTCTTACACAAGAAACCATAGAACCCATTCTAAGCAATAAGAAAAATATATTTTTAGTGTTATTCCTCAACTAATTGAAGAGGGAAAACAATGGTCCCAATAGCAAACTTAGAATTCAAATTGAAGAGGTTTATGAAATGAGGAATTATACAACAAAAGTCCATAATCAAAATAAAAAATTTAACAGCTCATCATCAATAGAAAATCACAATAAATTCCATAAAACAAGTAAAATTAAAAAACCCTAAATATCAGTGTTCATGACAAGAAGAACCCTCAATCATTGTTTGGAAGCATCACCACTAGACCAGATATAGACCGTCAGTGCCGGTGACGTTTGGATGGGGTTCGTATAATGGTGGAGTTGTGGCAGAGAGGGAGATCGAAGGCGGGGTTTGTAGAAGGGTGTGGTGGCAAAGAAGGTGGAGCTGCAGCGAAGATGGAGGTCGAAGGGTGGGTTTATGGAGGGACGTGATAGCAGACAAGGGCGGGGGGTAGGGTGAGGAGGAAGGAGTGGGCATGTTGTAAAGGAATGGGTAAGGGGAGGAGGAAGGGGTGGGTAGGTTGGCCTAGGTTGAGGAAGAGGCTTGAGTAAAAATTAAAGTGGAAGAGGAACATAAACATCATTGGGGGTGCTAGGAAGTGAGGGGAGAGAGACGTTATTTTTTTATTTTATTTTTATGGTTTCTTTTCATTCTCAAATGAATGTCTCATTTTCAATAATGACAATTTTATATAAATATATAAAAATGTGGAGTCCATTGTGGGACCCATAAAAAGTAAGTTATGAACCTATATTGAATTCTACTAGTGGAGTAAAAAATTGATGACAATTCTTAATCTTACAAAATAATGCAGGACCCACAAAAAATCACCTTAAGAACCCAAAATTGGTTCTTCCATTGGAGATGCTCTAATAGTGTCAAGCAAGCCAATGCTAACTAGCCGATGTTAATTTGTGCTTTTCTTGTACTGTGTGATTGAAGTATTTAAATTAATGTTAGATATATTTAAATATATTTGATGTTTGGTTATATAAAGTGTTTGAATATTTATTGTTTATTTATATAGAAGACATTGAGTTTTTAATTTTTTTACTTATATAGCAATTATGATTGAATAATAGTATAAAAAATATTTATTGTATTAGTGTGTGTTTATATATATAGGACATGACTAATTAACCCAAAATGTCAAATTTTTTACCTTCCACTACTTAATAACTTTTTTTAAATACAATATATATAACTTCAACCCTAACTATGAGTTATCAAAGTCAATACGTCACCCAATAAGACGTAATAATAGGTTTAGTTACTTTCTCGTTTGAAGAGTTTTTTTTTTTTTTCCAGATATTGATGAGTTTGAAGAGAATAAAAGAAGAGCAGACGAGGGGGGGAAAAAAAGAAGATTGAAAGGAGTGCAGAGAATTTTGTTGGAAATACTGGATTTGGAAATGTGTTTAAACTTGAACGACAAGAATCGACTTAATGGTAGGAAATTTAAACAGTAGTTATGAAGTCATAAATTTTAACTTAGTATTACTATTGTACAGACATTAAAAAAAAAAAAAAAAAACCCACATAAATGAATATTGGACGTCAAAGCTATTGAGAGTAATTTCGAGATGGATCCACCATGAAGGCTAAGTGGATGTGAAACCAAAACACATGCTGTGTCTCAGTTTCTACACTGAAATCCTAGTCCTCTGCGTCTTGATTGCTCATTTCATTTCCTCTGTTCACCAGACAGAAGACTTTGAACAGATTTTTTGAACAGGAATTAATCTCACTTGAACTAAACTAATTACTTTTAGACGAATCCTTAATCAATCCACGGCTTATAACTTATCATACACAATTTAACAAGTGTGAAACGGAAACGACGACAACAGAAGTAACTAAATGAAATAAAGAGTAAACTACCACTTTACTCCCTCAAATATTATTTCTCTCTTAAATAATTTTTAAAATAATAAAATTATATAAATACTCTCTAAAATATTAAATATCTATCAATTTAGTTTTTATATTGATTTAAAATTACTTATATAATATGTTTATTTTAGAAAATATTAAGGGAGAGAATAATACGATAGAAATGAAATTGATACTTTAATCCCTTATTTGGTAGGAGTTAAATGAATGAAAAATAAGAGAGAGGTAAAAAATAAGTATGTGTGGTTGTTTGACAGGAGGGAGATGAGAGAAATACACCAAAAAACAAGTTGTGCTCCACAATTTTGTATTTTTGCATTGAGATGCCCGAAAATGTAAAGGGAAGAAGCGAAATTCAATAATTTACAGCAAAAAATTTTTTTGGTTAAAACAATTTTTTTGGCTTTTTTGACATTTTATAGTGGTTTTAAACCGCCATAAAATGCAAAAATCGACTATCATGAACACACAATAGTCGACTATTTGGCTTGTAACTCAATTTTTTTATTATCCTTTCTATTTCTTTCTTTCTTATTTTTTACCTATTTTTCTCCTCTATTTCTATTTACTTTATTTCTCACATATTTCTTTCCTTTCTATCAAATAAGGGATAAGGTATGTTGAGATAACTTCTCCTAAGCCTTTGTAGTAAAATAAAATAAAGTAAATTTTTCCATAAATTAAAATTAATATTTTTAAATTAAAAATTAATTTTTGAAAAAACTAATATAAAAGAATTTTTACAAATTAATTTATATATAAATTAATTTTAGTTTTTGAAAAAACTTATTTCATTGATTTTTTTTCTTTTTAAATATATAATAATTATACTAAAATTAAAACTTATAACCTCCTACATATTATTTTAATTCTTACTACTAATTCAATTCTAGTAGGTTTATTATAAAATAAAAACATTGGTCTGAGAACAAATACGTAGCCACAAAATAAAGTAAAATTAAAAACACATTCAAATCATGACATGACTACACCTTAATTACGTCCGCAGTTAATATTGGCATCATCGAACTTTTGGGATCCATTTCCGGCGTTGTTGAAGGAGTGAAGAATTGCGTGGTGGGCCACATGGTCTCGTTTCCGAGTGAAAAGAGATGCAATAGTCCGTTTGCCGGAGCTGTCGTCGACACAGCGAATCTCTGCGCCCCTGAAAGTTTGTGAGCCTTCTCTGAGGTTGTTAAAGGATTCTCCAGTTCTGGAACTGTTAATCGTTGCAACGCTGAAGTCTTGTGACCCATTTCCATAGTTGTTAAAGGACTCTACAGTTGTTCCGGAGAATTGGACAACACGATTGGCAATTCCGCGGGAGTTATCGGGGCGGAACTGGTGCTCGCAACAGAACATTGTTGCGAAAAAGCAGGACGGGTGGAAATATTGACGATGTGATCCCCTGTGTGGTTGTCGTGTTGGGTGGAGGTAATGGCTCGGCTAGGCTTGTCATTGCTTCCTCTTCCCATGCTGCTTAATTGCTTTTCCACTTAACGCGTGCTTGTCTGATTCACAATTTCGTTTGCTTGAACACCAATCTAGAATCTAGTATCAGAGGAGGATTAATTCAGTACGAGCGAATGAAATACGGGTGTAAAGGTAAATTAACTATGATCACGAATTTGTAAGGAAAAGTTTGAAGTTCAGTAGAAACCAAATTATATTCGACATCAAGGAAAGAGAGAACAAAGTGCAGAGCAAAAAACAAAGAAAAGTGTAAATCCTGTAGATGAACCATCCTAGACTTTTCTTATTTTATTTAAAGTAGCACTGACAAGGGCACATGTATTGAACATGGAAGAGCACTGTGTATTGAACACGGAAGGTCAGAGCACTGTGGATTGAACATGGAAGAGCACTGACAAGGGCAGCACACGGAATTTCAATTGGATGCTCCGTCTCAACTCTCGGTCCTCGTTTGGTAGAGAAAAAAAAAGACACAAGGGAGGAAAGAGAGTGAAAATGAGAGGAAGTAAATTGTTTGATAAGATAAAAATGTGAAAAAAATTTAAAAAAAAAGAGATTCATAGCAAAAATTTTCTCCACTCGTCAACGACGATTTGTACAGAAATATACATGCCACTATCCTGTTTGCTAAGTTTGCTGTCGGTAACAAGTAAATCGATTTACTTATTTCAATAAATTGATTTACTTGTTTTTTTTTTCTGTAAGCTTACTTGTTTTATTATAATAATACTAATATTATTATTATTATTATCAAAAATAAATAATAATAATAATTAAAATAAAAAATAATACAAAAAGTTAATTTTTTCTTTTTTTTTCTTCAACCAAATAATCTTAACTTTCATTCTATTTTTCTACTTTTCTTTTCTCATATCTTTCCTTTCTTTCTGTTTTTTTTTCCTTCTTCTCTATCAAATACACCCTCAAGGATAAGAAAAATGATAATCATTCACCCTAATTCTATGTTTGTTTTAATTGAAATACGGTGAAAGAAAATAAGAAGAAGAGAGATAGAAAAAAATTAAATTTTTATTGTTTGTTTGAGAGTAGAAATAAAAACAAATGAAATTATTTTTGTGGGATTCAAAAAAGAACAATTCTCCCCATTTTAGAAATGAAATAAGAGGGAAATTATTTCTCATTTTTTTATTTTTTGCTTTATTTATTTTTGATAATTTAAAAAATAATAAATAATTTTATGTTGAGAAAAAATATTATCTTAAAAATTACATTTTTTAATCATTATAAAAATATTTTTTATATAATTTATTTATTTGTTTCACTCTCTTTTTTATTCATCTAAACATATGGAGAGAAATTTTCTCACTTCCTTCTTTTCTATTTTTATCCATTCAAACAACATATATTTTCTAAGCTTAAATATGTTTTAAGTCCCAACAAATATGGCTTTGTCTGGTTTTAGTCATTGTAAAAAAAATTTGTTATTTTTTGATCCTTGACATTTCTTAGTATTCTTTTTTAGTCTTTATCATTAACTATAGTTAATTTAGTGTTGACATATCTAACAAAATAAAGAATATTAATTAAGATAATTAAGGTAATGAAGAATACGTTAAATGAGAAAATTAGATTACTCTTAGGTTTGTAATTCAATTAAGTAAAGTATTTATTATTTTATATAAATAAGGTAATTACATATAATTTAATTTTATAATTTATTTTTTAATTTTTAATATATTATGAATAGTGATTTTTATTGCCTTTAATATTGTTCTTGTTTTTTATTTCACTAATTTTTTTTTAACATTGGAATTTTTAAAAAAAATATTATAATTTGCTTAAGCATTTATAATTTACTTTTAATATATTACTTTGATGTTATTTTTACATTATAATTCAATAATTTTGACTTATTGTAATATAATTTATTTTTTTAATATATCACAAGCAATGATTTTGTCTTTAAGATAAAAGTAATATATCAAAAATAAATTATAAACATCTAAGTAATTATAATTTTTTTTAAAAAATACAATGTTAAAAGTAAAGTAGTGAATTGAATAATAAGAGCAATATTAAAAGCAATAAAAATTATTATTTATAATACATAAAAATTATAAATAAATTATAAAAATAAATTATATATAAATTCCTGATTTATATAAAATAAAAAATATATTACTTAATTGAATTACACACCTTAAAATAATCTAATTTATCTTAATTTAAAATACTCTTCATTACCTTAATTATCTTAATTAATATTCTTTATTTTATTAGCTATATTAACACTAAATTAACTAGAGTTATTGGTAAGGATTAGAAAAGAACACTAAAAAAATGTCAGGAATTTAAAACTAACAAAAAAATTTGTAAAGACTAAAACCAGATAGAGTTATTTTTGTAGGGAAGTAAAACATATTTAAGCCTATTTTCTATTATATTTCTGTTTTATTTCTATCAATCTTATTTCATATCTTTTCTATTTTTTTTTTCTATTACACTCCTCATCTAAATAAAACATAAAAATAAGGTGAATTGGGGTGAAAACATAGAAAAAAATGTAAAAAAAGAAAATGATAAAAGTGATATATAATATGATAAAAAAATATAAAGAGATATAAAAATGGGATAAAAGTAAATTATAAGAAAGTGAAATGTATAATAATAAAAACTTAAAGGATAATTGTCAAATTATATCCTATTTTAGGTGGATTTAAGTGGTAGAAAAAAAGATAAAAAAACAGTGAATTTGGAGAATATAAATAGGAAGGGAAAAAAATAAAAAGAGAAAATAATAGATATTATGTTAGGAAAGAAACAGGTAAATAAAAAAAATAGAGTAAATATGCGTTTAGTCAAGCTCCATTTTCATTTCTTCTGTTACTTTCGGTGATTATGGCGCGGCGAAGTTTTTACTATTTAGGATTTGCTTTAATGCGTGTTTGGTTACCCGTTCTCAACTTGCGTCTATGCCAATTTTGATGTCAAATATTCTTAAAAAACGAGAAACTAATTATTATTGTTTCACTTTAATCGTGTTTCCAATTTTTCAGACGCAGAAAACAAACACACTTTTAGTAGCATTGCCACATTAATGTGCCTGTGGGGTCGGGGGGTAGGACTGACGTTTATTGTCTGTCAGTGTCTCACACGTAACGTTCTATTATTAATGGTGTGAAAGTGACTCATGATGTGATCTGTAGGATTCCACTGCGAAATCATACTATGTTATTATGACTTTATTTGCTTAAAAGCTATAACTCTTCACTTTTTAATAAGAAGAGTACGAACTAAAAATAAAATATTTTTATTAAGAAGTTAACAGTGTATTTTTCTATAGATTTTAATACGGGGGGAGGGGTGGCGGGGTAGGAGTGACGTTTATTGTCTGTCAGTGTCTCACACCTAAGGTTCTATGATTAATGGTGTGAAAGTGACTCATGATGTGATCTGTAGGGTTCCAGTGTGAAATCATACTATGTTATTATGACTTTATTTACTTAGAAGCTATAACTCCATTTTTTAATAAGAAAAATACGAACTAAAAAATAAAATATTTTTATTAAAAAGTTAACAGTGTATTTTTCTATAAATTTTAATACAATATTTTTAATAATTTTTTTTATTTATTAATTCTTTAACCCTTATTTTTAAAACCCTGATTAGCAAGACATTTTTAATAAATTTGAAAAACTTCAATTGGAATGTAAAAACTTTTATAAATTGACGCAATTGAGTTAATTTATTTTTTTATTTTTTAAATTTTTTATAATTATTAATATTTTTATGTTTATATTTTTATTTTGTTTACTTATTTTTTTAAATTATTATTATAAATTACTGTATTTTTAAACATTTATTTTTCTATATATTTTATTTTTTAAATTAAATCATGACTTAATCCACTAATCCATTGTAAGTGAAGTGGGATTGTATATCATTTTGCCCCAAAAAACAAGTAAATTCGACTAATTTCTCTCACCTTTTAAGCAATAGGTGACGATGGAAAATGTAAGGCTATGTTTATCTAATGAGAAAGTAAAAGGAAAGAAGAATGAAAGGAAAAAAAGAAAGAGTCAAATTTGTTATCCTTCCATTGATTGTTTGCTCTGCAAATTAGAGAGGAAATATTGTTATGTATAGGTCTTGCTTTAATGGTATTTTTGGTTGAGAAGAAAAAAATAGAGAAGAAAGAAAATACGGATAGTAAAGTATTTTCTTTGTTTTCTTAGAAAAAAAAGTAGAAGGAGAAAGAATGAAATAGCTAATTTTTAGAAATTAAAATTAAATTTTTTTCTTCCATCTACATTTTCTTCAGTTCAAATTTTAAACATTTTTCTCTTCCCATATTTTTCTCTCACCCTACCAAATAGGCCATAAAAATCAATCCATTCAGAATTAGGCAGAAAGGCTAGGGGGAGTGAGTTGAAATGTGAAAAAATACTTTTTTTTTTTAGCTTAGGGTATCTCTTGGGCGATAATCAAGAATTAATCCCTTGAGATATTGAGATTCATTTGAGGGGTTGTTTTCTTTTAACATATGTTTTTTCTATATACATGGACTTAAGAATCAAACCCCTACTCACATGCTTATGAAATAAGGTTATCTGTCAACCATATTACACCATGTTAGTACTATTTTTTTTATTAAAAGACTAAATTGTTTATGTGAGTATTCAAACCTCTCACATAAGATAAGTGCATGACGCAACAACAACAACAAAATGAAATAAATATTCTCAAATAATAAATGAGATGTTATAATTAATCTTTTAAAAAAATATCTAAAAATAGTTAACAACAACAACAACAACAACAATAATAATTATTGTTGTTGTTGTTGTTGTTAACTATTTTTAGATATTTTTTAAAAGATTAATTATAACATCTCATTTATTATTTGAGAATATTTATTTCATGTTATATACATTTTTTTTATTTACACTTTTTACACAACCAAACAAGAAGAAAGAAAAATTTTAACTTTCTTTTCTTTATTTTTTTTCTCCTACCAAACAACTAAAAAAAGCATCTCAATTTTTACTTTTCTTTCTTTCCTTTTTCTTTTCTTTCACCTTTTTCCTAAACCAAACAAACCATTAAACATATACTCTAATTTTGGAGTGTATGATTAGAAGAAAAAAGAGAGATATAAAGAAAAAAAGAAGATAAATGTGATAAATGATGTGAAAAAATTGAAAAAAATTAAAAAAAAGTGAATTAAAAGTGAAAAAGAAAAGAAGTTGTGTTTACAATAATCATAATGAGTGATGATATATAACCACATCTATATATTATACACTTAATCAACACTTATTATTTTTCTCTATCTCTCCTCCTATCACATCATATCTCATGCTAAACCTACACTTCTTTCTCTTTCCTTCTCTAGATATTGAATCAAAAATGATTTATGGACATCTAAAAACCTATTTGACACTTAGTGAGAGAGAGATAAAGGAGATAAAAGAAAAAAAGTATATATATGATAAGTGATATATTGTCATAGAAAGAAAGAGATAAAGATAGATAATGAGTATTAATTAAGTGTTTGAAAAAGTAAAATGTCTAAAATCATTGCTCAAATTCAACAAAGTGATTTTATTTTTATTTTAATAGCCCCAAAAAATAAATACCTAAATACTCCAGCCCCCAACATTACATACTCAAATGCCCTCCTTTCCCCTAAAGAAGGTCAACATTTCCAAAGTGGACTTCCCAACATATATTTTTTAATAAGAGACTTATAAACCATTAAAACAAATATAAATTAATTAAAAAAAACAAGGTGAGAAGTTGGCACCTTTAAAGTCGACTTCTCACCTATTAAAAAAAACATGTTGGGAGAGCAACATGGTGTGGTATAGTTGGTAGATAACTATGCCCCTTAAACATGTGGTCAGGGGTTTAATCCTAGATCTGTGCATATGGAACGGTATCTGTTGGGAGAGGTCAGCCCCTTAAATAGATCTCTGTAACTCGAGAAATTAGTCTTTGACTCTTGGTTGGAGGATAATACCTTGGACAACAACAAAAAAATGTTGAAAAGTCAACTTGGGGAATGTCGACTTTTTTTAGGGAAAAAAAGAGACATTTGTGTATATAACGTTGAGGCTAAAGTACATATTTAGATATTTATTTATTTTTTAAAATTATTAAATAAAAAAAATTCTAATAGAGTTTGGTATCCACCAAACCTTTTCCTTATAAGTTTGTGATGATGAATAATTCTAAATCTTTCTACTCCATCTTCCTACAAAATCCTCCTACTACCTTTTTTGGTAAGTAATGAATGTGTTTTATATTTTCAAGACATTAAATGCATTTACTTTTCATTCAATACTTACTATAAAAGGTAGTATGAGGATTTATAGTTGGATATAGCATTAATTTTGTGACCATTGTTGATCCAACTTTACACCTATATCTGACAACTAGTTGCAGTTCTACATCTAAGAGCGTGTAAAAGCCAAATTTTGTTCCTAATACGTTGGATTGAATCCTCCTCTCATACAAGATTGGTGTTCAACCAAATAAAATTTTGTGAATCAAACAAACACACATTAAGCGCGAAAAACAACTAAGCAGCATGGCAAAACTAGCAATGACAAGCATAGTTAAATCAATAACTCTACCTTACACGACAACCACACAAAGGATCACATCCTCAATATTTCCACCACTACTTTTTCACAACAATGTTCTATTTGTAGCAATGAAATAAAGGGGAAATAAGAAAAAGGGAGAGGAAATATAGAAGAGATGGAAAATATGGATTGATTGGTAGAGTGAAAATAAGAATAGAGAAATAAAAAGGCGTGGAACTCACAGCTTTTTATTTTTTCACAAAATTGTGTGACAATAAATAGTACACTCGTTATATATCACTGATTGCATAGATCAACTGGCACATAATTGTTTTAGCTTAACCAATGGTCTCAAGTTTGAGTCGTGACATATGTTGCGTTAAATACTTAGAAGAAGAGTTTGTCACCCATAATTATCCTACATGGCTTGAGCAGAATTGACCTTGTGGGGATACCTGTGGTATCTACCAAAAAATGTACACTTGTTATATGTTTCATATTTTGTACCAGTTTATTTGTGGCAACTAAAAATTGCCAAAAATTGACATGTTTTGGTAATTTTCGACAGTTTTAAACTGCCAGAAGCGTATATCAACAAAAAAAAAAATCTATTTAAAAAAAATTGATTATCTATAAATTTTTCATTCTTTTTCCTATTTATCCCTCTCATATTTCTTCTAATGTTTTTAAAATCGGATCATTGAACTGGTGAAGACATTGGTTCAAGGTTCAATGATTCAACTATGGTCGAACCATGGTTTAACTACCAATAATTAAATGATATTTTTTAAACTTTTATTATAACATATTAAACAATATTAAATAAAAAATAACATATTATTTGTAATATCATAACATTTAAAATTAAGCTTCATACATGAAAAATTAATTTTTTGATGATTTTATGCATAAAAATTATTTTAAATAACTATTAATAAGCCAAAAATCATTTGAAATTAATTGATTTACTAGTAGCATCACGAACATATGGCTCCCTAACATCAAATGCTTCAAGAAAAGAAATAGTCTCATATCAACAAAATCTATTAGGATCTATTTGATTTGCTAAAAAGTAGTCTTGGACAACATAAAAATAATTGTTTTGCATTTGATTAAAAAAAGGTCATGGGACAGCACAAATCAAATGAGAATGGACAAGACAAAGGTTTAATTTTTTGTTACTCAATAAATCATAGGATAACTTTTTGTCCCAAGTACAAATACTCAAAAGCCAAAAATACCTATTTTTATTTTTCATCAATAACTATATTTTCTCTCTCTTGTCTCTCCCCATCAATCGTTATCACCGTCTTAATCGCCACCAACACCATCGCTATCACCATAACCGTTGTTGTCACCCTCACCACTACAACTATTGTTGCCACCACCACCACCATTGTTGCTACCATCATCATTGTAGTCACTACCATCACTATAACATCCTGCTTTTTGGCACTTAGATATAAAGTGTTGCATGATGTGTGCATATGTGTGAGTGCTATATGCTTACTATGCTAGTAGTATATATATGTATAGACGGGTATGTTGGGTGCGTGATAATTAGTGATTTAATATTGCTAATTGTTGGTGGAAAGACTAAACACTTTGAAACTCGTTTAGAGTCAAAGTGATCAATCAAGAATATGAGTATTGCTCTCTAAGGAGTCTAAAAATATTAAAATGACAGTTACAAAATTATTGTTCAATCTCATTAATCCTTGAATTTGAGATTGCTCTTAAATTCTATTTTTATTAAATTCCAAATTAATTGATGTTGCTATATCCTTATTTTAAAATAATTATTGAACAATTCTAAATTACTAAATCATTGTCTTTGATCAATCCTATGCCTACAAGCAAGTCCTTTTATTTTAAATTTTGCTACTCATGTACCTACACATTTTAAATTTTGATATCCTCATAGTGCTAACTGTATACACTCACAGCTTGCACTTGCCAATTCTATTATGAGAAGTTATTCTACTTAACTTCATATACACCCCTCGCCACGCTCTGGCATCTCAAACGTAACACCACCCTTCAACTTATTACACAAGTCGTCAACCCTTTCCTTAAGCAAATTCTCATTCTTTTCTCTTGACACCAAAGACCACGTATGGATTTTTTTTTCATTCTCAACGCCACCCCCTCAGTTTGTTTTCATTTGTGATGCCCCACTCCCAAATCCACCCTTGACTTTCATTTTCTCTCACTACCCAACCTTACGCTAGAGCCACCACCATTGTGATGTGATTCTCACTTCTTTCTCCCTCTCGCATTCAAAGTCACCATCACTATGAGCGACCTAAGCTTAAACTCGTGCTACACTCATCCCTTTGCATGTCTCAGTTTGGAGCTCTTAAAGCCCAAACCTAAGTCCTATTTGGTGGAATATCACCTAACTGAGCTAGTGATCAAGCCTATGACCTTGTATCGTCTTGGTATATCTCTAATCTCTCATAATCTCTCACTTTCTCATTTTTGAAAAAGGAGGCTTCGTATGATGTCATTTGACTAAAACAAGCCCATAAGTTTACTCCTTATAATCTCCTGATCATAATGATTAGAGTGCTTTTTTAAACTGACATTGTTTTTCCATTTTCTCCCTCTTATGGGCATATGTTCAAGGGCTTGCATGTGGGGCTCGCAGCTATCTAATCCCACATGCAACCTAGTCATTGTATAATACTCATCGCACTTTTTGATTTAGCAAGTCCTGATCGGCATTCTAAGTGTCAGTAAATAATCTACACTAATCAAAAGTTCAAGGTTTGCGAAGAGTGCGGAGCAAGGAACGAAGTGTGATGCAGTCCCAGAGTCCCTTACGCATTTGAGTTAAGTGGGAGTGAGGGTTAGTGTGTGAAGTTGGCACAAGGAGAAAGTTAGGAGTTCCCCACTCTTAACGTTCTTTAGGGTTTGGTGCCTAAGAGTCGTCATGATATGACTCGCAATATGGGTTTTATTTTGTATTTAAATTGTTGAATTTGTGGATTTCCATATTACTGATGTGGAGAGATTGGTGATAATCTCTTGTGGATGGATGAACCCCATATCAAAGTAATTAGTAAAATTGCTTAAGAGCACTCCTTAATTTAGTTTTGTCTTGTATGTGGTGGATGTATAGGATAGTGTTGTTGACATCTATTTGCTCTATGTTGAATATCTAAATCTCCCATAGTTTGATGGTTTAAATGTTTGTCTAAGTGTGAAGTTCTTCAATTAAAGTTGGATGTGGGTTTGGCATAAAAGTGCACGTATATGTTGGGTATGATGCTTTAACTTTGCGTGTGTGCCTGCGTATTTTCCTAAAAGTCATTGTGATATGACTCACAATTTGGTTTATGTAGGTTTTATTGTGTATAAAATTGTTGAATTTGTGGATTTCCATATGGTTAGATTTGTGGTTACTAAAGTGGAGAGATTAGTGATAATCTCTCGTAGATGAACGAACCCCAGCTCAAAGTAATTAGTAAAATTGCTTAAGAGCACTCCTTAATTTAATTTTGTCTTGTATGTGGTAGATGTAAAGGATAGTGTTGTTGACATCTATTTTCTCTAAGTTGAAATTTGAATCTCTCATAGTTTGATGGTTTGAGTTTTTTTCTAAGTGTGAAGTTTTTCAATTAAAGTTGGACGTGGGTTTGGTATAAAAGTGCATGTATGTGATGGGTGTGATGCTTTAACTATGCGTATGTGCCTGTGTATTTTCCTGTAGTTAATTATTAAGTCGAAGAGGATGGATATTTGTGTCTAAATCTTGTTCTAAACCTACCTTGAGTGTATGTCCATGTAGTCATGAATCAATTATGGATTATATGCTTGAATTAGATGTGTAATCATGTGTCCTGCATGGAAAGTTGTTGAAATTGCATTATAAATGCCTGTTAGAAAAAGTTACTATGCAAATTGTGTGGATTGAATCTGACTTTTCCCTTTTACCACCTTAAAGCCTTGAGTCATAGCTATCAAATCGAATTGGTCTCACTCAAATAACTATTTTTTACAAATTATAACAATATTTTCTTTGAGGCATGTCATATGTGGTTTTTGGGTTTGGATAGCTTGAGTATCAACGGTTTAGGGGTGGTTAATGGAGTCTAGATGCAAATCTAAATGTGACGGACCACACCCCTATTTTGATATGCTTGTGGAACACCAAAATTATATGGATTAAGTCTTGAGTGCCACTTATTCATGAGTTGTGTGGATGGAATGAACATAGCATGGATACATTGTTGTTTTGTGGTACTATATTTTGTTGTATGATGCGAAAGCCATTGTGATGGCTACAGGCATTATTTCAAATTTCCTTTGGTGAAATTGTAGACTTCTTTAAAATGCAATTTGTCCCATCTCTCTATGAATTCTCTGTAATTTATGGTGATTTTCCTAGTGTAATCTGTTATACTAAACTATGAATCTAACCTGTGAGTGGAAATATGCTACTCTATACTTATTTATGTAAGAGGATGGTTGCACTGACATTTTATATGAAAGTAGACAATGTACGGATTATGTGGGAGTTGGGATCACTTTGTTTGCATGAGTAGAGAATTAATGACGAATTTTTAAATATAATTATGGAAATGGATACTAATTGAGGGATTCTGTATTGTTAGTATGAAATGGAATTATATCTTTGGCATCTATAGTGGGTATAAAATTATGGAAAAAATCCCAGCTGTTTCTTAAAACCTTGAGAAGGTATTTATGGAATCCTGACCCCAAATGTTGGATTTCTATTTTTAGGATTTTTCTCACCCAAGTTGGTTTTACATGAAGATTTTGTTATGCTATCAGGTACTGACTGACTCTCAAAGCCAAACTTTCGCCTATTATGTTGTGTGTGTTGATTAAACGTTTATACTCTAATTTACATCCTTCAGTTTCAAAAATGTATATTCTGAATTTTTTATTTTAGTTTTTTTATGAAAATGCAAAATATTTCCCCATTCTTTTCTATATTTCCTACAACATCATGGTTTCTTCCTAAAAAGACATTTAGAGGTTAAGTCTTATTCCCAGTAGGGGCAACCTCCACATTTGGTGATATTAGAGCAATTGTTAAAGGTCAGAGAAATTGTTCTGTTGAGTCAGTGTCTAGATGTGCTAAAGGCCTTGTGTTTGCTTGTTTGAGGTCGTGTGGATTGAGATTTACTTGTGCTTAATTGAGATTAATTGCTATGCTTGTTGATGATGATATGTTTGGGAAGGAGGAGCTTAGTTCTTCCATTTCCTTTGTTGTTATGCTTGAAGTTTGTTATTCTGTAGATGGTAGATATGGCTAGACTAAACCCTGCAATGGCTATAGTTGTCCAACAACTAGCTGACGTCTTGGAGAGGAATGCTCCACAAGCTAGTGACAGAGTTTTAAGGACTAGATAGATTTTTAAAGCATAAGCCACCCCAATTCAAGGAAGGCTATAACCCTGACAATGCCTATCTTTGGATACGTGATATGAAGAGGATTTTCAAAGTATTGCAGTGCACTAAGGCATAGAAAGTGACTTTTGTGTTGTATATGTTAGTTTAAGAAGTTGAGAATTAGTGTAAGCATGCTTGTGCAAGGATGGAAAATCTTGGTCAAGAGCTTGTGTGGGAGAATTTTAAGGAACAACTTATGAAAAAGCATTTTCCAGTCAATGTCAAGAATAGAAAGGAGTTGTTGTGTGGTGAGCATGAGAGAGAAATCTTTGGTGAACTTCCACGTTGGTTGTAGAGGTCTCCGGTGGTGACATCTGTAAGGACTTCGATGCCTAAGTCATAAGAAAGCGGGTGAGAATGAGAGAGAGCATGTGTACCTGATGAGTGTAGAGCCCTTTATATAAAGTATTTTGGAGGGAAATACCGTTAAGGTAAGGTGCCACATGTTCCTTGCCATTAAGCATTTTCCAAGCTACGCTGTGGTAAGCATAAAACTTAGACCGGGATGAATAAGACAATACAATCTAGGATATATGTGGCTATGTTACCCAAGATAGGTGAAGTCGTCGATTTGTAGGTCGGTGAGGGAATAGGCTACCTTAGGGGTTAGCGTCTGGGTAACCCCCAGAATAATTGCCCCTAAGCCGGTTATGCTTGGAATAAGTATTGTCGGCTTAAGAGTTTGGAGGGGCTTCCAGGATGATGTTGCCCCTAAGCTAGTAATGTTTTGGTAGACACATTGACAGCTTAAGAGTTATTTGAGATCGAGTGATTTAACTTGGGTCTTTTCATCTTTTTAAGACAGTTTCGCCTCATTTTTAAGAAGATTGAGATACATTAAATGTGTAATGATTCATGATCTTGAATTTTGCAACTCCTTGAATTCCAAAAGATTTAGGCGGTTACATAAATTTTTAAACTTGCTTTTAAATATTTGCAGATTTTGACCCAATAAGAATATGGGCTTGCTAATTTTGTACTACTATTTTATATGTTTGCTTTTATTTTACTGCTACTTTCGTTTTCTTCTTTACAAGAACTCTCTGTCTTCTTTGCTATTTTGTACTGCTACTTTTACCGTTGGGAGATGATGGTCGGATATGTTCTCAAGGGCCCAAGGAAAATATGGGGACTTCTTTGAACGAGACTATGACCACAAAAGTTGGTCATTTACACCGTGACTTTCTACCAATGTATTTGATATTCTTTGAACATCTCGAAGTTAAGCTTTCCTTCTTTGATTTTTCAGGTTTTGATTTTAAATCTCCTCAACGTTGCTCGGTCACAACTCTACCCAAATTCCTGGGCCTTTATCATAGCCTTTGAAAATTTGTGTAACAAAGAAGGAGTCGTTTGCACTCATAATCTATTTTTCTACTATTTCAGCCCCATCCGTTAGTCTTATGAAAAGAAATATTCTTCTATTTCATCTTACGACGTGAGGGGACGAGCATTTTTGAGGCCTTTTTAGGATTCTTACAAGGATTATAAAGACAAGTTCTTCTTTCTTCATTCCCGAGTTGAAAGCTGGGAGGCTTTGTTCATCGTTCAAGGGACTAGGGAGAGTGTGAATGAACTCTAGTTTCCCTTGTATTGTTCCTATGGCCATTACTGCTTGGAATCTGGTCGATTCATGGTTGGGGAAAAAGATCTTACCCAAGACAAGCTGAGAGCCCAGGATCATTTTTTTTGACTTGGTTAAAAATCTCCAAGGTCAGATTCCTTGTAAATGGCTCATCGGGTCCACTCCTTCTAAGTACCGAGGTAATTTTAGTTAACATGTGTGTTGTAACATTGTGTTTTTCCTAATGTATGATTTAGTGTTTTAATAACTAAAAATTGAAAATTAATATGTGATCACGGTGTTTAAAACAAATAAATAAATTGTAGTTGCTGTGTGGTTATGGTTTTGTTACTGTGGTCTTAGAATTCCTCTCTGAATTTAGGAAAATTATGGAAAATGTTATTGAGCCAAAGTGAGAGAGTTGATTATGTTTTATCTAGGTTGTTGAGGGAACAACTGTGTTAGACCAGTTGTAAGCCTTGGGCAGTGATTAGACGAACCATGGGCTTTAGTGGACCCAAAGCCTTGGTAAGGCCCAGAATAGCTTAAAAAAACACTAAAACCCCCAATTTCCGCCCATTTTTGCTAAACTCTCCTAAAACACCCTCCCATTCTCTCTCAAATTCACTTAAACCCACTGAGAGTGTAGGAAGATTTCAAGCTTTGATTTCCATCCCTTTGTGTTGAGAAGGGTAGATTTCTTGAAGGTTTGGCTCTGAAGTTCATTTTCTCACATTCTCTTCTTTCCTAAATTCAGATTTTCGGAACTCCAAGAGGTAAGGGAAGCTTACCTTCGTTGAATACTTGTTGTATGAGTGTGATAGTATGTATATATGGTTGTAGATTGAACTATAAAACGTGATTTGGCTGATTTACGTTAGAATAATGTTGAAGATGGGTTTGCTACTTTCGTGGCTAATTTTTGTTGGAATGTTGTATGAATTGTTATGTACGTTGAGCATGTTGTTGTGGTAACTTTTATGTTGTTGTTTGACCTTCGTGGGGTCGATTTAGTGTAAGAAAGAATAAAAAGTTTAGATTATGGGGTTTTCAGAGAGAGTCTTTGTTTCTGTCATCTGATAGTCACAGAGTGACTAGGGCTTTCGTTGAGCTAGAATGCCACTAAGGGTGGAGTGAGACTCTTAGGTTAGGGCTCATTGAGCAATTGTTTGTGTCGTTGAGTGAGTGTTCTTGAGTGGTAGGAGTGACTGAGGAAAACTAGAGACTCGTTAAGCTATAAGTGATTCGCTGAGCGAGTGATCATGAGAATTCTGGAAATTTTCCAAAAAGGGCCTCGTTGAGCAAATGGGATGTTTGCTGAGCGAGTGATGAGCATTCTAGTGGTTCACTGAGTGAGGACTAGATTCGCTAAGCGATTAAGGGCCTAGAGAGTTATTGCTCTTCGTTGTAAGAGGTTCACTGAGCGAGGAACATACTTGAAGCTTGGCTGCTCTCTAGAGTGGCTAGTTGCTGAGCAAGTAAGGACACTCACTGAGTGAATGGTGTATGAAAGAACAGTGGAGAGTGTCCCCAAAACAAATTTGCTGAGCGACCCTTGTTGTCACTAAACGAGAATCTTGGAAACAAAGAAGGGATATTCTCTAGAGTGGATGTTCGCTGAGTGAGAACCTTCATGAGGGAAAGTAGGCTCTCGGTAAGGAAGGTACTTGCTGAACGAGCATATGGACCATTGAGAAAATGGGAAATTTTACTATTTGACTAACTATGAGGATAGTTGGGAAGCGTGAGTTGAGTGGAAGGTTGCTTGGATAGGACCTTTACTAGTTGTGTTGTGTTGTTGTGGTGAGACATCTCATAGAAGTGAGGGTTGCTTGGATAGGACCTCCACCTGTGTTGTGTGAGACTTCTTATGAGGTAGGTTGTTTGGATAGGGCCTTACCTGTCGACCATATATGAGGCTAGATTTGGCCCGCAGGGTTGGTAGTAGTTGTTGGACCACAGGTGGTGCTAAGTAGGCCACATGGTGTGAATACTATATGTGTGTGTGTGTGTGTGTGTGTGTGTGTATGTTGACTTGTTGCTATTGAGTTTTGATACATGCATTTCATGCATATGTTGGCGGTTGAGGTAGCTGGCGATAGATCTCGTGCCGTAGTGCGGGCAGGCACGTAAGTTGGACAGTTGACAGGAGCTGCGGCTCAGAACGGCTTCCAACCTAGTGCTAGGTAAGACGTATGGTAGCTATTGATGGGCCTTTAGGGATAATTGGATGGGCGATTCCACAGGGGGCCAAGGTAGTGCAAGCCTTGAGTCATAGTGAGCCACTATCCACATACAATTATCCTGACAAACCACTAAGCTCATCTGTAGATCAGAGTTTGGCAATCCCTGAATGGTGCTTGGATAGGCCATGGTAAGGGGTGAGACTTGGCTGATCGCCTAAGATGTTGAAATCTCTCAAGAGTAATGTCATCATGCACTGACATAGTTGTGGCGAACTTGTTTCAGGGGGTTTTGAGTTGAGAACTCCTTATTATATGAATGTGTGATACACATATGTACGTGATTGTTGAGAACTGTTGATGAAGTCTTTAATCATATATGCTATGTTATTGTTTTAGTAAGCTTACCCTTGCCTTATGTTTTGTTGTGGTTGTTTTGTTACTGTTGTGTTGGTGTGACTGTGATGATCATGTCCTATGGCGTGGGAGCAACTGGTGAGGCTTCAATGGACCTGGCTTCTTAGAGCTAAAGATGGAGTTGTGAGTTTAGAGATAGTGTGGCTCGAGGAGTCACTCCTTCATTTTGCTTTTCTTTTGATGTCTATCTCGTTTATTCTTTTGCATGGGATGTATAGTGTGACCAGCCATAGGGAGTTTGTTTTGTACCCCTCTCCCCCGTTGATGTATATTTCATTTTGTTATATGGCCTTGGCATTATCCCTCTATTTTCTTTTATTCTTTATCAGTTTTAAAGACAGGTATATTGGCTGTGGGAGAGATGGATAGATCTCACAAGATTGTATGTATTCATTTATATACATGCTTTGAGTATATTTATGTTTACATGAAAAGGTAGAAATAGTAGTGTTGTCTAGTAGTGACAGTGGGTCATTACATTTGTGCATGCATCATCTTTTTTTTTTTTTTATATTGTTTTAATGAACCTTTTTTATTTTGCAAAGATGATGAAGTCAAAAATGGATAATTTTGCTTTGGCCCTTCAACAAGATAAGGCAACAAAGCCGAAGAAGCCATGAAGTGCCAAGGGCAAGCAGAAGGTGGCTGTTTTAGAGAAAACCAAGGCCCCTACTTCTCCTGTTCCTTCTTCGGGTAAAGAAATAGTGATCCAGGAGGCCGACGCTAGGCCTATGTTGGTACCTGTTAAGATATCTCCTCCTAAAGAGGTTGTGGAAGCCAGTATTTCTTGCGCCGCTCTGACTCTTGAGAAAAGAATTGCAGGTGATAAGTTGTAGGAGGAGCCACCTTCTAAGAAGCAACGTGTTGCCCATTCCACACTCACCTGCTGCTAAAGAGGCTAAGAGACAAATCCTAGCTAGTCGTTCCTCTGTCATTGAGGCGGCCATGCTAGGTGAAATAAAAGTTATGTAGGGTGGACTAAATAGATTGGCCTCCCTTTTTCAACATATGTTTTTTGATTACTCCCAATATATCTTGATGAAAGAAACTTTTGGTGACAAGAACCCGCTTGACATGCTGACTGAGAAAGATGCTGTTATAAGTTGGTTGAAGCAAGTAGAGGAAGGTGCCCGCTGAGCCAAGGAGGAGCACAAGAGAAGAATAATAAGCTTGAGGAGCAACTCACGACAGAGCAGTTGGAAAAGAAACAACTGAAGAGGGTTGAAGCCGATTTATGAGCAAAATTGACTGTCGCCAACGCTAAATATGTGCAATTAGAGTCAAACTTGTCCTCCTAAGTCAAAACATTTGAGATCAAGGTTGAAGAGCTCGAAGGTAAGGTCAAAGAACTTGAGGCCACGTGGTGTACCCCAGGCAGACTATTAACAAATGCGCCAATGTTGATTGGAGTCAGTTCAGCTTTCTTTTGAAAATATTGTGGAATAAGTCTGTTACTTTATCCAACAGAATTTGAATATAGAATGTGCCCAGGCAGATTGTGAAGTTATTGATGGCATTTGATATACTAATGTCTATGGTGAGATGGTCTCGGCAAACCCTACATTGCTAACGTTGATTTTGAATCAGAGGGAAATGATGATGAAAAAACCAGAGGTGATCTACGGCAACTAGGGGTTGGGGTCAATTATGATACAAATGTTGAGAAGCAAGATGCTAAAAGGCAACTTGCAAATAGCTTTATATCAACCTCGCAGGAGAAGCCAACGATCCCTCCTCCAATCCAGGTTATGGTTTTGGGTGATGATCCTGATGTTAGGATTGTTAGTACCTCTCATGCCCCAGTTGTCGATGTTAATGCTGCCAACGTCAAACTTTGAAAGGTTGGAATGTTGGTTTTATTTGTAACCCATTATAACTTATGACTTGTCTTTTGATTTGAACAATTTATAACTTATGATTTCAACTTATATGCATGTTTTCGAATGATTGATCAGTTTGTACCTTTAATTTATAACCTCGTGAATATTTGTAGGTGTTTGGTATTTCGTCGCTTTATCGTGCTTTCCTTTGGTTGCTTTTTTCTTTTCTTTTTTGCTTGTGATTTTTGGTTTTGCGTTCTCTTCGTTTGTCATGACCTTGAGTTTGATTTCTTCGGTTGAGTGGATTTTTCCTTTTATTATTTCTGTTATCTCGATAAACTTTTACTTGTTCATCTCAGACCTTGACTGGATTAAATCCATGCATGCGAGGTGATAACCTTCCTGCTTTATTTTTGTTATCTCGATGAACTTTTGCTTGTTCATCTCAAACCTCAGCTGGATTAAATCCACATACACGAGGTGATAACCTTTCTTGTTCATCTCAGACTTCAGTTGGATTAAATCCACGTACATAAGGTGATAACCTTCCTTCCTTATTATCATCTCAATGAACTTTTGCTTCTTCATCTTAAACCCCAGCTGGATTAAATCCACGTACATGGGGTGACAACCTTCCTACCTTATTATCGTCTCGATGAACTTTTGCTTGTTCATCTCAAACCTTGATTGGATTAAATCCACGCACATAGGGTGACGACTTTCTTGCATTACTTGGTCGCCCTTGCCTAACTTTCATCTTTGCTTTAATATTCTTTGACCTGTGCTTTGCTTTTTAGGCCATAAAAACTTTTATTTTATTAATGACATGGGGTAAAAGTTAGTACAAGAGTTACGAATTATAGTACATAACTCGACCCACCTACACTATGCTAACCAAAAGCTACGTGATGCTAAATGAAAAGAATCACTTAACCTTCATCATCGAGATGTCTTAGTTCTAATACCATCTGAGGTTACTCGCATTCCATGTTTATAGGATGGTAGTCATAGGTAGCGTCTCAAGCATGTACATTCCTGTGCCGGTCTTCGAGGTAACTCGATAAGGGCCTTCCCATTTTTCAACAAGCTTTCCCTGTCTGGCATTTTTCCCTCCAATGTCAATTGGCCTCAATACTAATTCACCAGGCTCGAACATATAAGGAACAACCTTCCTTTTGTATCTTGTTAAGACCTGTCTTTTAAAGGCAGCTTCGCTTATTGCTGCAATCTCTCTTCTTTCTTCAACAACATCTAATTTGGTTTGAAGTAGCCCATTGTTATCTTCTAATCTCATGTTGGTCACTTTCTATGTTGGCTCTCCAATTTCTATTGGGATCATTGCCTCCATACCATAAATAAGGTGGAAAGGAGACTCCCTAGTGGTAGAATGAGGGGTTATGTAATATGCCCAAATTATATGTGGCAGTTGCTCAACCCAACATCCCTTTACTTCATCCAAGTGCCTTCTGAGTTTGCGAAGAATGACTCTATTTTTCGCAGCTTCTGCCTACCCGTTTGTCTGGGGTTGCTTAATTGAAGTAAAGTGCTACTTTATTATCAACTCGACTAAGAAATCTTGAAAACCTTTATATATGAATTGTGTGCCATTATCTGACAATACAACATCTGGTATACCAAACTTGCAAATGATCTGTCAGAATATAAAGTTTTCTATATTCCTGGTTGTGATGGTGGCCAATGCCTTCGCTTCAAACCACCTAATGAAGTAGTCAATTGCCACAACTAAATACTTCACCTAGCTAGGCACCTTTGGGAAGGGGCCAAGTATGTCGATCCCCCACCAGATAAATGGTCAGGGGGAAGTAAGCATACTCAAATCTTCAAGGGGAGCAAAATGAATGTCAGAGCATTTTTGACATCTATCACATTTTATGGTAAACTCCATAGCATCATTTTCCAACGTCAGCCAATAGTAGCCAGCTCTAAGTATCTTCTTGGATAGGGCTTTGCCCCCTAACTGTTGCCCACAGCATCCTTCATGTATTTTTGCCATTACATACTCGGACTCTGACTTTCCTAGGCATCTAAGCAAGGGTTGGGAAAAACCACGTTGGTAGAGTTTATCTTTCAAAATACAGAAGTGTGCAGCAGATCTTTCTAATCTCCTGGCTTCTTTCTTGTCCTCTAAAATGATACCTTCAAGTAAATAGTTAATGATGGGAGTCATCCAATTCGGCTTTACTTCTACTACCATAACAAAATTAGGCTCATGGATCATTTATTGGATGATCGACCTGTTATTACCAGATGATTTAGTGCTTACTAATTTAGATAGAATGTCATCTTTTATATTCTTTTCCCAGGGTATATGGATAAACTCAATCTTGTCAAAGTTTGTGACAAGAGTCTTCACCTTTGCCAAGTACTTTTGCAGCATTGGTTCCTTGGCCTGAGATGCCTTGTTGATCTACGATACCATCAACTGCGACTCACTACACACTCTTATCATGGTTGCACCTATGTTAGACACCATCGTCAATCTAGTTATCGATGCTTAATATTCTACTTGGTTATTCGAGGTAGGGAATGTGAAGGTCAGAGACTATTCTAGAATGACCCCGCTTGATGATTTTAATAATATGTCGGCTCCCCTACCTTTTTCGTTGGATGATCCATCGACGAGAAGAATCCAAGTCCAATCCTGGGATGTCATACCTGACGGGGTTAGTTCAACAATGCAGTCAGCCAATGCTTGTCTCAGCTCATACCAGATCCCATGCTCAAACAACTTGATAACCCAAGTTGTCATCCTACCAACTAACTCAGGCCTGTGCAAAATGTGCCGGATAGGTTGATCTGTTTGTACTACAATCTAATGTGATTGAAATATGGTTTGAGCCACCTCACTGCTATAACAAGTGAAAATACCAGTTTTCCCATTTTCGGGTATCTTGGTCAGCCCTTTGAAGGACCCTACTTACGAAGTAGATCAGCCTTTGTCCTTTTGGTGTCTCCCTTATTAGTGCCACGTTCATGGCTTCATCAGTAATAGCAAGATACAAGTATAGTATCTTGCTTGGTTCAGGTTTAGTGAGTAGAAGGAGATGATAAAGTCTTCTTTAGCCTTTCAAAAGCAGCCTCACACTCTTCAGTCAATTCAAATGTTTTGCCTTTCCTTTAAAGTTGAAAAAAGAAGAAGGGCATTCTATGCCGATTTGGCTACGAACCTTGTTAACACCACCAGTCACCTAATTAACTAACTTCTAGACCTCTTTTACATTCTAAGGACCCTTCATCTCTAATATAGCCCGGCATTTTTCTAGGTTTAGCTCAACCCCCCTTTTGGATAGTGTATACCCTAAAAACTTTTCTGTCGAGACTCCAAATGTGCTCTGATTAGGGATCAACCTTATGTTATATTTTCTAAGTTGTTCGAAAGTCTCCTCTAAGTCATGGAGGTGCATTGCAGGGGTGGCACTCTTCATAATCATATCATCAACATACATTTCCAAGTTTCGGCCAATCTATTTCTCAAATACCTTGTTCATCATTCTTTGATATATAGCTCTAACATTCTTTAGTTGGAGCGACATTACATTATAGTAGTAATTGGCCTTCTCGATCATGAAGGCAGACTTTTCTTGATCATTTCGGTGGAGTGGAATTTGGTTGTATCCAGAGTATGCATCTATCAAAGACAAGTAACGATATCCAGATGAACCATCCACCAATCTATCAATGTTAGGAAAGGGGTATGAATCTTTTGGACAGTGCTTGTTAAGATCAGTATAATCTACACACATCGTCTATTTGTCATTTTTCTTCTTAACAAGGACTACGTTGGCAAGCCATGTAGTGTACTTCACCTCCTGATTAGATCTGGCATTCAACAGTTCAATGACCTGCCTCTCGATCTCTTGGTAAGGCTCCGGGGCCATTTTCCTTCTTTGTTGGCATACCAGTTTCACAAAGGGATCCACTTCCAATAGGTGGCAAATGAAATTAAGGTCTATCCCCGGCATATTAGCCGGCTTCTAGGCAAATAAACCGGCGTTACTTTTTAGCAAGTTGGACATGTCGACCTTCATCTTATCATCAAGGTTGGGCCCAATTTTCACAATATGCCCGACGTCTTTTCCCAACTTGACTTGGATGCACTCTCCTTTTAGCTTTGGACGAGGCATCCAAGAGTCTCGCTTTATATCATCTCGGCAATCCAACTCCGTTAGTAGCACTTCTCTTTTTCCAACATTGGGTTTGTATTCCAGCCCGGGCTCAAGGCCAGCTTTAAGAGACTCCTTTTCTAGGCAAATAAGTTGGCGTTACTTTTTAGCAAGTTGGACATGTCGACCTTCATCTTATCATCGAGGTCGACCCCAATTTTCACAATTTGCTAGGCCTCTTTTTCAAACTTGACTGGGATGCACTCTCCCTCTGGCTCTAGATGAGGTATCCAAGAGTCTTGTTTTATATCATCTTAGGAATCTAGCTCCATTAGTAGCACTTCTCCTTTTTTGATATTGGGTTTGTATTCTAGCCCGAGCTCAAGGCCAGCTTTGAGAAACTCCTTGTAACACTTTCTAGCCTTTCTTTGATCACCTTGTAAGGTGACTACCTACATATCGTCACTTATGAACTTCATTGCTAGATGTGATATCAAGATGATGGTACCCAACACATTCAACATTAGCTTCCCAAGGATTACGTGGTATGAGGATTTAGTATTCACCACAATAAATTGTGTCATCATAGTTTTCATGGTAGGCGATTTCCCGAATATTATATGATGCTTTATATAGCCAATCAGCGTAATATGATGTTTGGAGAATACGATCAAATCTTCATTATATAGCATTAACTCGACTTCTGGTGTTTTGAGGTTCTCACAAAGCTTGTAAAACATGATGTCGGCTAAACTTCCAATGTCCACTAAAAGCTGGTGAACTTCCTTATTCGCCATAAGTGCCTTCACTACAAGGGAATCATCATGGTTTGGCATGATGTCACTATACTTAGAATCATCAAATGTCAGTGGCACTGCTATCTTGTTATTGGGATTACCAACAACAAGAATCCCAAACGAGGTTGTTAATACTTCCCTAGCATGCCTCTTCTTTGCATTGTTGGATGGACCTCCACCAAAAAATTTGCCCGCTATAACATAGATAACCTCTTGGCTTTGCACAAAAGAATGAGTGGGAGATCTTGTTAGTCGCCAGGATAATGACTGACGTGGTGGCATATGTCATACATCCTAGACCTCAACTTCATCTCTCACATGCCAAGATGGAGTATGGCTTCTAGGTGGGATATGTCTACACAGCGATCTGCCCCTCCTTGGGGAATAACGTTCCCTCCTATGGCTTTGAGTTCTATCCCTTTTCATGGGTAGGGAACGTTGATGCTTAATGTGATTATCTCGGCCTTGCTTTACAAATTG
This sequence comes from Spatholobus suberectus, assembly GCA_004329165.1. Classification (NCBI taxonomy): domain Eukaryota; kingdom Viridiplantae; phylum Streptophyta; class Magnoliopsida; order Fabales; family Fabaceae; genus Spatholobus; species Spatholobus suberectus. Next base: position 59,282,682 of record CM014733.1, on the reverse strand, counting down.
ACTAGGCCTTCCCCGCTTTATTAACACCTCAATTGCATCTTTTAACTGATTACATTTGTCAGTATCATGCCCTGATGCTCTATGATATTGGCAAAACTTTGACTGATCATCGCCTTCTTTATTTTTCAATGGTTTAGGGGGCTTTATCCTCTCTTCTATGAATTCTACGCTGAGTACTTCGCTCAAGATTCTCCCTCCTGAAATGTTCAATAGTGTATACTCTTCAAACCACGGTCCTCCTTTGTATAAACCATAGTCTTCATGATGCGGCAGTCTGTCTGCTTTTGGCATGTGATTCTTTTGCTAAGTCGTAATCTTGGTAATTTTGCCTTCCCAGCTTCAAGAACATTCTCGCAATTAATGTATTTTTCCGCCTTCATCAGGAATTCCTCCATTAATGTCAAAGGTGTTTTAGCAATTGACGTGAAGAAAGGTGAACCTACCTTCATTCCGTCCTTGGCCAACATCAGTCATACACTGGCCTGCAAATTTTCTGCCGCCCATGCTTCTTGATTAAATATGCTAATGTACTCTCTCAACTACTCATCCACACCCTGGTGGATCCTTCTCAAATCTACTATGTTTTAGGTCTGGCTTTGCTAGTCGTAAAAGCCATCCTAAACTTTTCTATCAACATCGTCCACAAATCAATAGATATCAGTTCAAGAGATTGGAACCATTTTAGTGTTGTTCCTTTTAGCGAGAGTGGACACGCTCTGCATGTGAGCGAAGCAGAAGCTCCTTTGTGTGACATTGCCGATTCGAACACTGAGAGGTGATCGTTTCGATCTGTTAATCCATCATACAACTCTAGAAAAGGCAATTGTTGTAATTGCTTCGGGACCTACAAATTCAAAATTCTTGTGGAGAAAGGAAGGTTGAACGGAATCATATTCGTTCACCTCAACAGCTATGTGCGTGTCATACACCTCCTGCACAACGTGACTTGGTTGCAGAGCTAATGTTGCCGACCTCTCAATGTGATCATTGTTGTTCTCCATCATTTTCTTATTCTCTTTCTCAGATCGAAGTTCAGCAATAATCCTTTCTTGCTCTTTCAACGTCTTCCTCTGCTGCTGTAGCAACGCAGTGACGTCAACCATAGTGATTGACGATGTAGGAACATTGTTCACCTTAGGAGTGACAGAAGCTACTTCACCATCCTTAGGCGATGGTGGCAGAAGCTTCGGTGACGACGGTGCCACAATAAATGTACAGTTTTTCATGCTAACTATCACGAACGACTCTCCAAATATAACTAATGAAAAGAGAATCAGAAATCGATACCCACAAATGACGCCAATGTTGTGTGGTGATCACGAGAGAGAAAGCTCCGGTGAACTTCCATGGTGGTCACAGACGTCTCTGGTGGTGGCACCTATAAGAACTCCGATGCCTAAGTCAATAAGAGCGTAAGAGAATGGGTGAGAATGAGAGAGAGCGTGTGTACCTGATGAGTGTAAAGCCCTTTATATAAAGCATTGTGGAGGGAAATACCATTAAGTTCAGGTGTCACTTGGCAGCATGTGTTGGGGTGCCTCATTAAGTGTTTTCCTTGTCGTTAGGCGTCTTCCATGTCACGTTGGGGTAAGCATAAAATTCGAATCGGGATGAGTAAGGCTATACAATTCGGGATATATATGGCTATGTTAACCGAGATAAGCGAAGTCGTTGATGTGTAGGTTGACAAAGGAGTAGGCCGACTTAGGGGTTAGCATCCAGGTAACCCTTAAAACATAAATTAAAATGGTGCAAGACATGTATGAATATAAAATTATTTAAATATATTTATCATTATTTTTATATGCTTTTTAATTATATATATATATATATATATCTACTAACATATATTTATATAAAATTAAAAATGATTAAGAAATATATTAAAAATTATCACAATATCAAAAAATTATAGATTGTAAACTTAACACTAGACACGAATTATTGTACTAGTTATTATTTTAAACTTTATATTTAAACTTTTTGATATTTCAGTTTTTAAAAATTTTTAAATTAAATCATCACTTAATCCGCTAATCCACCTAAGTGAAGTCGGATTGTATATCATTTTCTGACAAAAACAAGTAAATTCGACTAATTTCTCCAACTTTTTTTTTTGTTGGTAAAAGGGCCTACAAGGGTAACAAGGCCTAAACAATGAAAATAAACCAACAGACAAACTAACGTGAGTAAACTATAGCTGAGATCTCACTCAGCTAAATGAAAAATCTGTAGGGATATCAAAAACTTTGAAGCCTATTTCCATAGTGAGCCAGCCCAGCGCATCTGCTGTCTAGTTAGCCTCCCTATACATTTGAATCCAAGACACATGCGTGGCTCCCATAGCGGTATTATGATTTATGAATGTTTCTGATTAATGTTGCACAAGGATGATGCGCATCGCAACCCAGTATTGAGCATGCCTATAGCAGTTTGAGAACCACTTTCTACTAGGATATGCTTGAAGCCACTAGATATTACAAGTTGTAAACCTTGTAGAATTGCCCTGCTTGAACGATTGAACGTGTTCCCAGAGCACTAGCAACAGGTGACGATGGAAAATGTTAAACATGTACTCTAATTTTGGATTGTATGAGTGAAAGAAGAAGAAGAAGAGAAACATAAAGAAAAAATAAAAAAATGTGATAAATGATATAACAAAAAATGAAAAGAAACTTTTTTAAAAAAAAGTTGAAAGTGAAATAAAAAAGCTGCATCTACCTTAATATATTATATATTGGTTAAACGTATAATTTAGCCCCTATACGTGTTGTAAATTCTCAATTTAGTCCCTATATATAAAAATTTATTAAATCAATTCCTATAGATGTCACAAATTCTCAATTTAGTCTCTGTCATCATAACGTCGTTCAAACATTCTTAATTTGGCCCCTATGTAACGACCCACTATTGTTACTGAACAACACTACTATGTCTACCTTTTCATGTAAACATAAATATAATAAAAGCATGTATATAAATGAAATACATACAGTCTTGAGAGATCTATCCATCTCTCCCACAACCAACATACCTGTCTTTACAACTGATAAAGAACAAAAGATAACAAGGGGATAACACCAAGGCCATATAACAAAATCAAATATACATCAACGGGGGAGAGGGGTACAAAACAACTCCTTGTGGCCAGTCACACTATACATCCCCATGCAAAAGAATAAACAAAATAGACATCAAAAGAAAAGTAAAACGAAAGAGTGACTCCTCGAGCCACAATATGTCCAAAGTCTTAGCTCCATCTTCAGCTCTGAGAAGTTGGGTCCACAGAAGCCTCGCCAGGTGCTCCCATGCCATAGGATGTGATCATCACAATCACACCAACACAACAACAACAGAATAACCACAACAAAAACACAAGGCAAGGGTAAGCTTACTAAAACAACGACATAGCATATATGATTAAAGACATCATCAACAGTTCTTAACAATCACGTACATATATGTATCATACATTCATATAGTAAGGAGTTCTCAACTTAGAACCCCCTAAAACAAGTCCACTATAATTATGTCAATGCATGATCACATGACTCTCGAGAGATTTTCAATATCTCGGGTGATCAGCTAGGTCTCACCCCTTACCATGGCCTATCCAAGCACCATTTAGAGATTGACAAACTCTAAACTACGGATAAGCTTAGTGGTTTGTTAGCATAATTGTATGTAGGTGGTGGCTTGCTGCAACTTAAGATTTGCAGTCATGGGCCCCCTTTGGAATCACTTATCTAATTATCCTTAAAAGGCCCATCGATAGCTACCCCACGTCTTAACTAGCACTAGGTTAGAAGCCCTTCTAAGCCATAACTCTTGTCAACCATCCAACTTACGTGCCTGCCCATACTACGGCATGAGATCCATCGTTAGCTACCCTAGTCGCCAACATATGCATGAAATGCATGTATCATAACTCAATAGCAACAAGTCAAAACACACACACACATATAGCATTCACACCATGTGGCCTACTTAGCACTACTTGTGGTCCAACAACTACTACCAATCCTATGCGGCCCAAACCTAGCCTTATACTTGGTCAATAGGTAAGGCCCTATCCAAGCAGCCTACACACAACACAGGTAAAGGTCCTATCTAAGCAACTCGCACCCCTATGAGATGTATCACCACAACAACACAACACAACTAATGAAGATCTGATCCAAGTAACCTTTCACTTAACTCATGCTTCCCAACTATCCTCACAGTTATTCAATAGCAAAATTTCCCATTCGCTTGGCGGCCTATATGCTCGCTCAGCGAGTACCCTCCTTACAAAGAGCCTATTTTCCCTCATGAAGGTTCTTGCTCAACGAACATCAATTCCAGAGAATACCCCTTCTCTGTTTCTAAGATTCTCACTCAGCAACAACAAGGGTCACTCAACGAATTTGTTCTAGGGACTCTCTCCACTGTTCTCTCACACACCAATCACTCAACGAGCGTCCTTATTTTCTCAGCGACTAGTCACTCCAGAGAGTAACCAAGCTCCAGGTATGTTCCTCACCTAGTGAACATGTTGTTCGCTCAATGAACCTCTTGCAACAGAGAACAATAACTCTCCAAGCCCCTAATCGCTCAACAAACCTCTTGCAACAGAGAGCAATAACTCTTCAAGCCCCTAATCGCTTAGCGAATCCAATCCTCGCTCAACGAATCACTGGAATGCTCATCACTCGCTCAGCAAACATCCCATTTGCTCAGCGAGCCCTTTTCTAAAAAATTTCCAGAATTCTCATGATTACTCTCTCAGCGAATCAATTATTGCTCAGCGAGTCTTTAGTTTTCCTTAGTCACTCCAACCACTCAAGAACACTCGCTTAGCGACACAAATAGTCACTTAGTGAGTCCAACTCGAGAGTCTCACTCCACTCTCAGTGGCATTCTCGCTCAGTGAGAGCTTTGGTTGCTCAGTGACTATCAGATGACAGAAACAGAGGCTCCCTTTAAAAAACCCCCAAAATCTAAACTTTTTACTCTTTCTTACACTAAATCGACCCCACGAAGGTCAAACAGCAACATATAACTCACCATAACAACATATTCAATACACATAACAATTCATACAATGTTTTAATCAGAATCAACCACAAAAATAGCAAACCCATGTTCAACAATATTCTAATATAAATCAGCCAAATCAAATTTTACAGTTCAATCTACAACCCCATATACATACTATCACACTCATTCAACAAGTATTCAACAAAGGTAAACTTCCCTTACCTCTTGGAGTTCCAAAAATTCAAATTTGGGGAAGAGGAGAATGTGAGAAAATAAACTTCAGAGCCAAACCTTCAAGAAAACTACCCTTCTCAACACAAGGGGATGGAAATCAAAGTTTGAAATCTTGCTACACTATTGGTGGGTTTGAGAGAATTTTGAGAGAGAATGAGAGAGAATGGGAGGGTGTCTTGGGAGAGTTTAGCAAAAATGGTAGGAGAAAGGGTTTTAATGTTTTTAAGCCTCCCTAGCCTTCAACTAGGCTTTGAGCCCACTAAAGCCCATGGTCTGTCTAATCACTCCCCAAGGCTTACAACTGGTCTAACACGGTTGTTCCCTCCACAAGCTAGATAAAATACAACCAACACTCTCACTTTGGCTCAAGAACATTTTCCACAAGTTTCCTAAATTTAGATAGGAATTCCAAGACCACAGTAACAAAACTCGAGATGTGATTAAAAAAAAAAAAGATTAAATATGGTTTTAGTTTTAGTCCTCAGAAAAAAAAAATTCTTGAATAAAGTCTCTCAAATATTAAAAATACCCTAATTAAATCCCTGTTCTAAACTCTGCTTAACTTTTCTGTTAAATAATGGCCACATCAGCATCACAGTCACCATTAATTTGCTAATGTGGCCATCTATGTCAACTATTATGTCCAGGTCAGATTAATAACATACTTTTTGAATAAAATTATTCCATATTTAAATAACATATTTTTTTAACCCTAAAGCAAAGGTAATTACACGATTTTTATTAAAAATTATCACTAGGCACTTTAGGTAATAAAATACTTTACTTGAAAGTTGATGTGACCATCATTTAATAAAAAAGTTAAGTAGAGTTTAACATAGGATCTAATTAGGGTATTTTCAATATTTGAGGAACTTTATTCAAGATTTTTTTTTCTGAGGACTAAAATCAAAATAGGTCAATTTTTAGAGGACTAAAAACATATTTAACTCAAAAAAAATAAAACAAATAGTAGTTAATGATAGAATATATAATTTAGTCCTTATATATGTTGTAGGATTCTCAATTTAGTCCCTATACGAAAAAACTTATTAAATCAGCCCTTATACATGTCACGGATTCTCAATTTGGTCTCTACCGTTTACAAATTCTTAATTTGGTCCTTATACTTGCATGCGTACAATGCATTCTTAATTTGGTCCCTATACGTACACCAAATTAAGAATGTGTTGCACGTATAGGGACTAAATTAATAATGCACTGCATGTATAGGGAATAAATTAAGAATGCTACATGTATAGGGTGTAAGGTCGTATTTTTCCTAATGTATGATTTAGTGTTTTAATAACTAAAAAGTGGAAATTAATATGTGATTGTGGTCTTTAAAACAAATAAATAAATTCTAGTTGTTGATTTTGCTATGTGGTTATGGTTTTATTTAAGATTGTCATCTAGATACCCATTTGTCCCTACTCCTTCTACTTACCTTGAAGAAAAAATCTTTTGCAACTGCATAAGATCTCAGTCTTTAATTAATTTTAGTAATTAATGAATTTAACATATATAATATAAAAAAATACATACAAATGGTGAGATTTAAAAATTAAACACTTTCTACTTTTCTACTTTTTTTGATTTGGAGAGAATCTATATTCCTACTTATCCCCCCATTGGTGGCAAATTAGAAATAACTAATGATAAAAAGAAAAGAATATAAAAAAAAAGATAAATAGAAATAGGAAAAAAAAGATAAATAGAAATAGGTAAAAAAAATAGAATAGATTTAGTAATATTTTATTTAAAAAACAAAAAATAAAAAAGAAATTAATAAAAAGGAATAAAATTTATTTATTTAATTAAAATAAATAAATAATTTGAGTTTTGTTTGGTAGTATGGAAGCTAAAAAAAAAAAAAAAGATCAATTACAATGTGGACGTATTGTCCTAAACTAAGGCTTGTTTGGTTCCCACGAAATAGCATGGAAATGAAGAGAAGAGGATAAAAGAGCCCAAAATCACTGTACTTCCATTGTTTGGTAGCAATGAAATAAGCAAGAAATATTCAAAAAAATGGTGGGCCCTTTATAAAAATATTTCTGCACAAAAGAGAGCAGAAATGTGAAGAAATGGGTGAGAGTATGATACCAAAATTGTTGTTCTTGTGAGTGGAGAGCCTACATAATCGATTATGTTAGAACTATAATCGATTATGATACATTTTATAAAGCGAAAACGGTGAAAGGAAGTACATAATCGATTATGTAAAACAACATAATTGATAACACATAATCAAATATGTGTTTCACATATTTGACTATGTGTAACACATAACACATATGTGTTACACATAATAGAATATGTGTTCACATATTCGATTATTATTATAATAATAATAACAATAATAATAATAATCTATAAACATGAACACATATAATTGAATATATGGAATGCCATAATCGAATATAGCTATAGGCTATGGAATGTCATATAATCGAATGTAAGCATACTATATTTGATTATATTACATGTAATTTTTTAAAACACTATTAAAAATATAAAAAGTTACTTTCTATTCTATTTTTCTTATATTTCTTTTCAATCAAACAACTTCTATTTTTTTTCGATTTTTTACCTACTTCTCTTTTCTTCTCTTTTTACCTACCTACTTCCTCTTTCTCTATTTCTCTTCTCTACCAAACATAGTATAAGTGTGTGTGTTTATTAGTTTAGACATCAGTCTCACACATTCCATTAAATTGAACGTGACTGGACCTTTTTCATGGATTCACATTGAAATGACTTCAAACGTTTTTACAAACACATCTTAAGATATCAAGAGCACCAACAAGTGGTTTTCTCCCTTGGCAAACCGAAATCTACCCTTTCGAACCCCAACCAGCTAATATATCTGCTACGTTGTTGGCTTCGAGTGGATTGGCAAAAGAAGTAGTGAAGGACCCTCCTATCCTTTTGGAGCCAACTCCTTAATCGATTGGGAATAACATAACTGATTAACAATACACTACAATCGATTAAAAAAATAACATAATCGATTGTTTGCACTTAAATCAATTTTGGGTGTTTAATAATTGATTATATTTTTTCACAATTGATTATCATAACACTATTTTGTGTCCTTGAGTGTAGAAAATTGATTATCATTTCTTTATAATTATTTTTTTAGATCTCACCATTTACTATTTATTTCTTCACTATTTTGCGGAAAAATAACAAGGTGTGTCCCCTCTCTCATTTCTGTACTAACAAGCACACTCAATTTTTCTCTTTCGCACCTTTTTTTTTTTTTTCTCTCCATCCCATTTTTTCAACATTTCTATGCCACCAAACGAAGCATAAAACTATTTTACCACTAAATGACTCGAGTACTCTACATTTAAAAACAAGCTCCCTGTTCTTCGCTCTTCGTCTTCCTTTTGTCGGTGCTCCTTATTGTCCTATGAATCTGCATTTGAATAGGATAGAAGCTTGGATTGATATCTATCTATATTTTACATAAGACACAGGAAAAAAAACACAAAAATACTTAACCCTATTAAGTATCAAGCGTCATTGTTCAATACATAATAATTCACAACTGCCTTTATGCCTAAAGTCAAAAGTAAAAGGAAACTATGGTTGAAGATGTCAATGACAAAGAAACGTACCGCAAGGTATTCCCCAAAACAAGAAAATAAGTGTCATATTAATTTGCAGAATGCATAGATCAATTAACAGAAGAAAAAAATAAGTATCATCTTATTAATGCATCGAATAATTAAAATTCTTACAAAATACTTCCATCTTCTCTTATTTGAATTCCATTACATATTCCTATCACTTATATTTATTTGTTCATCAAGTTACTTTCTTTTGTGCCAAGTTTAATCTATTTGATATTAATAGGGCACAAACTTCGATTCTAAGACTTGGTTTCTTTAGATAATTGAACTTAGCCTAGCTTTTTCTCATTATATCGTTTTACAAACACTAAATATATGATCTCTAGCTAATAATGTAACATAAAATGTGTCAAGTGTTTTTTTGTCACAATAACTTCTCTGCCAAGAGAATAGAAACAAGAAGGATTTAAAGTTACTACTAAAGAACTAAATGTGTACAAGCTACATGCTGTCAAGTGTCAATATATATTGGGGAAGCCGTCTGGAAAGTTGCTTAAGTTTTCAGATGTAGATATGTCCTACCTCACAGTCGAGCTGTCAAAATGAGTTATGGCCCGTGAGCCAACCTGGCTCACCACAAGTTTGAGCCGGGTTGGGTTGGCTCACTTTTTGACCAACCCGTGTTGAGCCAACTTGGGTGAGCCGGGTTGGCTCACTTTGACAGTTCTAGCTCACAGGTCTTGTTTGAAGGTTGATCGTCCTACCATTATAGGTACATTAGCAACTTGCAGCCTTATGCTAGCTGGATTTACCACTACTATGCCACTAGCTTGCACCGAGGAAGGAGGGTTGTGTGTAAGAGAGTACTTAATTAGGCTTTGTTTGGTAGCGGTGAAGTAGCTGAGAAGAGAAGAGAAATACAACGATTTTACTATTTTTCGTTCATTTGTTAGCGAAGAAAAGTGACGAAATATTTGAAAAAATACGTGGGACTCACCGTTAAAAAATTCTTTGTAAAATAGCGACGAATTGTGTGGAAATGTAAGTCAAGTATATCAAAATCAATTTTGTTATGTAACAAAATTGATTTTGTTACCTGTTATTTGCAAATAGCAAAATCGATTTTACAAATAACAAAATTGATTCTCTGCAAATCGAAAGCTTCCCCTTGTTCTTAATATGCCCCTCTTCCCCCAACCTGTTTATATAATAATAATAATAATAATAAATAAATAAAAATAATATTAATAATATTAATAATAATAATAATAGTTAAAATAAAAATAATTTCAAAAAGTTAACTTTCCTTCCATTTCTCTTCTATTTCTCATCAACAAAACAACCTTAATTTCTGCTCTATTTCTCACCTGTTTCTCTTCTCTTCCCTTCCTTTCCCTCTATTTCTTTCCTTTCTACCAAAACACCCTTAGTGCATTTTTGGTTTAGTGGTGAATTTTAATGAGAAAAATTATGGTAAGGTTGCATGTAATATATTTTTTTACTTCATGTTAATTATTAAATTAAAAAATATATGTATAATATTTTTACTTTTGAAATAGAACCCATAACCCTTATAACCATAATCACCACCATTATCACCATAGCTACTACCAACACCTTCATCATTACTATCATCACTATCACTTTTATGTGAGGATGACCCACTACTTAAAACCACTACCACCACCACCATCATCACTGTTATGTGGCAGCAACAATGGTAGTAGTGGTAATGGCGACAATGGTGGGGGTGAAGGCGGTAGTGTTGGAAATAATTAGGGACTAGCTATAATTTGAATTTAAATTGTAACTGATCCAAATCCTTGTATATCTTCTCATATATATCTTGTGATTCTGTCTTGGTTTTATATCTCCCATAATCATGGAGATTCTGTATTTATCTCCTATAATCATGGAGAGTTTGTAGATAGGACTGTGTCTTTATTCACTGTTTCATATCAATACAAATCACCAAATACCATTTTCTTAATATGGTATTAGAGCCAACTCCAATTACCTCTCGTCTCTAGGAATTGAAGATTAGCTTTTGAGTATGAAAATGGAGAATAGGTCAAATAAATCAGATCCTGCTCTACATATGTAAGATTTGTCTTCAGTACTTACACTTGAGCGTCTTGATGGTACGAATTATACAGAATGGGCCCTAAATGCAGAGAACAAGATAAGAGGTCGTAGGCATTGGGGTTACATCTCTAGGAAGATGGTTGCACCTATGAATAAAACCTCTGAGGAATATGACACTTGGGAAGATGAGCATTGTATGGTCAAATCTTGGCTCTTGGATGCGATGACCAAAGATGTTAGGTCATTTTTCATCCGTTTACCTACAGCTAAGAAGATTTGGGACTCTATCAGGGAAACTTACTCAGTTAGTCGAGATGCATCAAAAGCATATCAGCTTTATTGTGAGGTAATATCTGTTAAACAGAATGGGGGTTCTATTGTTTCTTACTTTGCAAAATTACAGAAACTATGGTAGGAAATTGACGAGATTGAGAATTGTACCATGGAGTGCACCAAAGGTGTTGAGACATATACCAATAAATTGAATGCCCAATGTGTATACATCTTCTTAGCTGGCCTTGATTCACACTTGGATGGGGTCCGTGGTCGAATCCTTGCAACCATACTACTCCCGAGTTTACAAGCTATATATGTAAATGTTTGTGTTGAGGCAAATCACCAAGAAGCCATGCTTTGTGGAACACAGAATGAAGGCGTTGCCATGACTATGAAAAAGACAGCCAACTCCAAGAAAAGAAATCGTAAATGTACACATTGTAATGGCAACAACCGTACAGTGGATACTTGCTTTAAGTTACATGGTTATCTTGAGTGGCACCCAAAAGGGAAAAAGAGGGAGGTTCCCAAGGACAACCCTATCACTGCTACTAGATTTGTTACTAAGTCAGTACATCTTAATCTACTTGTGGTTTTTCTGTTGTTACTAGGGGTAATGATTGGATAATTGATATAGGTGCAACAGATCATATGACTTGTGATAGACATATGTTTACACCATTATCCTCTAATAGTCCTATTTCAGTCATTGTAAATGCTAATGGTGTTTCTTCCCCTGTTATGGGTATTGGTATAGTATCTTCACCCTTGTTATCCATTTCTAACGTGCTTTTTTTCCTTCTCTCAACTGTAATCTTCTCTTTGTTAGTCAACTAAGTCCCATAATTGTGCTTTCTTGTTCTTTCCTACATATTGTACTCTACAAAATATACATACTAAGGAGAAGATTGGTAGTGGTAAAAGAAGTGAAGGATTATACTATCTCGAAGGTAATTCTCAACATTCCAAAGGAAAAGCACTGGCTCACTTCATGAGTGGTGAGTTAAAAGCTAAAAATAAAGAAGAGTTTGGCAATGGCACAAGTGATTAGGACATCCCTCTTTTAGCCACCTTAAAAGATTATTTCCTTCACTGTTTAGCTATTATAATATCTCTGATTTTAAATGTGAAATTTGAGTGATGGCAAAAAGCCATCGTGTTACTTTTCCTATAAATGACAGTAGAACTGATGCTCCCTTTTCAATTATTCACTCTGATGTTTGGGGACCAGCCCTTCTTCCCACACACAATGGGATGTGATGGTTTGTAACCTTTGTGGATGATTGTACAAGAATGACTTGGTTATATCTTCTTAAACACAAAAGTGATGTGTGTAATGTTTTTCAAGTATTTCACAAAATGATAACTATATAATTTAATACTCCAATCAAGATAGTTAGATCAGATAATGGGGGAGGGGGAATACTACAATAATAAGTGGCCAAATTTGATGAAATCTGTTGGTATTCTTCATCAAACATCATGTCCTAATTCCCCTCAGTAAAATAGAGTAGCTAAGAGAAAAAATAGACATATTTTGGAGGTTACTAGATCAATCCTGATTGGTAGTTATGTTCCTTCTTACTTATGGGGTGAAGCTTTAAGTTATGTAGTTTATCTTATTAATAAAGTTCCCTTAAATGTGTTAAATTTTAGGAGATCTCTTGATGTCCTTTTTAATCATCGTGCACTTAATTCTGTCAATAATTTACCACCCCATATTTTTGGTTGTGTCATATATGTGCATTTGCATCCTCATCAACAAACAAAATTAGAATCCAAAGCAATGAAATGTGTTTTAGTGGGCTATAGCACCACTCAAAAGGGATATAAAACTTATCATCCATCTTTAAAAAAAAAAATTGTATCAATGGATGTTACATTTCATGAACATGAAATGTTTTTTCCCTTAAAATAATGTCATTCTTCACCTCAGAGGGGGTGTGATAAAGAGGTGCAAAATCATGATATGTTTAATCAAGATATCAGACTATTTGATGTTATGCCAACAACAAAAGAGGGTGAGATTCAAGTTAATGAAAATGAGAATATGGCTGAAAAAGATGATAGTATAATCTCTCCTTCAACCTCAAATTCACGGCTGATCTAATCCTTGAATAATTCTGTAGAGGTATCACCTAAGACTATTGCTTCTATTCATTCTATTGCTGATACACAACACTATGTTTCTACTGATACACAAAGCAATGTCTCTACTTTTAGTTAGTCAAAGCAATGTCTCTACTTCTAGTCAGCCAAATCCTAACCCTATAGTGAGCCCTTACACTTTTCCACCTCGTACTAATAGAGGACAACCCCTAATCAGGTATGAACTGATCTTAATTGTAAGGTAAAAACCCCATAAACAACTATGTGTCATCTGCAAAGTTGTCTAAGTCACATGCCAATTTTTCATCTCAATTATCCATTGTCTCTACACCTAGTAATATGCAGGAAGCTCTAGTAAATTCTAGGTGGATCCAAGTAATGGTAGCAGAAATAGAAGCATTGGAGAAAAATGCTACTTAGGAACTTATGCCCTTACCAGTTGGAAAGAACATTGTAGGTTGTAGATGGGTGTTTACTATCAAACATAAAGCTGATGGAAGTGTTGAGAGGTATAAAGCAAGGCTAGTTGCAAAAGGTTACACTCAATCCTATGGAGTTGATTATCAAGAAACCTTTGCACCAGTTACAAAGCTTAATACAGTGAGGGCGCTATTATCACTAGTAGCAAATCAAGATTGGCCACTTCTTCAATTTAATGTAAAAAATGCCTTCTTATGTGGAGATTTAATGGAAGAAGTTTATATGGATCCTCTTCCCGGTATACCAAAGTACTCAAATATTACTATGGTCTGCAAGCTTAAAAAGGCCCTATATAGATTGAAACAATCACTAAAAGCTTGGTTTGGAAGACTTACAAAGTCTATGAAGTTTTTTGGTTACACACAGTAATTTTGATCATACCTTGTTTCTTAAGCATAATCAAGGTAAAATCATTGCACTGATGATATATGTTGATGATATGATTGTGATTGGAAATGATCCTGATGAAATTTTAAGCCTGCAGAGATATTTAGCTTTCGAATTTGACATGAAACAGCTTGGAGATCTCAAATATTTTTTAGGGATTAAAGTTGCAAGGTCCAAACATGGAATCTTTGTTTCTTAAAGAAAATATATTTTAGACTTGTTAACTGAGATAGGAATGCTTGGTTGTAAACCAATTAATACTCCCATAGAACAAAATCACAAGAATTTTCATTGTGCTGATGCAACTAGTACAGACAGAGAAAGATATAAAAGACTTGTTGGGAAGCTAATCTACTTGTCTCATACTAGGCCAGACATAGCATATGCAGTGAATGTTGTGAGCCAATTTATGCATGACCCAAAAAAATCACATATGGATGCTATTGAACGAATATTGAGGTACTTAAAATCTACTCCAGGAAAAGGTTTGTTACTCTCAAAACATGGCCACCTCAAAGTTGAAGGTTATACTGACACTGATTGGGCTAGGTCAGTAGATGACAAAAGGTCTACTGCAGGCTACTTCACTTTTGTGGGAGGAAGTCTAGTAACTTAAAGGAGTAAAAAGCAACAAGTTATTGCTAGATCAAGTGCAGAAGCGGAGTTCAGATGGATAGCAGTAAGAATATGTGAACTGCTATGGATGAAAAATCTATTAAAGGATATTAGATATGAACAGAAGGACGCGATGAAGCTTTGTTGTGATAATAAATCAGCCATAGAGATTGCTAATAACCTTGCCCAACTTGATCATACAAAAAATGTGGAAATTGATAGGCATTTCATCAAAGAAAAAATTGAAGCTGGTATTATTGCTTTTCTTTTTGTAAAATCAGAATAGCAACTTGCAGATGTGCTTACCAAGGCAATAGCATCTAGGGCCCTTAGTAGTTATCTTGACAAGTTGGGTATGTGTGATATCCATGCACCAACTTGAGAAGGGGTGTTAGAAATAATTATGGACTAGCTATAATTTGAATTCAAATTATAACAGATCTAAATCCTTGCATATCTTTTCATTTATATCTTGTGATTCTGTTTCGATTCTATATCTCCTATAATCATGGAGAGTTTGTAGATGAGACTATGTATTTGTTCACTATTTTATATCAATACAAATCACCAAATACCATTTTCTTAATAGGAAGTGACGACGACGATGGTGGTGGTGACAATGGTAATGATAGTGACTACAAGTGGTGATGGTAGTGGTGGCATTGACAACAACAGTGGTGGGGATGGAGGCAATGATGGTGGAGTTGGTGGTAGTGGCAACTGTAGTAATGATAATCACGACAAGTGGTGATGGTAGTGGTGGCGATGATAGTGGTGTTGGTAGTGGAAGCAATGGTTGCGACAACAACAACAATGGTGACAATTACAATGGTGGCGGGCGTGCAGTGCTGGTGACAGCGATGGTGATGATGGTAATGATAATAACAATAGTGACAATGATGGCAGTGGCAGCAACTAGGGATGGCACAAAAATCCGTGCACGTGGATATCCATGGATAAAATCCACCATAGGTAGAAAATGAGTACTTTAAATGGGTACTCGTAGATATTCTAAATGGGTATATCCGCTAACAGTTTATTAACGGGGTGGGTACGGGTATCATGGTACCCGTACTCGCTACCTGCAATTATATATTTACTTAAATACTCTTATATATTAATATAGATAAAATTACGTAAATTTATTCAAAATTTTCAAAACAATTGTTCATTACGAGAGAAATCTTATACAATTATATTACAAGAGAAAAGGAACATAAATTTGTGAGCATTTAAACTATATGTTTTTTTAGAAAAATTGTTAGAATAATTAAAATTTACGTTCAAAGTGATTATTTTAAACAATAACTCTTTAATTTATAAATTTAAATTTATAAATTCAAAGTGATATTTGCAGTACATTATAATTGTCCACAATACACAAAATAAATTTGTTATTATTTTTATTTTTTAAAAATATCTGTGGACATCCACGGATACCCGCAGATATTAAAAATATCGACTGGTATTTGCTTAACGCATACCAGCACAGGTAACGGGGCGGACACAGGTACGAAATTTATTCGGCGGGGTGGGTAATGAGTAGCTACTACCCATGCTCGCCCCTACCCGTTGACATCCCTAGCAGCAACAGTGGTGGTAGATGTCAACAGTGGTGGTGGTGGTGGTGACAGCAACAACGATAATGGTGGTAATAAAGGCAACAATGACGACAAGTGATGATAGTGACGGTGGTTGTGGTTTTAAGTGAATTTATTAATCTAAGTCATGTATTTCAATTTAAGGGTTAAGATTGATCATTCTCATTCTCACATAAGAAGGCCATGTCATTCTCATATTATATGCCCTATATATATATATATATATATATATATATACATATATATATAGAAGAGAAGTATTCATAGACATTAAAACTCATTTTGGTAATTACACACTTAAAATCAATTTTGATTTAAAATATCCAAACAACATTTTCTTAAAAAATCACTTTTCTTATATTTGTTATCCAAACAAAAATCACATTACTTCAAAATCAATTTTAACCACAATCAATTCTATAAAATCATGATCTAAAATTAATTCTATCAACACACATCCAATTGTTAAAATTGATTATATAGTTGTGTAGTTGAAACTGATTAATTAATTTGTTAAAATATTTGTTAAATGTTTAGTTACCAATCTAATAAGCTTTATAAATAGGAAATGTAATAAGTACTTTGATTTACATCTTATTTAATCAATTACACAATGTGTTTATATGATATTCCTATTCTTATTTCAAGCATAATGGTGTATTTTGGATTGTAGTAAATATATTGTTAATTAATAGTTGGAGACTAATTCCTTTCAAGACATAAAGATTATTGAAGTGAGTTTGGATTTCTCAACTAATTAAAGGTCAGTCCTACATCACACATTGTTTTTAATACATGAATGCTACTAAAGCAAATCTTTGGGGTTATTTAACTTATTTCAAGTAAAAATGAGATTAAACAATCCCATTGTAAATAATTGGTGCAATTAATACCTACAACCAACCACCTTGAAGTACATAAGAGAATTGCATCAATCATCTATCATAGGGTTGTTTAACCCCATTTTTACTAAGAGTAAGTTAGACAACCCTAAATCCTAACGAAAAATGATTTTTAGATACCCCTTATATGTCTACACCTAGAGAGATAAGGAGAAAGAATAGATAAGTAATTGATATGATTGGTGATGTCATGTGATAAGAAAAGAAATAAAAAAAAATATTAATGGGGTGTTTGTAATTTGTGAGTATCCAAAAATCAACACCCAATCCAAAAGCCTTTGTCATGCCGTAATCAGAGGCTTCAAACAAAGTAACAGAAAAAATGAAAATAAGGCTTAATTAAATGTATATTTATTTTTTTATCCTATTTTTACTTTATTTTTTATTTTTCTTTTTCATTCCTGTTATATTTCTCATGAATCTATCATTTTTTCTTTTCACTTTTTTCCCTCCTATTTCTATCCTTTTACTATGCAAATCCACCCCAATTTTTTTCTTCCTATCTCTTTTTTTCTTATCACCCAAATCCACCTCAAAATAGGTTGTAGTTTGATAATTATCCTTGAAAGTTGAGATGGAACATCCAATTGAAATTTCATTTGTTTCCTTGCCAGTGCTCTTCACTATTTAGTACATCTATGAACACGTTACTTTTCTGCTTTGTTTGGATAAGGAGTGAAATAGAGAGGAATGAAATATGAAGGAATGAAATAAGATTAATAGAAATAGAGAAAAAATAAAATGTAAAAGATATATTGTTTGGTTAGATAGAAATAGGAAGAAAGAAGTTAGGGAACTTTTCTCCATTTGTTTGGATGAATAGAACATAAAGTGAAAAGAAATAAATGAATTATATAAAAAATATTTTATAATAATTAAAAATAATAACTTTTAATATAACATTTTTATTAACATAAAATATTTTATTATTTTTTTATATTATAAATTTTTTAAAAATTAAACAAAAAATAATAGAAAAAGAGATCATTTCTCTCCCATTTCATTCCACTTTGGGGGGGGGGGGGGGGGATTTTTTGCCGAGTCTCACAAAAATAACTTCTCTCTTTCCTATTTTTCTTCTCAAACATATAGTAAAAATCTAATATTTCTGTCCTATCTTCATCCTTGTTATTTTTGTCCACTCCATTTCTATAGGGTAATTAAAATACAAAAAGTCTACAATGTCTAGATACCTGTTTGTCCTTACCCCTTCTACCTACCCCGTTATTGAAGCCAACTTAGAAATGACTAATGGTGCGTTTTGTACGAAGGGAAAGAAACAGATGAGAAATAGGGTGAATGAAAATGGGGACAAACAAATAGAGCAAATAAAAATAGGTGAAAATAAAGGAGAAAGATGAGTATTTGGTTTAAAAGAAACGGAGAAGAAATAGGAACGAGAGAAATAAGAAAAAATAAAAAATTCATTATTAATCGATTTTTGTAACAATCCATTGTAACGTGTGAAAATCAATTGTTGTTTATGAAAATCGATTATATATGTTTGTGGCAATTGCTGATAAACGTAAAATAAAAAACACTGCTAAATACACAATTTTTATTAACTGCCAAAAAAATAACCACCACTAAGTGTGCAAAAACCACCAAAAATGTATGATTTCTGGTAGTTTTTAACCAGTAGAAAATGACTACCCCAAAATGTGCGAGATGCATCTTTCCCATTGCATTTCTATGCATATCATTGAGGAAATAGTCTCACACCTTTTTATTTCCTACATAGTTATGTACTAACATATGGTAATGCTCTCTTAAGGTGTTATACTTTCCTTCTTCTATTCTTTCAAAATTGGAAGGAACACATTTAGGCATGGATCCCACAAGTGTTCTTTCCCTTCTTTCACTTTTATGTCAAACCAAACTGCGAAAGCTATTCACAATTCGTTCTTTTCCTTCCTTCTTTTCTTTTCTCTTTGTTTTCACCCAAACCAAATGTACACTTAATGATTCTTGGCTATTATTGTTTGGTAGCTAACATAATTTATTCTAATTTAATAGATTTTTAGAACATAATTAATAGGATCTTTTCTTAAAAATCGTAATTAATGTAAATATTATTTTTTATTATAAACTTATGATTGACATTTTAAGAAAAATGTTTAATTTATTTTTTAAAAATATATTTGGAACATATAAATATTTCATATGAAATTTGATATGTATATGAACGTTATTTTTTATAATTGTCCCTCTAACATTTAAGTCTGATCCGTTTCTAGGTGTGAACATACACCATAAAGGATAGAGTAAAGAATATGAGTGTCATAAAAAGACATTGCACAATTGATTGAATAAGATGCAAAACAAATGGTTTTAACAAGTTAATTAATCAATTTAACCTAACACAACTACATAAGTACTCTCTTACACATAACCTTTCCCTTAATCAAGTTGTCCAATGTTTGAATTCTAACCTTAAATACGGAATAGACTATGTTGAGAAAAAAATATCTATATTATATACGCTCACAATTTTTAACAGAAATTTGTCACCGTTTTTAACAATAAATATTTCATATCAATATCATGTTAACTAAAAAAAAAAACCCTTCCCCTGGGCAAGCTGGTGTTATAGTACTGGTAAAACCAGCTAGCACATGGCTACAAGCCACTAAGGCACATATAATGACAGGACAAGCAGCCTTCAAACAAGACCTGTCAGTGAGGTAGGACATTTCTACATCTGAAAACTTTCCCGATGCCTTTTGTTGACACTTAACAGCATGTAGCGTGTATGCATTCAGTTCCTTATTAAATCCTTCTGGTTTCTATTCGCCAACTGGCGGAGAGGTTGTCCCGACAGAAAACACTTTAGGATGTATTTGGTAGAACCAAAAAAAAGAAAAAAAAGAGAAGAGAAGAGAAATTTAGGAGAAATAAAATAAAAATTAAAGTTATTTAGTTAAGGAGAAATAAAAAAATTGATTTTTTGAAATTATTTTTATTTTAACTATTATTATTATTATTATTCACTTTTATTATTAATATTATTTTTATTATTATTAATATTTTTTTATTATTAATATTTTTTATTTATTATTATTATTATTATAATAATAATAATAATATAAAATTGGGGGGAGGGAGGGGGAGATTAAGAACAGGGAGAGGGAAGCAAAAATCGTTTGCCATTCAACTAAATCGATTTTCTTTGCAAAGAACAGATGAAAGAACCCGCTACAAGGACCACAGTGGGAAAATAAACAGTGTTGTGTACGACTTCTACTCCAATCCACCCATTTCAGCAAGGATAATTTTTTAGTGAAACCCACTTTTTTTTGTAAAAAACCCTCCTCTTCAATTGAACCGAGCACAAAGAATTTGCTCTATTCTATCTCTTCTCTTCTCCTCTCCCCAATTTCTCTATAACAAAACAGGGTCTTAAAGCATTTTATGTTACATTTAGCAAGAGACCGTACATTCAGTGTTTGTAAAATGATACGGTGAGGAGAAATAGGCTGAAGAAAAAAGAAATAAATGAAAAATAGAACAATGAGTGTGTTTGACAAAGAAAAAATGAGAGGAAAAAAAATAAAAATGGTATAGGATTCATTAGTTATTTTTACTCTATTTTTTACTTATTTTTATTTACCTATTTTTTTTCTTAAACCAAACACTTTTATTTCTACTTTATTTTTTATATTTTTCCATTAACTTTCATTGTTTTCATTTATTCTATTTTTTACCTATTTCTTTGCTTCTTACTAAAAGAACCCATAATGAGAAAAAAGTTAGACTAAGTTCAGTTATTTGATGAAACTAACTCTTACAACCGAAGTTTGTGTCCTATTAATATTTAGTAGATTAAACTTTGCGGAAAAGGAAGTAACTTGATGAACAAATATAAATTATAAGAATATGTAATGGAATTCAAATAAGAGAAGATGGAAGCATTTTGTAAGAATCTTAATTATTCTGTGCATTAACAAGACGATACTTTTTTTATTTCTTGTATTAATTGATCTGTGCATTCTGCAAATTAAGATGATACTTATTTTCTTGTTTTTGGGAATACCTTACGATAGTTTCTTTATCATTGACACCTTCAACCGTAGTTTCTTTTTACTTATGAATTTAGGCGTAAAGGCAGTTGTGAATTATTATCTATTGAACAATGATGCTTAATATGTAAAAAGTAAAATACAGAAAGATATCAATCCAAGCTTCTATCCTTTTCAAAATGAAGATTCAGACAGTGAAGAGAACCGACAAAAGGAAGACAACGAGCCTAAGCTATTGGTGAGATGGCTTGCTGGGACAATGGAGTGATGGACGTTAAAATTGATCTTGCATACACTTTCAAGTTTCAACTATCATGTCATTCATTTTATTTTCTTTGAAATTACTTTTTGTTGCTTATGCTAGTACTCCCATGTCTGTCCGTAATTGTAATTTGTTATTTTTAGGGATAATACATCATTAGCTCCGAACCTTTTAGATTTTTTAGTAATTGAGTCTTTAATCTTTTAATTTTTTTTAATTGGATTCCTAGGGTTAACTTCCGTCTGATCCGTAGGGTTAACTCATCGACAAAACTAGTAAATACTTCACACCTATTTTTAATTCTACAGTTTTAGTCCTCCAAATTTTAAAAATCTACAATTTTGGTCCAATCATTAAATGTTTATCTGTTGACTATTAATGCTTCAATGTTAACTATGATGTGGCATTAGACTAAATAAGTGGCAAATAATATTTAATGTCACGTCATAGTCAACGTTGAGACATTAACAATTAACAGTTAACAGATGAAAATTTAACGGTTGGACCGAAATTGTAGATTTTTAAAATTTGGAGGACTAAAATTGTAGAATTAAAAATAGGATATCTAAAATTCAGGGTTTTGAAAAATTGAAGGAATAAAATTGAGGAATTAAAAATAGGGAGACCAAAATTGCGGATTGAGAATTATAGAAAAACCAAAAATGTAATTTAGTCACATCATAATAGTGTGATAACATTTGAATATTGAAAGATACTCCCTATCTCTTTCTATAGTTTTCCCTTTTTTCTAAAATAAAACAAAGGCAAAATCAAGATAAAAAAATAAAAATAAGGTTAAATTATTGAGTAAGTCTTAGAACTTTTAGATAATTTTTAATTAGGTCCCTATACTATTTTTTTTAATTGAGTCCTTACTAGGGAATATTCCATTTGAGTTAACGAAATATTTATAGCAATTTAACCTTAGGGACCCAATTAAAAAAATTTAAAAGACTAAAGACTCAATTAAAAAAATTAGCATAAAGACTTAATAAAAAATTGCTTAAAAGTTCAAGGACCTACAGATGTATTATCCCTTATTTTTATTGTGAGAAGAATAGGAAACTTGCTTTTAAAAGTAGAAAATGCAATGTATAAGGCCTTCTCACCCCATTGTAGAGTACTAGAGTCATTAGTAGTAAAATATTGTTTTACACTTTGTTTAGTAGAGAAGAAATGGTGGGAAAATAAGAAAGTGGGATAAGCTCAGATTTTTTAAAGAAAACCTCAAACCATTAAGTCTCCTATGTTTGGTATGAGAATTTTACTCACACTTTTTTATTTCCTTCCCCACTTATTTGTAGACAACCAAACAATCACAACTTCTCATTTTTCACCTATACTTTTTAAAGAAAACCTCAAACCATTAAGTCTCTATGTTTGGTATGACAATTTTAAAAATCATTCCGAGGAATCTAACATTCCTAGGAGCCATTTAATAATTAAGTTTCCCACTAAAACTTTCCCACAGGAAGGGTTGGAAATCCAAGATTCCCATATGTTGAACATGACCTTTGATATGTCATGTATTGCAAGGATTTTGGTGAAAACAAAGCCAACATCAAGAGAGCTTAAATGAAGACTAATTCAAAGTTAAAAAGGAACTTATGAAGATAATCCAAATGAATTGAAGAGCTTTAAGCCAAGACAACAACTACTATGAAGATCTGTGTTAGTGTCTTAGGCTATAATGTAAAACTTGTCAATTCTGGCTAGGTGTGGCTCAAAGGGATGAACTAGGAAAGCTAAAATAGTGTCTAACCAACAAGCAAAAAAGTTTTGAGTGAAAAAAGACGTTCTAAGCCAAACTTGGCTTAAGAATCAATTCCCATGAGTTGGAATAGAGAAGAGGAAATCAAGTGAATTGATTTTTGAACGTAAAAGTGTCATAAGGAATCGATTCCCTCCACGAAAGAATCAAATTGAAGGAATCGATTCCCATGCAAAGGAATTGATTCCCTCGTGGAAGGAATCAACTCCACAACAGTTATAATGGTTAATTAAGGAAAACGTGATTTGTGATAACTCAGTAATCTTTTACAAATCATACCCTATCCTTTAAGATTACGAATTAAACTGTTTTTGCCTCTTAATCAATTTAAAAATTAATCTTTCTAAAACCAATGGTGAAAGTAGAGAGAATTTGTGAGAATTAGGGTTATTTTGCTTGAACCAACACTCAAAAGAATTGTGAGTCATAGAGCTCCAAGCTGTGTTATCTGCATTATTGAGAATGGTAACAACTTCTGTTTTATGTTGTGAATGCCACTTTGGGTTATTTTGCTCCATTATTTATTAAGGTCAGAATACCACTTCCATAATCATTGTTGTGACTTCTAGCTGTTCTTAGTCTTTAAGCAAAATTATTGTGTTGCATAATGTGAAAAATGAAGGCAAAAAGCTCTAGAGTTGACAATTAATAAACTACAATTGAAGATCTTATAATTCATCACAAGATGCAAGTTTGAGAAATGTAGAACACAAAGATAACACAAAAAGGGGGGTTGAATTGTGTTATAGCAAATTTTTGCAAAACCTTTTTCAAATATGTATTGACTAAAGGATTTAAACAAAAAGGGTTTTTCAAAAATGTTTTGAAGGAAAGACGAGTGCTGAAAAAGAAACTGGAATGCACACAGGAATTATACTGGTTCATCTCACCTCGGAGACTACGTTCAATTCTTGACAACTACCAAGTTCCACTAACTTATTCAAGTTATAAGTATTCTTCTAACAAGCCTCTTCAGGCTCAACCCAAGTAGTCTTTTAACTTGCCTCTCCAAGCAAGAACCCAAGTATTCTTTGAATCAAAGCATCTTCAAGCTTCCACCAATTTCTTTGAAAAAGGTTAATTGTGAGTTACCTCACTGGATTTAATGTCTTAACAAACGAATATACAATGAAGTACAAAAGAAATGTTTTACACACAGATTATCTGAAGATTGTACAATGAGAATTTTCCAACAGTTAAAGCTTTTATGGTTCATCAGTCACTAAGATTGAGGTTTCTTCTTCGATATATAGGCATCTCCAAAAGTATCCGTTTTGAGTGCTTGTAGGAGACAACCTTCGTCTATTGAAGAGAGCCGTTGGAGCATTAAATGCAGCATTTAATGCCTATAACCAACTTGTCACTTTGATAAGATAAAGCAGTCTACTTATCTTTATCATTCTTGTACTCAATCTTATAGTAGTGGTCATATTTGCTTTTCCATTCTGACATCTGCACATACATTTCTTCTTTTTCGCATAAAGATAACTTTCCTCAAGAGTAAGTATGTAGGCTTCATTCATATTGAGGTAGTTTATGCTCTGATTGATGTATAAATCGCTTAGATCATCGCATGAAAGTTGTTAGTTACTGAATTATCTAAAAGAAAGATAAAGACAATATGAACTTAAATTATCAGACAATTGCTTGTGAACATATTACGGATGTCCAAACAATTGCGTAAAAACACATTTATTAACTGTTTGTTATTATCAAAATATTTGAGGGTTATAAATTCGTCCTTTGTCTTAACAATCTCCTCCTTTTTAATGATGACAAACATATATAGTTATCGTAAAACATTCTTATATGAAAAAGATTTTTCAATCTCCAATGACTCAGGCTACTCAAAGTATATCATTTGGCGCCTTTGAAGTCGTTCAGACGGAGGAGTTTTGGAACGATAGTATTCTGGTGAGGCATCGTCTATCATTGGTTCAACTCCTCTAGACAAAGTTCCTTTTGCTCAGGTTCCTCGAAGGAAACAACCCTTGTAGGATGATCAAGGCTAGGAGCAGTTGTTGTGTCACTCGAGGCTGCAATGTAGTCCTCTTGAGTAGATAGCTCTTGCTCGTCAGACATTGTAGGGGCTGTCAACAGCTAGTTCTTAATAACCGATTGAAGCACTGTTTCTTCAATTTGCTCTTGTTCTTCCTTAGCTAGCTTCTCTTCTTCCTTCTTCTTTTTCTTCTCAGCTCATTTGGATTCAGCTTTTTCTTTCTTGAGTTGTTTGCTTCTTGAGCTCGAGTTGTAGAAGTTAGAATCTTTTTGGATTTTGAGGGTATTTTGGTTGGTTGGGCAAATGGAGTGGGTTTAGTGGTAGTAGGTGGTGAAGATGGTTGTGCTGATGGGGATTTAGGAATGATTGTGCTTGTGATTATGAGAAGTGTGTTGATAGGAAGGTCATCGTCTGGGTCCGGTTAAGGGGTAGGTCTAGGTTTCAAATAAATGGTCAATGGTCTTTGTTTTTTATGTGGGGAAGACGGTTGAGGTTGTGGTTGAGGTTTAGGATCTTAAGCTGATGGTCTTTTGATGGGTAACTTTGGTTTTTGCGGTTTGGTTTGTTTAGGTTGTGGTTGAGAAGGTTAGGGTTTCGTTTGTGGTGGTAAGGGGGCATATGCTTGTCCAACAAAGGGGTCAGTAGACGATCCCATTCTAAATGCGGTTCCAACAACTTCTTCTGGAGGTTCTTCCTTGATTAAAGCCAACTCAGGATGTTTGGCTACATATCCAAAGAAAAGATGGGCTATCCTCAACTTCCTGATAATCGATATGTTAATCTCAGAACCTTGTTTCATCTTTTCCAATCCAGCTTCATTGATTCCCGCCAGACGAATGATCTCAGTGAAGAGCATGGCGTAGGGAATTGGATGCTTTTGTTTGCTCTAGGCACTCTCTTTTGACTTAGAGAGGCAGGATCATCAGTTATTTAAGATAAGAGCAGGCAGATTCATTTTCTGACTAGTCAGCATTTTGTAGATGCAGAGCTTGTCCTTGGAGGTTACATTATCCTTTGAGCCCTTTCTCGACAGAATAATGTGTAGGAGGACGTTGTGGATGAGTTTGCATTTAGGCTTCATGTTCGAAGAGTACAAAAACTTCTTTAGAACATCCTTGTTGTCAGTCTATGGTCTGATGCTTCTATAGAGAGCCAGATCAACTATTCCTAGGGTGATGACCTTCTCCCAATCTTTTGTGAACATATCACCTTCTTGCTTGTAGCTAGACGTTACTGTAATGGTGTTAGTTGAGATGATGATAACCTGGTTGTCAACAGTTCTAGTGATGGTTCCATTCACCTCCAATGCAGAAGCCCAGAAATAGGCATATGGTGCGTGATACCAGGCAGTTTGCTTCTGGACAAACGCTTCCCATCCAACATTTTTTATGTATGTGAATAGAGGAAATCCTTCCTCTTCGAGTTTCTGCAAGTCGACCCATTTTCCAGCAACAAAGTCACCTTATGGGAATCTCTCTATAGGGACAAGTTGTTTCTGGGTGGCCATTAGTGTAGGTTTGAGAGATTGGGACTTTGAGAGTAAAAACGGGAGAGAGATAGTTTGAGTTCAGAGGATTTGAAGATTTTTCAGAGTGTATAAAAAGAAAGAAAAGAGCAGTTATTTTGAATATAAGAGAAGTTTTGAAAGTACTGAAGGGACGTGCATTTATGACGACTTGATATGGCAAAGAAGGCAGCGCACGTTTCGTGGGTGGTTATCGATAGTAATCATAAAGGGAAATATCAGACTAAAAGATTAACAACTTTTCATATTCAAAGAAGAATGTGTCAATAAGACGAAATATAATAAAATATAAGATGATATAGAGTAAGATGAAGCTTAAATAATTGATCAAGATGATGCATGTAAGACGTTTTACTCTTGCAATACTTTCATGTGCAAGTTTTCTAAAATGAAGTTAAAACATTCTTTAGGTAAAGCTTTTGTAAAGATATTAGCTTATTGATGGTCTATATCAATGAACTTAATATCAAAGACACCTTTTTGAACATAATCACGAATACAGTGATGTCTTATTTCTATATGTTTTGCTTTGAAATGCTGAATAGGATTTTTAGATAGATTGATTGCACTACTATTATCACATAACACAGGAATGTTATGCTTAAAGCTAGAGTAATCTTCAAGTTGATACTTTACCCATAGAAGTTGTGAGCAGCAGATACATATTCTGCTTTAGCAGTAGACAGTGCAATTAAATTTTGCCTTTTGCTAGTCCAAGATATGAGACATGGTCCGATGAAGTGACATCCACCACTTGTGCTCTTTCTTTCAAGCCTATCACTAACATAGTCTGCATCACAGTATCCTACTAACCTGAAATCTTTGTTTTCCTCATAGAATAAGCTTAGCTTAAAGGTACCAACAAGATATCTAAAAATCCTTTTAACAGCTTTAAAATGAGACTCTTTAGGGTCAGATTGAAATCTGGCACATAAGTAGACGCTATGCATGATGTCTGGTCTACTAGCAGTTAAATAAAGGAGTGAGTCGATCATACCTCTGTAGACAGTCTGGTCCACTGGCTTACATGATTCGTCCTTTGTCATAATGACAGACGGATGCATTAGTGTGTTTATAGGTTTTGACTCATTCATCTTATACTTTTTAAGTAATTTTTTTGTGTATTTTGCCTGATGAATGTATATACCTTCCTCCTCTTGTTTAACTTGTAGGCTAAGGAAGAATTTTAATTCTCCCATCATGCTCATTTCAAATTCACTCTGCATCAAATCTGAGAAATCCTTACATGGAGTTTTATTAGTAGCTCCAAAAATTATATCATCTGCATAAATTTGAACTATAATGAAATCTCTGTTGGATTCCTTTCTAAAAAGAGTTGTGTCCACTTTGCCTCTCATAAACCTATTTGCGATGAGAAAACTACTCAATTTGTCATACCAAGCACGAGGTGCTTGTTTAAGACCATACAGAGCCTTTTTGAGTTTAAAAACATGGTCTGGGAGTTTTGGATCCTCAAAACCAGGAGGTTGTCTAACATAGACTTCTTCCTCAATAAAACCGTTTAAAAAGGCACTCTTGACATCCATTTGAGAAAGCTTAATGTTTTTTTGAGCGGCAAAAGCAAGCATAATTCTAATAGCTTCTAATATAGCAATAGGTGCAAATGGTTTTAGTGAAGTCTATACCTTCTTATTGATAGTAACCTTGAACCACTAACCTCACTTTATTTCTAATTACCTTTCCATTTTCATCGAGCTTGTTGTGGAATACCTATCTTGTTCCAATGATGCTCTTATTGTCTGGTTTAGGAACAAGAATTCAAACATCATTTCTTATGAATTGATGTAATTCTTCTTGCATAGATATTACCCAGTTATCGTCTGTCAATGCTTCTTCTATTGTCTTAGGTTCAATTTTTGAGACTAGGGTGCAAGATGCTTGATTCTTTAATGATGACTTTGTCTTAACTCCTTCAGTTCGTTCTTCTATGATCTAATCTTAAGGATGATAAGTAACGAACTTCCAGTCCTTGTGAGATCCCTTCGTCTGATTGTTGGTCTGTTGGTGTTGAGAATATCTTTTGATTCTTTTACTTCGTTTGTTCTTGTTTGATCAGACATTCCTATCTATAAATCTGCAAAATCTTTTTCCAAGTCTGACAGTGTCCTATCAGGGGTTAGTGTATCATTGAATTTAACATTGATAGATTCTTCTACAACAAAAGTTCTAGAGTTGAATACTCTAAAGGCTTATGATGTATCTGAATATCCTAGAAAAATACCTTTATCAACCTTAGAGTCAAATTTTCCTAATTGATCTCTAGTGTTGAGAATATAACACTTACATTCAAAAGGATGAAGTATGAAATGTTGGGTCTTCTACCTCTTCACAATTCATAAGGTGTATTTTTAATTATTGGTCTGATGAATATTTTGTTTTGAACATAACAAGCTGTATTTATAGCTTCTGCCCAGAAGTACTTAAAAATTAAATTTTCGTAGAGCATGGTTCTGGCCATCTCTTATAGATTTCTATTTTTCATTTCAACTACCCCATTTTGTTAAGGTATTTTCGATGAGAAGAAGTTGTGGATAATTCTATTCTTTTCATAGAAGGATTTGAACTCAGTATTATCAAATTCAGTTCCATGGTCACTTCTAATTGCAGTGATACAAAATCCTTTTTCATTTTGAACATGTTTACAAAATATTTCAAACACATTAAAAGACTCATGTTTGTGAGCTAGGAAGTAAATCCGTGTGTATCTAGAATAATCATCAATAATGACAAAACCATACTTTTTCCTGCCAAGACTGAGAGTCTTTGTAGGTCCAAACAAATCCATATGCAATAGTTCTAAGGGTTTGGAAGTGGAAACAACATCTTTGGATTTAAAAAAGGTTTTAATTTGTTTCCCTTTCTGACATGCTTCACAAAGAAGATAAGTTTTCTAAGAAATCTCAGACAATCCTTTTACTAAGCTCTTTTTACATAATTTCAAAACATGTTTCAGATTGATATGCCTAAGCATTTTGTGCCAAATCCATTTTTCATCTTCTTTGGTCATTAAGCAAATAACACTTTGTTTGTTCAAATCTTCAAACTCAATCTTATATAGATTGTTATGTCTTTTGGCAGTAAAAAGGATAGAATCATCACTTCTTTTGACTATGCATGATTCCTTGTTAAAGGATACAATAAACCCACTATCACAGAATTGACTTATGCTAAGCAGGTTATATTTTAATCTTTCAACACATAAGACATTATCTATAGATGGAAGAGGAGGCTTACCAACTTTACCTATACCAATGATTTTTCCTTTTCCACTTCCACCAAAAGAGACCGTTCCTTCATGTAGTTGGAGGTCTAGGAACATAGACCTTTCTCCCGTCATGTGACGTAAGCATCCACTGTCCAAGTACCAGAATGAATCCCTCTTTTTTCCTATTAAATACATCTGCAATAGGAATTATTTGAGATTTTGGTACCCAAATACTTTTGGGTCCTTTTGTGTTAGTCCCAATGATCTTATTTGAACTTTGTTTCCTCTTGTGTTGACACCTTTGGAATAAGTGTCCAGATTTACCACAAAAGTTATAGAAGATTGAATAAGATTTAGAATTTTTGTCTTCTACAAATCCTATGCCAGATTTGTTAGATGGAGGTCTTCTATGTTTTAAAATTGTTTGAAGTTTTGAAGATCCATCCACAAATTTGGCCAGATCATGTTCCTGACTAATGACCTCTTTCTTTAGTCTATCAACTTCAAAAAGAAGCAGAGTCTTCTCAAGATCTAAGTCTTGGCTCTTATGCATTCTCTTCAGATCTTTCTTGAGTTTTTTGTTTTTTGAAATAGCTTCTTGATATTTGTCTTTATATTTTTTATACTCAAGAACAATCATGTGAAAATTGGCAAGAAGAGTGTCATATGACATATCTTCTTCATCATCAAACTCAGATTCACAACTATCAGACGAATGCAAGGAATTTTTAGAGATAGGGTGTACCTTAGATATTACATCCTCAATTTCTACCATAAGATAGATATTAGCCTTTTCATTATCTAAACTACCACTATTACTGTCTAGGTTTTCCCAGGTAGCTAGAAGATTCTTCTTCTTGTTCCTCTTCTTAGAATTCCATCCTCTTTTCAGTTTGGGGCATTTAGCCTTAATGTGTCTAGGCTTTTTGCACTAAAAACAGCTAATTTTGTTGTTTTCTTCTTGAGGAGGTTTTCCATATCTAATGTCCTTCTTTCTAGAGGATTGCTTAAATCTTCCTTTCTTCTTGAGCATCTTTTTGAATTTCTTGGTTATGAGAGAGATCTCATCGTCTATTGAGTAGCTGGAGCTTTCGTCTGAGCTCTCAGATTCATCAGACTAAAACTTCAAGGCTTTGTTCCTGGCTTTTGTCTCAGTCTTTTTGTCTGCTCTTCAACTTGATTCTCCACTTTTTAGAGCAATTGAGTCATTATTTTTGACTTTATCTCTTTTGAAGAGATGAACTTCGTGGACTCTTAGAGCTCCCAGTAACTCATTTAGAGTTAAAGTCTTCATAACCCTTACTTCAGCTATTATTGTAGCCTTGGGTTCCCACACTTTTGGAAGACTATCCAAGATTTGAGATTGTTCTGAGCCTTGGAGAACTCAACACTGAGACTCTGAAGTCCATTTAGAATTGTTTGAAATCTTTCAAACATCTCATCAATGATTTCTGTCTCTTCCATGGTGAACATCTCTCTTCTAAGACGAACATCTTCTATGCCTTCATGCATTATGCATATAGCATCCTACATGTCCTTTGCAGTTTTGCAGCTGCAAAATTAATTATATTCAATTTTGGATAAGGCACAAGTTATAATATACTTAGCCTTTGCATTTTGTTGTAGCATGTTGAAATCATCTTGATTGTACTCATTTTCTGGCTTTGCTACAACAAGATCGCCATGTGTTATAATTCTCCAGATGCTATAATGAGTTGACTTGATGTACATTCCCATTCTGTCTTTCCAGTACACATAATCTTCTCCATTGAAGGCTAGAGGCCTTGACAGTGAGGCTCCCTAAGGAATGAACTGTCTTTCAAGATTTTCCATGCAGACCTTTTCCTCTAACACTCATTAAGGTGCTCAACCTTTAGAGGCCGAGCTCTGATACTAAATTGTAAAACACAAAGATAACATAAGAAGGGGGGTTGCATTGTGTTATAGCAAATTTTCGTAAAACCTTTTTCAAATACGTATCGACTGAAGGATTTAAACAAAAAAGGTTTTTCAAAAACATTTTGAAGGAAAGATGAGTGCTACAAAAGAAACTGGAATGCACACAAGAATTATACTGGTTCGTCTAACCCCAACGACTATGTCCAGTTCTTGGCAACTACCAAGTTCCACTAACTTATCCAAGTTACAAGTATTCTTTCAACAAGCCTCTTCAGGCTCAATCCAAGTAGTCTTTAACTTGCCTCTCTAAGCAAAAACCCAAGTATTCTTTGAATCAAAGCCTCTTCAGGCTTCCATCAATTTCTTTGAAAAAGGTTAATTGTGAATTACCTTATTGGATTTAACATCTTAACAAACAAATATACAATGAAGTACAAAAGAAATGTTTTATATGCAGAATATATGAAGATTGCACAATGAGAACTTTCCAACAGTTAAAGATTTTATGGTTCATCAGTCACTAAGATTGAGGTTTTTTCTTCTATATATAGGCATCTCCAAAAGTATCCATTGTGAGTGCTTGCAAGAGACAACCTTCGTTTGTTGAAGAGAGTCGTTAAAGTATTAAATGCAACATTTAATGCCTATCACCAACTTATAACTTTGATAAGATAAAGCAGTCTGCTTATCTTTATCATTTTTGTACTCAATCTTGTAGCAGTAGTCATATCTGCTTTCCCGTTCTGACATTCGCATGTACATTTCTTCTTTTTCGCATAAAGATAACTTTCCTCGAGAGTAGGTATGTAGGCTTCATTCATATCGAGGTAGTTTACACTTTGATTGATGTGCAGATCATTTAGATCATTGTCTGAAAGTTGTTAGTTATTGAATTTATCTAAAAGAAAGATAAAGACGATATGAGCTTAAATTATCAGACGGTTGCTCATGAACATATTACGGATGTCCAAACAATTGTGTAAAAACACATTTATTAACTGTTTGTTATTATCAAAATGTTCGAGAGTTATAAATTTTTCCTTTGTCTTAACAAGAAAGATTATAATTACATAAGAATAATCATTGAATTTGTTTTGTTTGCGCTCGTAACATGATATCCTAGCATAATCTATTTTGCTCCATTTTTTTTGCTGATTTCTGTCATTCCTTCTGGTTTGCAAATCTTGAACTTCTCCAATTGCCAATTCAGGGACGAGAAATAGAGAACATATATTTGTCTAACTTGACCATTTTTGTTCTATATTAATTGCGACAAATTTATACCAAAAGGCAGTGAAGACCACATGTGCCATTTATATGAGCTAACAAGTATGTATAAATATCTCGAAATTTTAGCATAACTGCTTATTGAATAGCCAAATAAATAAACATGCCACACTTTAGAAAAACTTATTTATAATTGTATAGTGAAAAATAGTAGAATACCCCAAATCATAGAATAATATTTTTGGATATAGTTTATAAATTTTATTTAGTATTTTTTTAATAGCTAAAAGCATATTTAAAATTGTTCTTTGAAGGTCCTAATGAACTAAGTTGTTCAATAGCTTGTCAACAAGCTAAAAATGTGGCAAATTTGCTATGCTCATAATTTGTTCTACTCAAAACTTATTTATAACAGCATTTACGTATGTCTATACATACATACATACATATATATATATATATATATATATATATATATATATATATTAATAGCTAAAAGCATATTTAAAATTGTTCTTAGAAGGTCCTAATGAACTAAGTTGTTCAATAGCTTGTCGACAAGCTAAAAATGTGGCAAATTTGCTATGCTCATAATTTGTTCTACTCAAAACTTATTTATAACAGCATTTATGTATGTCTATACATATATATATATATATATATATATATATATATATGTACATATATATATACATACATACATAAATATATATATATATGTATATACACATATGTACACACATACATACATATATATACATATATATATATATATATATATATATGTATATATATGTATGTATGTATGTGTGTACATATGTATATATATGTATGTATGTATGTGTGTACATATGTATATATACATATACGTATACATACATTATATGTATGTACATATATATATGTATGTATATATATATATATATATATGTATGTATACGTATGTATATATACGTGTACATACATATATGTATGTATGTATGTATATATATATATATGTGTGTGTGTGTGTGTGTGTGTGTGTGTGTGTGTGTGTGTGTACACACACACACACACACGCCCCACCCACCCACCCACCCACCCACACACACACACACACACACACACACACACACACACACACACACACACACACACACACACACACACACACATATATATATATATATATATATATATATATTTTTTGATGAGTAACTTAGTTCACATAAATTGTGTTTATTGCATATGACTGACAAAGATAAAGTAAAGAAGCTTCTTCTAAAAGTACATGGCCATGCGTTTAGTTAATTAAAACATCTTGATAGAGATTAATACCTATAATTCAAAGTTCATTTTTTACATTAATACTATTCATTTACGTGGGTGGAGTAAAATTGTTTTCCCGTGATTGATGACTATAGGGAGCTGCAATCGTTCACAATTATGATCGTTTTGATATTAATGTTAAATATTTGATAAGGTACACAAAAGTACGCACATACACACACATATTCATTGTTAGTGTTTTATTATGCCAATTATGTTATATGTTATATTCATTGATTTTAGGTGGGTACATAAAGAAATCATAAGTCTTTTTAGGGATTTACTATTTAGAGATTGATTTAGTGACCGCTTTTTTGGACGCTAAATTAGTTACTACATCAAAATTAGTTAATAAATCAATCACCATAAGACTAGTAGCTAAATTAGTCATTATAAAATCGGTCAATAAATTAGTCACTATAAATTGAGTTACTAATAAAATGGATCACTAAATTGGTCATAATAAAAATGGGTTACTAAATCAGCCACTATAAAATGGATCACTAAATCATTTGCTATAAAATTAGTCATAAAATCAGTCACAACAAAATTGGTCACTAAATTAGTTTCTAAATCAGCTATAAAATTAAAGACCAATGGTTTAACTACTTACTGAAATTGGTCTCTAATTTGGTCACTAGTTGGTTTAATGACCGATTTTGTCAATTTAAAGACCGGATTTTTAGTCTCTAAAAGCAATTTTCTTGTAGTTATAGGACATTAAATAATTTTGTATTATGAAATCTTGATGTCCTAAAATATAGTACACATAGCCTTGGTTAATTTAATAAAAGAATAGTCATAAATTTACATTCTTTTTGCCTAAAAACCGCGAGCATACATAAGCTAAATCAGGAAGATTGAATTTGGAAAGTAAAAGGGTGGGTATAGAACTTAGTTTTCAACATAGAATATTTGTATTCATAAGTAACTTAATTCCAAACTAGATAAAATACTTTAAAATAATTTAGGTTTCAGCTTTTAGGAAGCACGGTTTAGGAAAAGTTTCCAAGAACAATATGGTAATTTAAAATAGTTTAGCGTAATATGTAGTGGGCGTAAGACAACCTTATATTTCTCTATTTAATTTAGCAAGGGAATTTAGTGTTTATTCTAATACATTTGAGATTAAAGATAATCAAATTTTAAAAAAAAATTATTCAAAATTTGGATTAGAATAACCTTAGCCTAAAGTTCTAGAATTTCCGTGGCCCATAAAGTGTAGATAGAACCCAATACTTATAACATCAACGGAAAATTAGCTCATTTTAATAATCAGTTAATACATAAAACCAAATATATATTAAATACAATAATATCTAATTTTAATAAAATTAAAATCTAGTCACCAAAAAAATAAATTAATTAAAATCTAGAGTAATGATGTGAAAATTCTGATGTAAGGCATACAACCAATAGGAACATAGTTAATCTCTACATGAAATCCTTAATTATAACAATGTCACTTCAATTTAATTTCTTCTCTCCAAAAATCTGAAAATAATAATTAGAAATGGGCATTCAAACCTTGGAAAACATATTTCATCCCTATCAAAATGAAATTTTTGATTGAAAGACAACCTTTTTCTGAACTTAACCAAGAACTCAAGAAGAAAACCAAGAACTATCCAGCAATCCATTTTCTGGCTATTTTCGTTTTCCAATTTTTTCACCATTAAAATAAACTTAGATTTTCATGAATTTTTTATGGCAGACTCATAACATACGCACAAACGTTCAATTTACTCTGAAAAATCTAGAACTTCAAAGTACATTCATCCTTCTTTTAGATTTATTAAAATAACAAACATTCATATTTTTGCACGAAATTTTATGGACATCATCCTCATGATTTTAAGAGCACATAAATTTTTTATCTCACCGAAAATCATCACAAAAATATAATGATAAATCCAGAACAGAAGCATCCCTACTAGAAATGCCGAGAATGAATATAGGAAGGTTCAATCCAATTCATCCAACTAAATGGTTATGAAAAATTCTAAAAATTTTATGGTGAACCACGCACTAACACATATATCATCATAAATTAGTCACCTTTTTAAATTTTAACACACCGAAACCCATTAAGAAAAATCAAACAAAATGGGTAAAATATAGAGAATACTCCAAAGTGAGCACCAATCACTTTTACCAATATGCATGTACCGTCTAAGCTTCACAATAGCATAAACATCACATTTCTTTCATCAAAATAGAACCTTTAACAACTTAAGATGCATCCAAGCTCAAAACAAACCACCTAAAATAAGAATAGAACCAAATTTCTCCATGCATGTTCATGAATCCTACCAAAATCAACATGCAACCAACGAATTCAAGCACGAACCATCAAGAAATTTCATCACACATCAAACACCACAAAAAACAAGATGGAATCATAGACAAGGGTTAGGGTTTGGTAAAATTATAATTTACAGTCCATTTTATAAAATCAAAACAACATCAAAAGAAAAATCAAGTGCTAATGCTTATGCCCATGGATTTTGTGGTGAGTGACCCAAAATCCTAGTTCTTCAAACTTCATACAAGGTTATGGTCAAACAACGGCACGAAAACATAAATTTTCCCTCATTCCTTTGCTCAAACCATGGATTAATGTCCTCTCTCTCCTCCCCTTGCTAGGCTCGTGGATTGGGGTTCAATGGATAATCATGGCTTGGAGCTTCTTCCTCCACTTGTTGATTTTGGTCCACTAGCTAAAAATACAAAGAACAAAATGTTAGCCTGATTTGCTAGAGAAAGAAAAAAGAGAAAGAAGTAGGGTGTCTCAGTGATTAGGTTTGGAATGAGAAGAAATTATGTGTGTGTTCGTGTAGAGAGGATGGAGAAAAGAGGGAGGTATCACCCTTATACCCTCAAAAATCAAATTGTATTTTGGGGGTTGTGAGGCTTAGCCTCTCCCTTTTAATAATTAATAAAGAGCTAAACAACCCAATTAAGAGAATAAAAATACAATAATGCCCTCGCTTATGTCAATTTAAGCAAGGGTAAAAAGATTAGTTTCACAAAATAACAATTGGATAGGGTGTTTAGATGAATGAAATAGACTGGCTGGGGTAAATTCTCTTAGGAACAATTTTAAAACTTAAAGAATTAAAAGGAAATAATGTTCAGAACAATTTGAACATTGAAATTGTTAATTTTACAGATATCAAAAATCTTAGTTTCAATAATTATAGATAGTGAAAAATAAAAATAAGGTTTATTGCCATTAAAGTAGTATTATCAGAGAAAAAGAAAGATACTAAATAATATCTTGTTATTGAATAAGCTAAGGTGGAAATACAAGAGGAGTCCTCATATGGCAATAGGATAAGGACTCAAAACAGAATACAAAGAAGATAAGAAAACAAACTTACATAACTGAAATAACTAACTAAAAACAACTAACATAAATAACAGAAGATAAAATAATAGATTTTAACCAACTTTTATTTCTACATCTCTTTACTATAATACCCCCTGCAAGCTAATGAATGGATGGTAATCACTCTCAACTTGTTAAGCAGTCTATGAAAAGGAATAAGATCAAGGGGTTTTGTCAATATGTTAGCAAGTGGGTTTATAGTAGAAATAGGGAGAAGATGGAAAAGCTTAGATTGAAGCTTTTCTTTAACAATATGGAAATTGATTCCAGTGTGTTTTGGTTTGTTCATGATTTGTAGCAATGTACTAAGCAGATCGGTTATCACAATATAACAAGGTTGGTGTAATGAAAGGTAGTTTTAATTCTTGTAGAAGATAGGTTAGCCATTGAATTTCGCAGACAATAAAAGCTTAAGCTCTATATTCTGCTTCTGAAGAGGATTTGGAAATAGTCTTTTGTTTCTTTAAGTGCCAGGAAATTAAGGATTCACCAAGGAAAATGCAATATCCTATTGTAGAATCAACACAACTAGCTCAATCTGAATCAGAAAAAGCCTTGAGTTGAAGCTTGGAATTAGCAGAATAGAAGAGACCATGAGCTAGAGTAGACTTAAGGTATCTAAGCACCCGAATAGCAGCTTGATGATGACTGGAAGTGGGACAACCCATGAATTGATTTAGTTGTTGAACGGAATAACTAAGGTCAGGTCTAGTTGTTGTAAGACACAATAATCTTCCAATGAATCTTCTATAGGCAATTGGATCTTCCAAAGGCTAACCTCTTTTTTTGCAATTTAGTGTCTTTTGTCATAGGAGTAGAGGCAGGTTTTAAGGGGAGAAGTCCTATGTCAGATAAGATATCAAGAGCATACTTCCTTTGGCAAACATGGATGCCATGCTTTGAACGAGCAATTTCCAATCCAAGGAAATATTTCAAATTTCCAAGATCCTTTATTTTGAATTTGTGATTGAGGAATTGTTTGACAGAATTAATTTCTTGTAGGTTGCTCCCTACAAGAATAAGGTCATCAACAAACATCAATATAGCGGTAAAAGAGTTATTATTATGTTTAAGAAATAGAGAATGATCAAAAGATGATTGAGTGTATCCCTGAGATAAAAGAGAAGAGGAAATCTTGGCAAACCACTGTCGGCTGGACTATTTCAGACCATAAATAGACTTCTTGAGTCTGCATACTTGATTTGGTTAGGTTGGTATTATTCCTTGAGGAAGCTCCATGTAAACTTCTTCATCAACATGGCCATGGAGGAAAGCATTGTGGAGGTCTAGTTGTTGAAGATGCCAACAATTAGCAACAACAATAGCAAGGAGTAATCTGATAGTTGTAACCTTGGCAACAGGCGAATAGGTGTCCAAAATAGTCTATGCCTTCTATTTGATTAAAGCCTTTTGCCACTAGTCTCACCTTATATCTTTCTAAGGTGCCATCCACCTTGAACTTGATTTTGTAAACCAATTTGCATCCAATAGGTTGTTTTCCTTTAGGTAGTTGAACAATATCCCAAGTATCATTTTGATTTAGAGCATTAAGTTCAAATTGCATTGCTTCAATCCATTTAGCTGATTTAATAGCCTGTTTGTATGTCTTTGGTTCAACCATGTTAGAAATAGCAAGGTATAATGTATATAAGCAAAATAAAGATTAGAATAATTTAAATAAGAGGATAAAGGATATGTAACACTAAAATTATTATTGGTAGGAGCAGAATTGGCAATGTTGCAATGAAAATCATGTAGGTAGGCAGTGGTTTTCCTTATTCTAGTGGACCTTCTAACTTGTATTTCTGGTCCAGATTCATGAGTGGGAACATCTATGTAATCATTTGGTTTATCTTGATGTTGAGGTATATGAGGGATATCAAAGAATAAAGGTCCAGTTTTAGTGGTATTAGGAGTTAAGTGTTGTGATAGATGTTTAAAAGTATGATTTGGAGCATAATATGGAAACATGTGTTCATAAAAAATAGCATTTCGAGTAAGAAAGAAAGATCTAAAATGCAAATCAAATAATATGTATCCATTGGTTCCTGGTTTATAACCCAGAAAGATGCATTTTCTAGCTCTACTGTCTAACTTAGTGTGATGTTGAGTGATAGTAGAAGCATATGCCAAGCAACCACAAACTTTCATGTCGAGGAAAGTAGGAAGAGTATGATGTAACATTTCAAAATGAGTTTTGTTATTAAGAACATGAGTAGGCAATCAATTAATAATGAAAACAGCATGACAAACAACATATGACCAAAATATTTTAGGTAAATGTGAATAAAACAAGAAGACACGTGTTACATCTAAGATGTGCCTATGCTTGATTTCCACTTTAGATTTTTGTTGTGGGGTTTCCACACGAGGTTTGATGAATTATGCTACACTCATCATAAAGGGATTGCATCTTAAATTCTTGTCCATTATCAGATCTAAGGACCTTGATCTTAGAGTTAAATTGAGTGGAAACAAATTGAAAAAATTTTAATATACTGTCCATAGTATTAGATTTGGATTTTAAAAGTTATAACCAAGTATGTCTATTATAGTCATCAACTATGGTCAAAAAATATTGATAACCTTGAAAGGAAACAACATTCAAGGGACCCCAAATGTCCATATGAACCATATCAAAGGGTTTTAGAGATTTAGATGTGCTGTTAGGATAGGGAAGTCTAGCTTGCTTAGCCATATGACAAGAATCACAAACAAGATTTTTATTGATTTTGATGTAAGGATATTTATTACAGAGATGATTAAGAATAGTAAATGAGGGATGTCCTAATCTATAGTGCCATACATCAAAATTGCTA
The DNA here is from genome assembly GCA_004329165.1 of Spatholobus suberectus. Taxonomy (NCBI): domain Eukaryota; kingdom Viridiplantae; phylum Streptophyta; class Magnoliopsida; order Fabales; family Fabaceae; genus Spatholobus; species Spatholobus suberectus. The sequence goes on along the minus strand of CM014733.1, from coordinate 59,241,950 downwards.
GAATTAATAGAATTCACAGAAACAATATTAACATCAGAAACATATTTTGCAAGAGAACTTTTAATAACAATTGGTTGGATTAGAGTGTATAGGCCATTGTAAATGTTAGCAACTTCAATCATCTTTTGTGAAGGGAGGTCATGTATGATACAATGATTAGGGGAAAAAGTAAGTTGATGGTGTAAAGAATTAGAAAGATTTTGGACAGATATTAAATTAAATTGAAAATCAGGTATACGCAAAACATTGTATAACTTGATACGATTAGAAACTATTATACTGCTAGAATGTTTGACAATTATTTTATTACAATTAAGCAAGGTAATAGAAATGGGTTGATAACTAGAAAAAAGGAATTTGTAAGGGCAAACATGAACAGTGGAACTGGTATCTAACATAGTTGAGATACGTGGAAGATTCAGTACCCGATAGAGTGATGTTAAAGATCATGTGTGTGGTAGAAGCATCATTTTTCTTGTTATTACTCACAGGATTAGCGAATGTACAAGCATCAGATTTAGAGCCTTGAATAAGAGACATAAGTTGCTTGTAGTCATTATAGCCCAATTGAAAAGGAGGACTAGAATTAGCAATCTGGTTGACAGAATTACTATTACTAGTTGTAACACCCCAATATTTTCCTTTTAATTAATATGTATAATTATTATTATTATTATTTTTGTTTTGTCTTGTTTTTAATAAAGTGGTATTTTAGGAAAAAGAGATATTGGACTTTTAAAATGGGATTTTGTGGTTAAAATGTTTCAAAAGTTTTAAGACCTTTGTGTTGGGCTTAGTTTTCATAAGCCCAAAGTTACCTTTAAGAGTTTCTTAAGTTTCTTAAAAACCTAACCTTTTTCCTCGTTCTTTCTTTTGCCACTGTGGAGATATCATGCTGTCGGAGCTACTGCAGCCAAGGAGTGAGGAATCGTAGGAAGAAGCTGCTGCACCATTTGCATCTTCTTGCCGAAGATCGTTTCTTTGAAGGTAAGAGGAGAGTGAGTTATCTCACTTATGGATATGACTTTGGTTGTGAATAGAGGAGTTAGCTCTAGATCCCAATTGTTTGTGAGTTGTGTGTAAAGGAAAATGCGCTTTTTGCCAATCATTGATGTGCTTTACAGCAAATTTTATGTTTGATTGTGTATATAGACTGTCATGACTACTTTCCCTTTTTTCCTTTTGTGTTTAAGTTAGGGATTTAATGTGTTTTGAGGAGATTATGAGTGAGTGAGGAATTCATAGGATAGATTGACCATTAAGAAAGGTAATACGAGAAATTAGGAGTTAATTAACCTATTTGGAGTGTTTGGAAACCCATGAAAGTCATGGATTGCACGTTTTGCAAACCCTCACAATTTGCAAAAATCATAGTTGGTACTGAGCGCCAGAATGTTGACACTGAGTGTGAGAGAGGCAAAGAGTCCTCTAGAAGTTTGGAGCTAAGCGTTGTGGAGCTAAGTGCTAGAATTGGTGTCGAGCGTGGGGGAGGCAAGGAGCAACCCTTGGTTCCCTGGAGGTTTGGTGTTGAGTGCCAGAAAGTTGGCACTGAGCGTGAGTATGACAGTGAGTTTCTTGTATGATTATCATTGTTTGGATGCCTTGTTGAATTTACATCTTGTGTTTGTTATTTACCATGAGAAAACTGAGCATGATATGAATTTGTGTTAATGCCTTATGATAAAATCTATGAAAAACTGTAAGCATTGTACGTAACCATGTATCATGACATTAAGTCATGTGAAAAAAGAAAATATGTAAGAGTTCGGCTAGTGGAGGCCGGGATGGGTTATATAACACTAGTCTTGGGGGTGGTACCTAGCGTAGAAACTCTAATGGCCCATGCTGATCCCATGGAGTTGGAGCATATTGGCAAAGTTAGGTAACCCTGACTAGTCACCAGGGAATATTATACTAGTTGAGAGTGCAAAAGTCGAAGGCATCGGTATTGATGACGCTTCTTATGGCCGTACACTTACTCCTAGTCTACTTTCGAGATGAACTTAGATTGGTACCACATGTGCATAAGAAGTAGAAGTTAAGTGACATTGCATTACATATATTTATGTGTTTTTAATCCTTAATGTTACTCTAATTTTGCATGTGTTGTGAATTCTACATGTTTCCATCGTCATACTTTGAGCATGATGTGAGATGTATCTCACTCTTTTGTTTTTTGGTGTTTTTTTGTCTATGTTTATGATACAGAGATGATGTCTAATAGGACCTTAAGGAGGAGTCTTAGAATAAAGGCATTAGCCTTGTTGTAATTTATTTTACTATTGCTTGGGTTTGGTATGATCTGATAGGATGTGATATTGGGGCTTGGTTGTTTACCATTTTACGTCCTTAGCTTTTGAACTTAGATTATTAGTTTTACATTGTTAATTGGTTTATTTCCAAAGACTTGTAAGGCCAATTGTGGGCCAATATCTTTTTATTAATTACTGAAGTATTTTATGGAGTTTAAGTTGATGTGAGTTATGCATGTGGTGTCCTTTATTATATGAAGAAAAGAGTTTAAATTATCATTTTATTTCGCAAATGAAAAGCACTCTATATGTTCTATTATATTTATTTAATAATTGGCTTAGAGGTAAAGGGTGTCACACTAGCAGACTCAACAGTGGTAGCATTGACTTAATTGTTGGAATTCTTCATTCTATACTTAGGTGGGAAGCCATGTTTGAAGTAGTAGGTCTCAATTGTGTGATTTGGCCTTCCATAAAAAAGTGCATTGCTTTCCATTACTCTTGCCACAACATTTGCCTCCTTGATCTTTGGTGGTGCCTCTTCCTTCAGAAGCATAAGATTTATTGTTTTGAGTCCAATTATTGCTATTGTTGGCAGTAGTTAGTGTAGTGGAATTACCAAAATTAAAAACAATAGATTGCCTTTCTTGTTGGGTAGCTAAAGCAAAGACCTTGTTGATAGGAAAAAAGGATTCAAGTAGCAAAATCTGAGTTTTGACAGTGTTGAAACTGACATTCAGGCCTTTTAAAAAGTATATGACATACTTATTATCTTTGTATTGCTTGAAACATTTGGAAAGATTGCAAGGACAAGGGTTGTTGCAAGAACAAGAAGGGGTAGGCCTTAAAGATTCTAATTCTTCCCCAATAGACTTCATATTAGTAAAGAAGGTTGATACATTGTGATCTCCTTGCTTGATAGAATGTAATTCTTGTAAAATTTCGGAGATGTGAAAATGATTACCTTTGGAATATCTATCTTGAAGGTCCAACCAAAGATCCTGTGGATTATTGATGTAAATGGTGCTTTGGGCAATATGTGGAGTCAAGCTTTAGTTGATCCATGAGATGACAATGTTATTATAGTGTTCCCATGAGTCATAGAGAAGATATGTTGTGCTAGGAGCAATGATGGTACCATCAATGAATGTGTGCTTGTTCTTGGTTAGTAGGGTGCTCTTCATAGCACCATTTTCACCATTGAGTGGTGGTGAAACCAGAACAACTCCTACATTCTCCCCTGGGTGAAGGTAATAAGGGTTGGTGGGAACTTGAGAAGGATCAATGGAGGTATTATAATTAGATGTCGCATTGTTTGGTTGTGGCTAGGTGATCTTTGCCTCTGTGTGTGATGTAGAATGGGCCATTGATGGCAAAGAAAGAAAGAAGAAAGAAAGAAAGAAAGAAAGAAAGAAAGAAAGAAAGAAAATGCGAAAGCTATTGAAAAACGGATACCATATTATCAAAAAAAAAATGGCGAATAACATCTTGTTATTGAATGAGCTAAGGTGGAAATACAACAGGAGTCCTCATATAGCAATAGGATAATGACCCAAAACAGAATACAAAGAACATAAGAAAACTAACTAACATAACTGAAATAACTAACTAAAAACAACTAACAAAAATAACAAAAGATAAAATAACAGATTTTAACCAACTTTTATTTTTGCATCTCTTAGCTCCAATAAATAGTGTTAAATGAAGTTCCCACGCAAATCTTATTCTCATTGATGGTTAATATTCTCACGTATTTTAGCAGCAAGAATGTAAATAATAAAACTCTAAAGTAAATGATGTAAATGGTATACGCATATCTAATATACAATTTATTATTTTGTTTAAAAATAAATAAATCGTATTTGAAAAATCCCACTTATTTTCTTTATATAAAAAATATGTAATATAAAAATTATAACTAACAAATTTGTATGTGGCATATAAATTATATTTAAAAAATTTATTCATGCATTTTATATATGATCCCCTTTTCTTGTGTGTATTTAAAGGGACATGGGTGAAATAAAGAAGGAAATAAAAGAGAAAAAAAAGAAAGTGAGAAAAAATGAAAAACTGAACGAAAGGAGAACAGGATGCAGAGATTTGTGTTGTAAATACTGGATCTGATATGCTTTATTAATTCTCACACATTCTGTGTCTCTCAGTTTCTACCCTAAAATCCTAGTTAGTCATCCTCACCTTAATCCCTCATCTCATCTCTATTCACAAGGCCAATACTTTGAACGGATATTTAGAACCAGGATTTAATCTCAATTGAACTAACTAATTACATTTAGACGAATCATTAATCCATTGCTTGTAACTTATCTTACACAATTTAACAAGTGTCATACAGAAACTGACAGAGGAAGTTAAATAAAATAAAAACATTGTTCCCAGAATTTATAGCCTTAATATTCTTAGCATAAAATAAAGTAAAATTAAAAACACATTGACATATCTTACGTTCAGCTTGATATCATTGAGCTTCTGGATTCCCTCGTTGTTGAAGGAGAGAACAATTCCAGAGTCGTCAGGGTTTTGTTTCCAATTCTTCCAATCAAAAACAGTTGCAAGTCGAGTAAAGATTGAAGTGTTGAAAGTGGGATTGGGTGGTTCTGTTGTCACAACCGCGTGATCACTGTCACTTTCAATGATCACATATAAAATAAGAAATTTTCTTTTATATATATATATCAAATAAGAAAATTTCTTAGAGGATTTAGATTGTATGCACAAGGTCCTAAGTTATAACCTTGTTATAGTATACCAGAATAAGAAATTTTCTTTAGTAAGAAATGAATGTCGATGCATTTTGTATAAGATTTCACTTTTCTTGTGTTGTATATTAGGTGTATGACACATTTAAAGGGACATGGTTGAAATAAAAAAAGAAATAAAAATTAAAAAAGAAAGTGAGAAAAAGTGAAAACTGAATGAACGGAGAGCAGGATACTGATATTTGTGTTGGAAATACTGGATCCGATATGCTTTTTTAATTCTTGCTCATTATGTGTTTCTCAGTTTCTAACTTTCTATGCCCTCGAAATTCTAGTTCGTCTTCTTCGTCTTAATCCCTCATCTCATTTCCTCTATTCACAACGGATGTTTTGAAACAGGATTTGATCTCAATTGAACTAAAGTAATTACTTTTAGACGAATACTTAATCCATTGCTTGTAACTCATCATACACTATTTAACAAGTGTCAAAGAGAAACTGATAGAAGTAGTTAAATAAAATAAAAACATTGGTCCCACAATATATAACCTTAATTCTTAGCATAAAATAAAGCAAATTAAAGTTTAATTAATTATTTAGTCTTTATACATGTGGTTACTTTTTGTTTTAGTAAAAAAAAATTAGCTTTTATATCAATAATTTTTTTATATTTTAGTCCTTATATCTTCTAAGACAATTTTACATTATCACACTATGCCAAAAATGCTATTATATGGCGCTTATTTTGAGTATAGATGGCGCTTTTGAAGCGTCATCTATTTAGACACAGTATATTTATAGATAGCACTTTTAAAAAAGTGCAGTATATGTGTTAGCAAATAGACAGCGCTTATTCAGAAAAGCGTTGTATATTTGGTTGTAAATAGATGGCGCTTTTTAGAAAAAACGCCATCTATTTGGCTGAAATAGATGGTGCTTCTTTGAAAAAGCGCCATCTATTTCCTTTTTTTTTTTTTTACTTGTTAAATTCATTCTCATTTTTTCCAAGACCTGTACAAACAGAAATAGTCCAACAACTATATAGATTGAATCCATCAAAATGCATTAAATGATCTTGCCAAACGTGATTCTATTATATAACAAGTACAATAAAATATATACTTGAAATATTTACAATCTAAACATGACATTAGCTACTTGAACTATTTACAGTTAAATTAACTACTAAGTTTAGCTACTCTACAAAAAGGCTAGTTGAACTATTTACAATCTAAACATTGCAAACAATCTAAACATAATTACCACAACTAATAAGTTTAGCTACTATAGAGAGCTAGCTATTGCTGCATACGTACTTTTGCAATGCAAGACAAAAAAAACGATACTTTCAAGCTATTGCTGCATATTCCTGCAGTGTAAGGCAAAAAATAGCTAGTAAGTTTAACACTCAAATGCACAAAAATAATACTTTGAAAATGATTGTGCTGTCATAGAAATATAAACAGGACAACAATCTTATAATGATGCTAAACGTGTTGTTTTGTGACTATTTACATCCAAATCCTTTCGAACTTTTTCCTATATGGTCTTTAATGTTAGGGCATCCATTGTTAACTTATGAAACATGATTTAAGCATAAAAACAGTGTCATTTATGCAAGAACAGAGGGGTTGTACTGCAACCCGAAATTACTGTTCATATGGTAAGTTCAAGTGGTATAACTTACTCAAATGGTGTCCAAAGCTTACCAAATTTTGTAGGGATCATATACAAACCACAATGCATCAATTAAACAACTTTTCACTCAATAAAAACATGATTTTATGGTCCTAAAATGCTGCTGGTCTGGACTGCAAAATTATGCAGAAAAATGTACTCAATTCATGTCAAATTCACATAGTTATGCATGGTTTGGCTCCATACAAGTAGGGTAATGACTTGGAAGCTTTTGTAACATTAGATTACAGCCAAAAGCAAGTTAATTTGATTAATTTATGCATGATTGCAAGTCTGAAACAGTCACCACGAAATTGACAGAGTCATGTTTCTTCAATTACCAAATTCAAACAAAGGAAACTTTCAAACTAAAAACCAAGTAAGAAATTAGAAAAAAAAAATCACATATTATATTGAAGAAGAAATGGACTTACCCACACAGGAAAAAGAGTGGGTAAGGTTTCAATCACTCAGCTCCCTAGCACTTTGAATCGCTTTCTAGAAATATTTTTTGTATCCTTGCACAATATTTGACTGTTCCTAAACATAGCAACAAACAAGTCAGTAGCACTTTAAATCAAGAATGTGAAAGTCAATGTTCAAGCACCAAAAAAGTTGACATTTTAACTCAAGAATGTGGAAGTGCATCTAGTGGTATCAAGTAGCTGACATTTTCTCTATTCAAAACTTTGGCTAATGTTTTTATAAGTCTGATTTAACTTGAAATTTTATTTAATACTATATATTATAGCAAATTCTTTTAAATAGATAAAAAAAATCTACTTCTAAGTAAATTAATAAGCTTAAACTTATATACCAGTCAATGAGTTTGAACAAACTAATAGATATATTATATAATCTCAAAAATTTATTAAAAAAATACATTATCGTAATTTTTATTTATTTAAATAAATAAATCAATTTATTAAATCCTAAAAGGCTTTTTAAGTGATTCAAAATTTAACATTTTTAGTTAAATAAAATTTTAAAAAATATCCTTTATTAAATAGGTTTAGCTTGATATAAATTATAAAATCTAGTAAATGGTTTGATATTTTTTCCATGATATTTAAGAATTGGAAGTAGTTAATAAGATACTGCACCGCTCCGATCATCATTAGCTAATTTTGATAATTGTCGACTTATATAAAAGGTAATTATTATTTCTTGATATTATTATAATTTTAATTATTATTTATTTAAATAAATCAATCAATTTATTAAATCTTAAAAGGCTTTTTAAGTGATTCAAAATTTAACACTTTTAGTTAAATAAACTTTTAAAAAAATATCCTAACTTATTTATAGGTTTAGCTTGACATAAATTATAAAATATAGCTAGTAACGGTTTGACATTTTTTCCTTGATATTTAAGAATTGGAAGTAGTTAACAATAAGAGTGAGCCGCAGCCCACACGTTTCTGATGTTGTGCATATATTAACTATTTATTAAGTCATGAAACAAAAAAAAAATACAGCTTTGAACATAATCTCACTCTTTTTTTTTTTAATATTATCTTTTATAATCGTAAGGTTATGTTAAAGAAAAGTGAGATTTTATCTTTCTAGCTATTGTTTACCAGATCAGACTAAACATATATAAATGAAGTAAAAAGCTAGATCGACATAGGCTGTCAAAGTATGTGGATTGCAGCTCAAGGATTTTTAACATATTCTACCATGCCACTGAAATTCAAGGTACTTTTGTTATAATGCATAACAAAACCAGCAACCATGTGGCTTTTATGATTCGTGCTCTGCCTTCTTGCTAACCATCAGATAATTACATAAAATTATAAATAAAAAATATGCAGAAACTGATGAGAACTCGCAGACTGGCAATCAAACCTGACTTACAGCGAAGGAAGTATGGACGGACGCAATCTTTGATCTCTAGTCCTGGAAATCAGTGATAAATGGAGTGGATTGAGATAAAAATAAAGGAAAAAAGGTCAAAAAGAAAATAACAAATGTGATAAATGATTTGATAAAAAGGAAAAGTAAAGAGATAGACTAATGAAGATAAAAATGATATGAAAGGAAAAAAATGGGTGGGTGAATATAATTATTTACACTGGAACAATTAGTGGCATGGACTAGGTATGGTTTCGAAACAATTAAGTAGTAAATGTGATGATTAAAGAAAAAGAGACAAGTATAAGGTCCTTGTAAAATTAGAGTGTGAAAAATTCAAAATTGGATTCCGAGGAATCATTGACTGTACGTCATTGTCAAACACATTTGATTTTTCCACCCTACACTTCTGCAATTTTTCTTTCTGAAAAAATATGTATGTTTCTTAATAACAATGAGGCCTTGTTGATTTATTTTTACAGCATTAAGATTGATGGAGAGTGACACTCTGGCCATAATTGGTCCCCAATTCTTAGTCGTGGCTCATGTGATTTCACATATTGCAATTGAGATGCAAGTGCCTCTACTTTCATTTGCAGCAACAGACCCTAAATTGACTTCACTATAGTTCCCATATTTTGTTAGGACAACACAGAGTGAACTGTATCAGATGTTTGCAGTGGCAAAAATTGTTGATCACTTTCAATGGAAAGATGAAATAGCAATTTACATTGATGATGATCATGGAAGAGATGGGGCGGCTACATTAGGGGATAAGCTAGCAGAGAAACGTGGTAAATTATCACATAAAGCACCATTTAGGCTTGGTAAAGTTAACTAGGAAGAAATAAACAGTGCATTAGTTAAGATAGCTTTAATGGAATCAAGGGTAATAGTCCTTCACATATGCCCTTCTTTTGGTCTACAAGTGCTGAATATGGCTCAGTCCCTTGGCTTGATAGGAACTGGTTATGTGTGGTTAGCCACAGGTTGGCTTTTTACAGTACTAGATTCAAATCCATCATTGTTCACAACTCAAGCCATGACTGACATCCAAGGTGTTATCACCTTGTACATCAAGTCAGAAATCAAAAGAAAGTTTAGTTCTAGGTGGAACAAACTAAGCCAAGAAAAGGATCTTGATAAGGGCCCTTTTACATTGAACACCTTTGCCCTTTACACCTATGACACTGTTTAGGTGCTTGCTTCTGCACTCAATGCATTTTTTAAGAGTGGGGGAACTTTGTCATTTTCAAATTATTCAAGTCTAAAAACATGCTAAGGGGAGACACCCTTCACCTGGATACTATAGGGGTCTTTATTGATGGTGGCATGTTGCTTCAAAAAACTTTAGAAGTCAACAGAACTAGTTTAACAGGCCAAATGATGTTTGGTCCAGATGGAAACTTAGTGCATCCATTTTATGAAGTCATTAATGTGATAGGTACTGGAATTAGGAGGATTAGTTATTGGCCTAAAACCTCTGGCCTCCACACAGGGAACGCTCCTAATCTTTCCAATTCTAGTGAGGGACTATATGGTGTCATATGGCCTGGTCAAACAACTCAAACCCCACGTGGTTGGGCTTTTGCCAGCAAAGGAAGACACTTGAGAATTGGGGTGCCACTTAGAATTCGAAACCGTGAGTTTGTGTTAAGAACTGAGGGAACTGAGATGTTAAGTGGTTATTTCATAGATGTGTTTACTACTGCTCAACTTATTGCCTTATCCTGTTCCCTACAAGTTTGTTCCATTTGGAGATGGTAAAACCAACCTACTAAATACAAAAATGCTCAACATGGTCACAGTTTAGGTGAGTATTACAAGTACTTAAATTTTCTTTGCTAATATTTGTTCTATGAGCTTAATCTAACTTATCGGAATTGGATTAAAAATTCCTTCTATAATATACGTGTAGGAGTTTCATGCTGTTGTGGGAGACATTACCATTACCACAAACTGAACTAAGATAGTGCATTTTACACAGCCATATATTGAGTCTGGGCTAGTTCTTGTGGCACCTATTAGGAAGAAGAAATTCAGTGCTTGGACTTTCCTAAATCCATTCACTCCAATGATGTGGTTTGTCACAGTAATGTTTTTCTTAGTTATGGGAGATGTTGTGTGGATTTTAGAACATAGTTTAAATGATGACTTTAGAGGCCCATCAACAAGGCAATTTGTGACCATTATATGTTAATTATGTGCCAAAACAAATCAAAAAAGAAAAACACCTCTTTCTATAAGCTCTTTGATTTTTTTATTATGAGACCAATACAAACTTCAGCAATTGCTAACATCGATATGAATTATTACTCAATGCAGGTTTAGCTTTTCAACCCTGTTTTTTGCACATAGTAAATGGTTGAAATTTGAAACTTTTCTTTAGCTAGTGCACAGTACCTTGTGGTTTCTTATTGCTTTACTATTATAAGACAGAATGCATACTCAATTTCAAATGGTATAAACAACCAATCTTCTTGAAAGTTTAAGCTGTTGCAAATGAAATTTCATCCATAATTTTACTATGTATTCAAAACCCCACAAGCACCCTAATAATTCACACTTAATTCCTAATTTGTAAAACAAATGTACCTTATCAGTTATGTATTTCAGTGACAGTACACAATAGCCACTGATAGTATTTTTTTTAAGCAACAGAAACCATATGGCACAAAATCAATAGCATTAACAGTGCAGCATGACAAATTAATGTTAAAGCTACAAACACACTGAAAGTACTAAGTCCAAATAAGTAAACAGAAGCACTAAGAATCTCAATGAGATACGCAGCCCAAAGGATGACAAACCTTAAAACTCATCAGATACACGCCCTATGCTCTGCTCTGAACTTCCTAACCTTATCTTCCTCCAACCTCCTACAATAGCAAAGTTATTTCCACTGCCACAGCAAAAGAGCAAGTTTAGCGGTGGGTTTTGCACTTGTGTCTGCACATGCTTCTCGTGTAGGGCTTCGAGGGTGTGGCCACGACCTTCGTCGAAGTGGGCGTTCACATTGTTGGTCGAGGTAGGCGAAGATGTGGTGGTTGGCGTAGACAGAGCAGTTGACAACCTCGTCGAAGTGTGATGCGAAATGGCGATGTTGTAGGGGTCATAAGGGGCTTCTTGTCCACGTTCCAGAGGACTACAGTGCAGAGGACTATGTTGTAGGGTTCAACACGATAGGAACAGTGGGAGGGAGAAAGTAAGACTAAAGGAGCAACAATGCGTGGGGGGCACGAAGGAAAGAGCAAAGAAATTTAATCAAGTAATAGTGCGTTTATTAGGAAAAGCGCACTATATAAAAAAAAGTGTGCTGAAAAGCATGGCGCCTATTAAGAGAAGCGCGCTATATAGAAAAGTTGCTGTAAAAAAGATGACACTTAATTAAACAAGCGCTATTTTTTTGTTCCGTGTCATATTATAGAGCGCCTATCTACATAAGCGCTGTATAAAAGGTGATGTCTATATGTAATTTTGGCGTAGTGTCAAAAAACTAACAATAGATTAAAACATAAAAAATTACTTATATATGAACTAAAACCTAGAGTTTTTAGATATAATGACTAAACCAAAAGATTAAACATAAAATTAAAAACATATTAAATACAAATGTAAATATGAGAATGAGAAAAATAAATATGAATGATACAATTACATACAAATGTAAATATTTAATGTCATGTGATCACATAAAAATGTCATGTGACTTTTTTTAAAAACTTAGACAACTTGTATAATTTAATATCGACTATTTATGATAAGATCTAATGATCAATATTTATTTTTTTATTGTGATTTGATCTTTTTTTTTTCCTTTTTTTCCTTCTCGATTCTCAGCTTGTCGCACAACAAGAAATCTCTTTTGCAAAATAATGTGGTAAGGCTAGTGTCATTACAAGAACTATATTCTTGTTTATGTTTTTTTTTTCTCTCTCTAAATTTTAACATTGTTATGTAGATATGTTATATGTGTTGCCTTTTTTTTGTATAATTTTATTACAATTCTCTTTTTAACTCTTTTTTTATTTTATTTATTTTATTTTGCTATAATGGGAGTTACAGAGAATAAGTAGAAAATTATGACTAAAAAATTATTGCATCATGAGTTATTTTAAGAATTTCTCTTTTCATTTTATTTATAGAAACTAGGAAAAAGAAAAAATAGATGAAATTATAAAATATAGCAAGTAATTTATAAATAACTTTTTATATTCAAATTTTATTTTGGCTCTCCCAATTTTTTTCTTAAAGCTTCGCCCCTGCTCAACAACACAATGCCAAAAATCTACTCTCGAGGTTTTACAACCCAGCTACACCTTTTATGATGATCCTGCCATTTTGGGTGGCATGTACATTGTTAGTTTCACATATGTCAGAGTCATCATTAAGCTAAGAGTAAAAGAGACATCGAAGATTGATAAATGCATCAAAATAAGTAATTCCTTACTCCAATCTTCTTAGAGGCATCTATTTTAAGCCAACCAGAAAGCAAAGGAAGGCCAACTACAATTGCTTATATGCATATGGCACAACCTGAATCCGGTTAGGAACTTACAACATGGAGTGGCTTCCTCAAAATCGTGCCATATAGAAGGGAACATTCAAGAAGAAGAGTCTATAGATAACATGAAGACAGAATAAGGAAACACAATGAAGAAATGAGCATTAGTAAACAACTAATAATTTTTTTCCATCAGCAAGAACATTCCCTAAAATATATCAAAGCTCTATAACTTTCAAGTAATATTTCAAGGAAAATGTGACATGTCCCATTTATTGAACTGTCAAGAATTTCAAAAGCTTATTAAGAATTGTAAGTGCTCTTCCAATTATTGTGTCAACTTTGTGCATTGCATTGCCCAATCTACAGCTAAAATATTGGAGAAAAGTTCTATGATAGCTGATTAAAATAAGACTAGAGACAGGTTCTACTGAGCAAAAAGATGTGATGCATAAGGCAGCTAATTAAAAAAAATTCATTGATTGAAGTTTCATAAGATTTAAGAGAAGTTTCATATGGGCACTAAATTCGTTGACAAATAGTCAATTGTATTTAAAAATAAAAAACAACATGACCCATCAAATAAACTTATTAGAACACCCATTGTCTGCTCAAATGGTTGATTGCTTCGTTAAAAATGTTGACATGGGAAGTCGAGAACCATGAAGCACAAAGGACGTAAAAGAGGTTAAATATGCAGAAAAGAAAGCTTTGCAAGATTAAAATAACTTACTTTTTGATAACTTGAAACTAAATATGCAGAAGCTTTGTTAATGGAGTTCGTGAAAATCACACACGAGCAGATTGGAGTCGAAACAACCTGGCAGAGCCAAAACAACTTTCCTTCACCCTTCATCCAATATTTGGCAACTGGCACCAATTTTTCTAAAATACATTCTAGACTGTGAAACCCTTTAAGGATGACGTGGCTGTAAATAAAGCATTGGATGATTGTCACAGTTTAGATTTGCCCAACTGCAGGGACTGCAGGGGAACATGGACTGCAGGAGAGAAAAAGAGAAAATGAGTTTTTTCTATCAAACCAACTTGACTTGTACTCTTTTTCGCCTCTGATATAAAGAAAAAGGGTTTATGCTAATTAAAAAAATTAATTAATATTATTTAATTTTACTAATTTTATTAAAAAATATTTTTTTTCTAAATTACCTTTAATATCAAGAATTAAAAAAGACAATTAAAAATAAAATATTAATTAAATAAAAAATATTTTAGGAAGAATATCATTAAATAAAATAAAATTAATTAAAATTTATTTATATTTAAAGCCAATACATAAAGATTTTTTTTTTTTTTACTTATATTCAAGATGAAAGTAAGTAACAAATATCCCCTCATATAGTTACTAAGTTACCTTTTTCTTTTTCCTGTTAAGTCCTTAAGATAAAATTTGACACGACGCGCGTTGTAGCCAACTTGTGCTCCACTCCACTCATGCAACAGTACTATTATACAGCGACAGACTTTGGTCCTTGTCAGACAAGTGATCTAACAATACTTACTAATTAATAAATAAATTTTATTTTCAAGATGAAGTGCATTGACAACTCTGTAAGTTAATAGTTTTCCTAGGATTCACAATTCCGTTTGCCAGAGTTGTCACCAGAGTCAATCTTTGCACATTGAAAGTTTGTGAGCGTGATTTGCGATTGTTAAAGGAATCTTTAGGTCTAGAACTGTTAAAGAGTTACATTGCCGAAATAGTGTTCCCCATTTTCGCAGTTGTTAAAGAAGTCTTTAGGTCCAAAGCAATGGACAACACGATTCATAGTGTCGTGGGGATTATTAACGGCGGAATTATTGCTTGTGGTGGAAATGTTGAGGCTGCAATACCCTTTGTGGTTGTCGTGTTGGGTAGAGTTATTGGTTTTTCTATGCTTATCATTGCTCTCTCTTCTCTTGTTGTTTAATTTGTTTTTCTACCTGGTTTTCCAACTAGAACTAGATGCTAGAGCAACGGTGACAGAGACATTTAGACAGATTGACCAAAACCCTAGTGAAAAGATGAGCTGCAAGTGCAAATTCGAATGAAGTTGGAGAATGGCTTCTACCAAAACAAATGAAAATGATGAGTGAAAATATTCATATTGCATAAAGAATAGTACCTACTGTGACGTGCAGGAGCTGGATGTTTGTAGGACAGGGGTTCACGTGCAGAGGTTGAAGCAACACGTTGGAAAGCTTCACAGTTTGGTGCACGCAAAGAGAGTACTACATAGATCAACAAACAACGAAGATGAAACAAAGATTTGTGAGTCCATTGACAACTTGGTCAAATTAAGTCTTATAGCAAAACTAAAGTGAAGTCCATTGACAACTCTTTTATAAAGTTTTTTTACTTTTAATTTTTTTTAAGAACTAAAATTAAAACTCACTTATTTTATAGATACTAAAAACATATTTAAACTTTTGAAATCTTTATTTTTTATGCTACACAAATTTTTAGAATTTTTTTTTTTCATATCTATTAAACTTACATTCTCTTGTTCGATTAAATCCTTATTATATAGTATTATTTATTCTTTATACCAAAGCCAAAATTTTATATGTACATATTATAGAACAATACACCAAAGTCACTCTTAGAATCTATAACATGTCATATTATTAAGGATTTAAATAAATATAGTAATTCATAACTGTTAATTTCCTTGGTAACGTAGAAGACTTGTAACAATTAAAGTCACAAAAAGAGAGTTAGTAGTTTTATGATTCTTCTTCAATTGAAGCCTCTTAATTCTTCAATGGAACTTGAGAGGAAGAGACAATTGTATGCCTTGGTATATAATAGAAACCATAACTGGGGTTCGTTATTTATCCACTCTATTGAGATTCCCATCATGCTGAAGTGGACCAATAATCTATCCATTCATTCATTAAGCCTATATCACATCATTTTGGTAGTTTAATGAGCTTGCTTAATTAGATTGCTTAATAGCCTACATTAGACAAGGAAGTATAACTTTCCAACAACTTTTCACTTGAGCTCCATATTATTCTTTAAATAATTGTATTATAATTTTTTTAGGCGTGCATTTATATTCCATTTATTTTAGACTTTTCCTCTATAATTTGGTTTATTTTATATATTAACAATGAAATTACCGCAACTTTCATCACAATTAAGTGAGATTAGACTGTGATGATCACCACATCAATAACCTTGATGACATAGGTCAAAAGTGGATAAGTGGCTTGCAAATTACATGCAACGATAAGGAAGTATAAATTTAAATATGAGCCCACATTTAATAAGGAAGTATAGCTTTCCAACAATTTCTCACTTGAGCTCTATATTTTTCCTTAGACAACTTCATTACAAATTCTTTAGGTGAGCATTCGTATGCCATTTATTTTAGACTTTTTCTCTACAATTTGGTTCAATTCATATATTAATAGTGAAACCACCATAGCTTTCATCACAATCAAGTGTGGTTAGACTATGATGATCACCATACCAATACCTTTGATGAATTATTTTTTTTTATAACCAAATTAACATTATTACAAGTAATCCAAACTTAGCATGAGAAGCGCAAGAAATTGATGCAAGGGCAAGATGCAAAAGACACAGTTGACCACAACCCCTCCCATATACAAATACATAACTCCCCATCATAAAAATCACAACCCGACTATAATAAAATGCAGTAACCCGGATTCTACCCACACACACACAAACGTTACAGTCTGGAAGATTGAAGTTTGACTGTCTGAGTACCCCACCCCCAAAATGTGGAACGCCAATTACAACCACGACAAAATATAAAAATAAAAATTGGACTATATATAACACGTAAGCTCAGAGCTGATAACTAAATACTGTAATTTGTTCGTTAATGGTTGAGTCCAGGTGCTTTTTATAGCAAATTCGCAATTGTGGTTCAATCGCACACCACGTGTTCGAGAAAATGCGTCTACCCCTTGTTATTTCTTAAAACACTTGCACAAATTAAAACACAACAGTTGGGAGTGACTTGACGCCATATTTTCTGCCTTTAACCATTGTCTCTTCAAAGACTAGTCCGTTGCACACTTCCGTGATCCCTTGCAGCCTATTTCATCCATGAACTCCCTACTGCAGTAATCTTCTAAACATAGGAACCACTCTTACATAGTAGTTCATCATGCCCCCTGCCTCACGCTTCTGCTTACCCAACAACCCAACCCTTTTCGGAAAATACTCGTCACACCTTCATTCTTTTTTCCTTCCATAACGTCTCCTCATTCTTAATAATCAGCTACTACCCACTCTCAGATCAGAGTACCTTTCTACCAGTATCTCAGGTTTTGCTTTATATACCATTGGCACCTTAAAAAGTCCAACCCATTCTGCCTATTCCATCTGCCAGCATTCAATCCCATCTACCCAGCTTTAAATCACATGATACCGAGGCACCCTTTGGGATTTAAGACCCAACCAGACAAAGGATATTGCATCCCACCCTTAGCCGTGCTCCACTGCCAAGACAGTATCTTGATCATTTCTACCAATTGTTCAATGTCTCCATTATTTGCTGGAAAGATGAGGGAGTTGCGTGCTAACTATATGGACCAAACTCCTCCAAACCACACAAATAGGCAACACATTTTCCTTTTTGCATCACAGTCCAACAAACCGATGAATTGTAAAAAATTCACCTGTGCGTCATTGTGTAATGCTGTCTTGATATCCCACCACCTTAAAACTTCTTGCCACGCCATAGAGGCTACTATGCATTCAAAGAACAGATGTTTCATACTTTCAATTTCCTTATCACATTCTTTACACATCACTGAATTATATTATCAATCACATTCCGATGAGCTAGATTCTGAAGGGTTGGTAATTTATCCATAGCTAGCTTCCAAACAAAAACTTGCACCTTAAAGGAGATGCATTTCACCCACATATTTTTTTTGAAAAATTCTCCTGGATCTCTCC
Organism: Spatholobus suberectus; assembly: GCA_004329165.1. Lineage (NCBI taxonomy): Eukaryota > Viridiplantae > Streptophyta > Magnoliopsida > Fabales > Fabaceae > Spatholobus > Spatholobus suberectus. Next base: position 59,224,001 of record CM014733.1, on the reverse strand, counting down.
TCTGCTTATTCACGAGAGCTTGATATGCAGATGCAACTGTATACTGACCAAATTTATCTGCCTTCCATTCCTAAGTAACTCCCCTCCCTTCAACCAACTTTACTCTTCTCACAACAGCCTCCATTTCTATTAATAATTCTTGCTCCGACTGGAACATAGGCCTTCTCCATCCTCACTTCCATATCCAGTTCCCATCTTGCCACTCTCCAAGGTCAGCTACCCTTGCATTCTTGTCGGCAGTAATTGTGTATAGCCTTTGAAATTTATCACTTAAAATTCCCTCTTCCACCCATAGATCAAATATAGATAGGTGGCATGAAAATTACATACAATATTATATCACTCATGCCTATTTCCAATTGGTATTACTTTATTCTTTATTGAGATCAATTCGAAATTTCTTAATTGTAGTTTAAATATTGCCAAACAAAGCTAATAATAAACTCATAATCTGTAATCTTTATTTCTACAAAAAAATCAAAATATCTTTATTTCCAACCGTCGCTAATCACTCAAATTATAAGCTCGTTGCAAAATCGGTCATTATGTAGTTGATAAACATTTTCCAACTCATGCCATTTAGTGACTATTTGGCACTATTTAGCAATTAGTCATGCACAATTTAGCGACTGACAACAATTTCATCACTAAGTTGCAATATAATAGTATAGTAATAAATATTTCGCCACACAAATGGTCGCTATATGGTCAAGAGAAATGGAGTTGAAAAATTAGTCATTTAGCAATGAGCTTAGCAATTGACTATTTTGTAACCACTAATATCATTGTTAAATTGGTTGCTAATTCAACAAAATAACCAATAAACAAAAATTAGTGGCTATTTAACCTTTTTTTTTTTTTTTGTAATGCTCATTTCTTTCTATCATGTGTTCTTCAATTTTGAGAAATAACTAAGAGTCACACTATTGTAAACAATGACTAATTAATTTTCTTTTTAATATATATATATATTGTTGGAACCAAAGATGTGTAAAGCATCTAGTCCTTCAAATTTTGAAGATAACAATAACTTATTAAGTTTTAAGTTTCTGTTGTAAAAAGGCTCTTTAAGCGTCCAACGCAAAGTCTCTTTAACGACTATATTTTAAAAGCTTGTTTTAAACTCTGCGTATTCACAAAAACCTCGAGACTGATATTTTACCACTCAGAGTGATCTAACGTTCAAATGTTTGAGCATTAATTGAAAATCATATACATGTTGGTATATAAGCGCAATGTTGCATAAAAAGAAAGTCAACCTATCAAGTTGGCAAGCCAAATAAAGAATGTTCAGAAAAGTAGCTCTCTAACACAATAGTGCACTTTTCATTTTAATGCAAGAACAAAAGTTACTTTTTTGGCTCTACTGCACGCTCAATATACGCACACACAATCCTTTCTTGAAGACTGAAGCTATTTTTTTTCAAACGACTATTTTCTAAAGACTATATATATATATATATATATATATATAAGCTCAAAAGAGAAGAATGGCTAGAAGCAAGAAAGTAAGCAAGTGAACAAAAACGAGCCTTGTGTTTTCTAGATGACTCTTTAAAATCTTTCAAACTCTTTGTAGAAAAATTATGTACTACACTTAAACTTTTGTATCCTCACATTATGAGCTAATTTGTTTAACAACTATTTTACGTTGTGAAAGCCTGGAAAGGCTTAGTAATAAAGAATACTTGGATGTTTAAGTAATCTGAGTAAATTACTTTTGCCGAGAACAATACTTATTTGTAACCCAAGGTTGGTTAGCTAAACACCTTCAGGACGAAGAGATAGACGTAACTTAAGATTAAGTGAACTAGTATAAAATTCTCTACATGCTTTTCTTCTCTTATCCATTTATTTGCTTAGTTTATTTGAGCTCTTAACTCAGTCTAAGTTGCTTAAAAAGTTTTTGAACACACAATTCAACCACCCTTTCTTGTGCATTCCTCGTTCTTTCATGTATATATATATATATATGCACACCCACACACATACATACATATATATGCATACACACACATATATACATGCATATATACATATATACATGTATATCATGTATATATACATGATGTACATGTATATATATATATATATATATATATATATATATATGCATATGCACACACACACACACACACATATATATATATGCACGCACACACACATATACATACATATATATACACTAGGCATTTCTTATGTAACACTCTAAGGAGTATTATCGTAACATTTGCCTAGATTTCAAGACATGAAAATTCTTAAACACATACATATAATAGTTCCTAAACTTATATTGTAATGCGAAGGATATACATCAATTCAATAATAAAGCCTCATACATAAATTCCATAAATAATAAATCACTTAATACATGTTTTGCACACACAGGTGCTAAGCAAAAACTTCAAATAAAAGGTACATAAATCAAAACATGGTTTCTTATATTATTTGGGTGACACATAAAAACATACTCTACATTCTTCTTGTATGCAGCTCCAAGCTTTGTTCATGTGCTTCTTCACTTGTTTACTTTGAAAAAAAAAAAAATCAAAGATAAACTAGTGAGACGAACATCTCAATAAGTACTCTAAAGACTCGATAGACAGACTTGACACCACTACTCTATCAGTCTTGCTCTTATAGTCCTTAAAGAATATGTGGGACTCATATCTATCTAGAAATGAAACTAAGCCATTCGATTTAGGACTATTCCTTTAGGATTTTTCATTCCTATTGTAACTATTGCATTTATACTCTGCATTATTTATGGTCAATGCATGATCCAGTCACTTATCATTCATAATTCTATTATCTTAACTATTAATCATTTTTGTTCCATATTACACTAAGTGGATAACTTATTCTTACTTGAGATTTCTCTTTATAATCATCGATACTTAGAATTAATCCCTTACGATCAAGTCTAATTAAGATCATCATAATTCTATAATTCCTAACCTCATCTATTGCCATATACCTCATGTATTCTATCTTCTCTTACTCATATTCACAAGTCTCCTACCATATTGGGGGAGAACATACACTATATCTAATCTTGCCTAATAATTAGTTTACATTTCTCGTTTTGAGGCATACTCCTCCTATTTACTTTTAGGGTAACACTTGCATTTCTTAATTCTCAAAGCATACATTTTCACCTAATGCTTAAACAAATATATTATCTCTCACATATAGAATAAGCATACATGTTGTCTTCTACCTATGAGATAGGCATACAACTTACTCTCTACTTGCACATCAAATGCATACGTAATGTCAACAATCACAATCAAAGGTTTTGGTTTAGTTAGCTATTTGATTCTTGTTAGCTTTGATATTATCTTTCATAATCTATTGTCATATGGACAAGTTTAAGATTGTCAAAGTTTCTTCCTTGCTCTGTGCCATGATTTATCGCTCTCTCATTGTTAAAGAGCATATACCACCTTTTATTATCAAAGAAATTGATATATCTACATGAAAGAATAAAGAACATACAAGAAAGGGGGTTGAATTGTGCATTCTAAAACTTTTTAACCAAATAAAAATTGAGTTAATAAAACAATTAATTTAAGCGTATATACGAATAAAGGAAGGAAAGCACATAAAGGATTTTATACTGGTTCACTCAATATGAGCTACGTCTAGTCCGTTCGTCCTAAAGGTTTTCTACTAACCAATCTGTTGGTTACAAGCAACTATTTTTCTCTGCGTCTTCAGGCCTTACATTATGACCAACCTAGATCATTTAACCACCCAACTATTTGTTAATCATTAGGCCTCTCCAGGCTTTCACAAGATGAAATAGTTGTTAAAAAAAATCAACTTATAATGTGAGGGTATGAAAGTTTAAGAGCAGTATAAGAACTTTTCTACACAAAGAATTTGATGATTTTCCAGAGTTGTCCAGGCAACACAAAGTTTGTCTTAGTTCTATACCCATTCTTCTCTTCTGAACTAATATATATAATTGTTTCGAAGATAGCCGTTAAGATTTTCGGCTTTAGTTTTCATGAGAGAAATTCAACATTTCTTCCACATGTATGTGCATATATCGAGTTTGTAGTAGAGACAGAGAAGTAACTTTTGTTTTGCACTAAAATAGAAGGAGCATTTTTGCGTTTCAGAGCTATTTTTCTGAACATTTCATATTTAGTTTGACAGGTTGACTTCCTTTTTCTGCAAAGTTCTACTTATATGTAAAAACATCTTGTCTTTCATTAAATGCTCAAACATTTGAACGTTAAATCATTTTAAGAGGTAAAGCACCAGTCTCGATGTATTTGTGAATATGCAAAGTTAAAGCATTTTTAAGACTTACTCGTTAGAGAAAAACTTATCACATGGATGAGTATCATACAAGAGATTAATGGACGCTTGCTATATACTAGCACGTTGGACGCTAGATATTATAAATGCGTTGAATGCTTGAAAAGCCTTTTTCAATAGAATTTTATGAAAACTTAAAATTTAATAAGTTATTGTTATCTTCAAAACTTGAGGGACTAGACACTTCATACGTCTTTGGTTCCAAGACTACATCCTCCCCTTACTGAAGGATGTTCACGTTGTTTAAAGGGGACAATATCCCTCCTTGGATAAAGGTGGTGATAGATCATACCACACCCTGGAATCTAAATGGGGTCATATCTTGAGGAAAAACTAAAAGGATTCTACTCTTCCCTTTGTCTAGTCTCTCTTTCCCTATTCCTTAGGACCAGAGAGGAATTTAACCTTTTTCTTACCAAGGGAGCTATCTTTAAAGCCTTAAGTGCATTAAGTGTTTTCTTACGTAGGATTCATTGTTCAAACATAATCATATACACTAACAACATTTACGCAGATAGCATTACATTCCTACAATATTACACCAGAACCCTATTCATAAACATAGCAAGGAGATCATGGTAAGGAGATCAAACATTAATAAGGAAACAAAGTTGGAAAGCATAAGAAACCAATACATAAAATTGCTCCTTATATTCGTAGAGTTGGAACAATAGCATTATTTTCCAAAGGACTCGCACTTAGCATCAATCCTTGGTGCTTAGTACCACTTCACTAGAGATAGTTGACCTTTTGAAGGATCTGTGCTTAGCTCAAGAAGAGTCATGCTTAGCACACTCAACCCTGCATTTAGTAGTAAAACTTATCACTTAGCATCACAATTCGAAACACCAAGCACTTGGCTTTGTAGGTCCTACACTTGGTGCAAAATAGGTTACGCTTAGCGCTAGAACATTGGGCACCAAACACTGGGATTATGTGCTTTGTGATACAATAGTGTCACTTAGCACTACCCCATGAAGTACCAGACATTAAGCTTTGGAGGTCCCACACTTAGCATGACCAAGGTCGCGTTTAGCACCAAAACACAAGATTTAAACCTATAACTTTAGGGTCTTGCACTTAGTGAGAAAACTTCACTGCTTAGCATGATAACATGAGGCATCAAACACAAGACTCTATAATGCTCGCGCTTAGCGCTACATCATGGCACTTAGCATGAAGTGACAAACAATAGATGGTGAAACCAAGATCTACAACCATAGATGTCTCTTCTATGGCTTTTCAACTACCTATAACATGATAATATGCTCAAGAATCACTCCTCTTATGTTTCTAATCATTAAAACTACTCCTTAAATCCATCAATCAACCATAAATCTCAATATCTCCACAAGAATACCATTCATGAATAGTAAAAGCGAAAATATAATAGGGGAAAAATGAACAAGCATAAGAATAACAAGATAGGGCATTAAGGAAGACAAAGGAAAGGCATTCAACTTGAGAGACGTACGAAGACAATTCTAGGGACAAGTCTTTAGGCTTCTCTCTTCTCGTTCTTCTTTCTCTTCTTTTCCCCTTCCTTTCTCTCTTCTTTCCTTTCCTTCTCTTTCCTCTCTCTTTTCCTCTTATAGTCATTTGGGTGGTTGGTTGGCTAGGGCTCAACCCCCTATATATGCTTTAGAGCCCTCTCTGGGTCCTATTATCTTCTTCTTATTAATTCCTAATATCACGAGAACCATAAATAAAAATGCCTAAGGCCCTTTAACCAATATCATATAAAGGCAGGGTCATAAAAAAGAGATTTCCTTATGATTGACCTATGATGCCTAAAATTGGGGATGTTACATCTTCTGCCAATATCTCCCAATTACAGGATAGTAAATGGAAGTTCAAAGGGATTATTCAAAAGGGTTATTATATAAATATACCTTTACTTTTTCTTGCACTTCATTTCCATCTCATTTTCTTATATTTCTCTTTATTTTTATCATATCACTTATTACATCTCATTTTCTCTTACAATCTTTTTTTTTATTTTCTTATCACTCTTATCACTTAAATCCATGACATTCATAATTATCCTATTCAAAATCAACTTCAAATACTTGTGAAGTTGTGATACCACAATCATAATAAAATTAAATTTAATAATAATAAATTAAAAAAATAGCAAAACTAAAAAACATGCCTCTAGCTGCCTTCCACAACCCCATTGTCCATACTTGAGATGGCTTTGTTCATTGCAAATTCTATGAAACATAATATCCATTACTCTAAATTGTAGACCTTAGTAGACATAAACACGGCAAAATAATCATTACATTTATATCAGATATATAATTATGACAAGCACTTCACAAACACTTTAGATCTTCTTACTTTTATTTTTAATTTAAAACAATTATATTTTCTAATTAACTATTTTACTTTTACTTTTCTTAAAAATTTTATACAAATAATGAAAATATTAAAACAGTAGTTGGTCAAAGTAAAAGTAAATTGTGACTTTTTATCTAATCACTATTTTCTATCCAAAGATTGTCTCACAACCATGTCCAAGAGAATATTCAATTAAAGACCAAAAATAAAATTATGACTTAAAATATTAATTCTACTTTTTTAATTAAAAATTTACATTTAATTTTATATGATATACCATAATTGTATTTCATCTTATTTTTTTTTAAAAAAAATTGTCATATTTTTAATTCATTTCACATAATGCTTTGTTATAAGGTCCTATAACAACTGCAAAAACGGGTCACTTAATTTCATCTATGCAATGTTCACAGCAAGACTTTTTAACTTTGGAGCTTGTACTAATATATTGAATAACCTAATTTCATCCATGCAAGTAGTTAATAAAGCCTTAAAAGTATCACATTGCACCATCTATAAGATCTTTTTACTTTCTATCACATCATGCACCTTAAGAAGTGACATGATCAGTCTTGGCTATACATTCAGGCCAAAAATGCAAGCATCCAAGGGTTTCTTGCATCTCAGATCGAGATGATGCAACTTATTTGCAACTACCCTTAACTTCACTAGCATCCTACACCTATATATGCTAGAGCTCCCTTTATAATCAAGTATTGTCTTCTTCGTTCTAATACATTAAAACTTTGCTTGATCAATTGTTGACTTGGGTGTCAGAATGTTTGCACATATTATCATCTCCATTCATCATATGCTTAGCTATCAGTAAAGGAGAAATTCACTAAAGAAATCTAAAACTACAATTTTGGGTCTAATATTTAGGTCCACCTTTAATCGGTTAGCATGAATCACTAAGAGGAAATGTTGAAATAACATGTGCACAGTAGTGTTGGCCTTGACACTAATGCTACTAAAGTTAGCCTGACCGACGCTAAATGGAGGAAACATTTCAATATATTTTTTTTTTTTCTAAAAATATAAAAATAAATAGCGACAGTTATAACCATTGCTAATTTGAATTTAGCATCGATCGGTTTGTTGCTAAGCAGACGCTACATTTGGCGGTTTAATTTAGATTCACTTTAGCTTTAGTTTAACCAATGCTAAAAAGGATATTGCATTTTGTGTCGGCTTAGTCGATGCTGTGACACTCTGTACCCCGAAACACTTATTACTATATATTATTATTGCAGAAAACAGTTTATCATTGATTTGCAGAATAAAACTAGATTTTAAAATTTTTCTTCACACAATAAAGGACATTACAATCACCTTAGATTAACACACCACATAGAGTCTCATAAGTTAAAATAATCAATTTTGGTTCACAAAGGCCTTACAAATCTTTCAAAGGGAAAACTTAACTCAAACATAGTTTAGAAAAATATCAAAACTAAATTGTAAATAAAGAGTATAAACCCAGCCTTGATGTCACACTATTAGAGCAAAACAAAACCAAAATATAACTAAGGAAAATGTAACAAAGATAGGCCAATGCCTCGACTTCAAGATCACTCCTTTAGATCTTACTAAATGTCGTTTGTACACCAAGGTCACATAAATAAAACACAACGATAATAAAGAGTGAGATACATCTCACATCATGCTTAAAGTATAACAATAAAGACAAGTATAATGCACACATGACATTCAGTAAAGCATAATCATATTAAAACATATAGCATGAACAAGGTGCATGTACTAATGCAGTGTTCTTCTATCTCTACTCTATAAGCATGTGGTACCAATTCTAAGTTCCAAAAAGTAGTTTAGGAGTACATGCTCAGTGTCGGAGAAATGCAATACCTAACTTGTTGCCTTTAGCTAAGCATTCTCACACTAGAATGATATCCTCTAGTGACTCAGGGATGCTAAGCTTTCAAAGTATGTCCTTGCCATCATGGGATCAACATGAGTCATTAGGGTTTCCATACCAAGCAGCCCCAAGGCTGGGCTACTAACCCCTTGGGGCCTCCACCATCTAGATTCATAAGTATTTTTCACCCGTAAAAATCTCAAATGACATGATGCGTGTCACATAAATATTATGCATATAATTGTCTAACATGACTTCACTTTCAAAAAAGCAAGTGGGTACCATCCTTACTTTTCACAGGCTAGGTCCTACACAAATGAGATACCATTTGAGCACCATCTTTGCCTCTCACAGGCTAGGTCACTGGTCACAATGGTATGAAGTCACGCTATATATCTTAAGCATAACATACAAATTGTAAGTATGGCACAAGCAAAGCAAACATCTATAACATTACATACTCATTTTCCCTTTTTTATATCACATTCCTATTCGTAACAGTTTAATTATTAGTCTCTTAATTTAGATTTTGATTGCATAAGCTAATCTTATTATTCTTGTACTTTAAACTCATGTAATTCACTGATAGGGAACCTAGCACAGAGGTGCTGATTAGAGCACAGGTGTGCTTCGTCTCTGAGACTCAAATCCAAGTTTGTTGTATGACCATACTTTGTTAAGCAAAACCATGCTCCCCCTATACGGTCATGCTCCATGATGCATGATCGTGCTCCCTTCTTGAGCACTTTCCATGCATTTCTAAATCGAAACTCCAAAAACCAAGCATGTACATGCATAGCCTATGCATAACTGTGCTTATCTGTCAGCAATTCACCATAGCGTGAATTGTGACCAAAAAACCCCAAACCATCAACCTAAGGTATTTATCATTCTATCCTAAAACAGGGGATTCCAATTCAATCCAAGTTGTTCTTATTTAAGCTTAATCTTTTAATTCCTTATCCAAATTAGGAAAAACCCTCAACTTAACCTAAACCCTCTTAACAATCTCATTCTACCATCAAATAGTCATGGATTCAATCAATTTACATTAAATTCATCACAAGAGAAACCAATATAACTATATATTTGCATAATACACATGAGAACAATTCTTACCTATCTTAATATATAATATACATTACAATCAACCCTTGGGAATTTAATCTCAAAAAGTCATAGTCTGGAGAATTTGCATCCCCCTTACAATCATGATCAAGCACAAATAGATACCTAGACCATTGGGGTTTAGGGCCAACCCTTCTACCCAAGACTACTAATATACCTATGAGCGAGATAATTTCACACCTTTTACCTCGAAAGAAGAGAGACTTCAGCAAGAGGATTATAATCGCTTGATGGCATATCCCACGATCTTTCAACTACGACTGCAATGACATTAGCAAGGGTTTCTATGGCGACTCTGCTACAATAATATATGTACAAAGAGAAACAAGAATGAGATATAGAGTAGAGAGTTAGGTCTAAGAGACCTTATAAGCGCTTTAAAGATAAGTTGGGCTGTGAAAGATGGTGAAATAAGGCCCAACTAGAAAAGGCACAACTAACACAACTTAAGAAAATTAATTTTCAAAACACTTTATTTATCAAGACCTCTTTTTATTCTCCCTGTATTATTTTTCCAAAATACCATTTATTGTTAAAATAAACACACAACAAACATCACAGCTATTATATTTACATACACATATAAGAAAAAAAATATCAAGGTGTTACAACTCTCTTCTCCTTAAAAGAAATTTCATCCTCAAAATTTACCTGAAGTTAAAAATTCTAGATAGGACTCCTTATCTATCTCTCCAACTCCCAAGTCTCACTATCTTCAGTAGTCCTCCACAAACAACCTTGACCAAAGGAATTTCGTTCCCTTTTGGCTAAGATACATGGAAGACACTAGGAGATTTGAAAGAGACAGGGGCAAGGAAATTTGGTAGGTGATGAATCCTCATTTGATGATGTTTTAGTGCATGATTCACTTTTAAAAAAGTTAAGAAAAAGCTTTATGAAAAAAGAAAATGATTAGAAGAAGACAAAAGTAATTTACTTTCTCCAATTGTGAATAAATTAGCTTATAAGAAATCTTTTCACACTTTTGTAGGTAAATAAAAAAAATTTCTTGCATCTAACAGTGCAACGTAGGAGATGCTGGATGGCGTCCCATGTTAAGTGAAGCTTAGCAGGAGTTTTAAATAAGAAGCTCAGTATTGGATGCTAAAAATGTATTAGAAATGTCGTGTCAAATGATGGAAGCACTGGATTCTTTGGGTAAATCAGCATCTGAGATGCTAGATTACTTGGAGACACTAGATTGGACATTGGAACATCATTTCTATGCGGGCAGATTAGCGTTTGTCATGTTATATAATATGTAATTGTTGGATGCCTATCTATTTTAATTGTTGCTCAACGTCCCAGATGTCTGGCCAGCATGGGATGCTGGAGGTATTTTACTGACAGCACTAAATGAAAGAAATGAGAACACATAAGAATGGGGTTTGAATTTTGTGTTTTAAAACCCTTTTTCACAAAACTTTAATAGCAAACAAAAAGCACAAACAAAGAAAATATGAGTAAGAATAAGGAAAGAAAAGCACACAAGAAATTTTTATATTGGTTTACTCAACTTGAGCTACGTTTAGTACCTTCGTTCAGAAGAATTTCTACTAACCAACCTCTTGGTTACAAGCAAGTATTCTATCAGTCTTTATTGTCCTTACAATAGTGATCAACCCAGGATCACTTTAAAAACCCAAGTATTTTTTAATCACAAAACCTCTCAAGGCTTCATAACACTAACAAAGTGTTTAACAGAGATCGACTCACAAAGTGAGGATATGAAAGTTTAAGAGCGATTACAAAACTTTTCTATGCAAAGAGTAAAAAATATGTAAGCTCATCGAACAAGTGAGATATTGTTTTGGTTCGTTCGTTGCTTTTCTCACTTGCTGTACTTGAAACTTCAGACTTGATATATATATATATATATATATATATATATATATATATATATATATATATATATATATATATATATACGAGCTTCTGTCTTCAAAGACACATTCTAAAGCTTTGTCATGTATTGTTGCGCGTGTTTCAAGTTTTGCAAATGAAGCAGAGAAACAGATTTTGTTCTTTCACCAAAGTGAGAGGTGCAGTTCTATGTTCCAGAGTTGTTTTTTTTTTTAACATTTCTTATTTTGGTTTGGCAGCTTGATAGGTTGACTTACTTTTCTGCAAAACTGTACTTATAAAAAAAAATATATCTACTTTTCATTTAATGTGAGATATTCAAACATTAGTTCTCATAGGAAAAGAATAAAACATTCATTTCAAAGTGTACAAGAAAAGCTGATTGAAACTTTAAAACTTGGTTGAATTTTTAGAAATCTTAGATAAGGCATTGGACAATTTTCAAAAGGGCACTTATGTTTGAAATAAGGCAATTGAACGTTTGGTATAAAGTGGTGCGTTGGACGCCAGATTTCATAAAACATCATTGGACTCTTTCAAAAACTAAAAACGAGTCCTATTTGTACATCATTTTAATATTGCTATTTATTCAATGTTTCGTATTATTTGAGTAAAAGATAGCTTCTTTTCTTGATCCAATAAAAGATAACTTCTCTTTCTTCCTCTTTATTCCTCTTTATTACACATAGGACAAAAATTATCATTTGTTATTTTTCTACTTTTCCTAACGGTATGTGTAGTATTATGGAAATGGGAAGAAACAAATGATGAAGGAAAGAAAACTGTCCAAACTTACTCTATTCCGTCATTTTGAACCTCTTCTAAAAGCGAAGGAATGAAAACTATGGGTAGGCCCCACATTAAGATGCTTTCTTCTTGAATATAGACGGAAAGAGGAAGGAAAGACTATTTTTTTTATATGAAAAATGACTATAGTGCTATTTGGTTACCTTCATCTTGATACTCAAAGCCTATGCTACATCCCATTTTTTATGGCCGCCTCAACGATGTGTTCCTGCAAAATTTGGTCTTTTTCCTTTGATGCACTCCTCCTGTTTGGATCCTCTATAATAGTAGTCTTCCTCCTCCTTTTGGATCGCACTCCTCCTTCTCCATTCCTAGATCATGCTGTTGGGGGGGGGGGGGGGAGGGGAGGGAGAACTTGCAAAGATACTCCGACACTCAAGTCAAAGAGGGAGGTTTTGATGATTGTGCAGGGTTTTATGATTAAAGATTAATGGGTCAAAATTAAGGTTAGAAGACGTGCACCTAGGCCATATAGATGGATATGCGTATGTTTCCAAGTTACCTAACTCACTCACCCTTATTACGAAGATTTGGTGCCTAGTTTCCTTTATTAAGTGCAAACTTCTTTGTTACCTTATTTATGTTAAGTTGAGCTCCACTCGATGGGGCATCTCTGTTAGAGGCCAGAGTGGTTATTTAACCCAGCTTCAAGGGGTCAAATCTAGACGGTACAAAAGCCCCCCAAGCTTCGATAGGTGGAGAAGCTTTTCAACATTCGTCCAATAGCACTGAGTGGAGGTCAAACGTTTTCGATCGTCTTGGGGCTGTGAGAACCTAGGGCTGGATGCTTGGCTGATATTCCAGACATATATTGGTTGGCTGAGTGGAGTCAAGATGGTCAAAGCAATATAGAGGTCACATCCATCGCCTTGGCCTAGTTAGTCCATTGGAAACTGGAGTGTTGAACTTCGAAGGGTCATTTGTTGTCTTAAGAATAACCATGCACATTCCCACATCTATTTAATGTGCGCCGATGATTATAGGGTAAACCAATGATGGCTTGGAGAAACCCAACCGTTGCTTCATCCGAACCCTTTGACATGGGTGGCGGCACAGAGATCTAATGGTGGAAAGGCCTTGGGCCTTGGGGTGTTGAGTCCCTTAGCCTCTATAAAAAGGGGCTTTCCGTTTCTCTTTTCCTTCATTTCCTTATTTTCCTCTTTCTTCGCATCTTGCCCCTTTTCTGCTTGCTTCTCCCGTGTCGAAAAACACCTCTGCCACAATCCCTATTGTTTGCCTCCCTTTTCCATCCCTAATTCTACTCAGGTACACCTCTTCCCTTCTTTTTCTTCCTCTCTTTCAATGGTTTCGTCGTGTGGGAGTGGTGGTTCTCCTAATATTAAGCCTAGACCAATGTTGCTTTCAGAGGTTCAACCCATCAGAGGGGACCCAGAGGTCTTTGGTTCTTTTGTACATACCTCCTACTTGGAGAAAGAGAATGAGCAAGCCGAGGGAAACTAACAGCTCCATGAAGAAGACGTTATTTGGCCAGATGCCCCTAAGGTCGAACAGCCTGTTGATGCGACTCTCGTGATCAATATAGACAACCAGCCCTCGAAAGTTGCTCTAGACTAGCCCCTAGTGGGACGCAGGAGGAGGCAACCTTTTTCCTTAGGTACGGGTGGGTTTTTGGAGAAGTGAGAGTGTACTTCTCAAAGTTTGAGTTAGCAGAGGCCATTGCCAATCTGTTAAAGTCCATCACCCTTTGTCATTCAATCTAGGAAGATGTTATGGTGGTAGAGCAGTGCGATCTAGATGAGAACATCTATCTCTCTGTGATACTGGGGCAACCTTACTACATATATGTAAATGAGACACTATTCCACAGCCTTGGGGTTACGGTGCCCTTTGACGGGTTCGAGGTCGAAGTGTTAATGACCTTGAACAATGTCCCAACCTAGCTTCATCCGAATGCGCATCCTCTGCAACTTGCTCCAAATGACACCAACCACTCCAAATTTCTTCACTATTATGCTGCCAAAGAGAGAAATAAGGGTGGTTAGGTGTCTTTGTTCAGAATTAGCGACATTTCGTTGTTTACTGCCTTCACCACCTCCTATAGAGACTTCAAGGGGGGATTCTTCTGTGTGCGCCCAAGTTTAGCTAGCATGGCTGATTTCTTCAACCCTAGGGCTACCCACCGTTCCCCTTCTATTAGATAAAGAATCTTAACAAGCACACTGTTTGGCACGTCAAGGATATGTCGACCTAGGATTAGGGTGACATGGTTAATCTACATAAGCTTCCTCGACTGCTTCTATACCGAGCTATGTTGGGGCTATCCAGCCTCGAAAGCCATTGAGGGGTATGAAGTGTGAGTATTGTGTATTTTTTATTTCACGATCATTTTAGACATCTAACTTTTATTTAATTCTCTTGTAGTGATCATAGGGAAGTTCGACTTCGCCAAGCTTCGCACCGAGCGGGCTGAGAAGGTGAGACTCGCTGGGGTGAGTATTGCTTCCATCGATCAGGCTAGCATTGTCCCCATTGGTCAACCCGTCCCCCGTCCCCAACTCCGTAAGCATCCGCCCGCGCGTCTACTCCTACTCTGCCCTAGACCACTCCCATATCGTGGAAGTACACTCAACCAGTCCTCACCTGAAGCATCCTCGGCATATTTCTGCTATAAGAAAGGTTGAAGGGCCTTCCTCGGTGCCCAATACACATCCAGCCTTCTTCCCTGCCTCTTAGGGATTGAATTCATTGTAGGGTTAAGAATTCGACCCTTAGAAGCTGTTAGGTCCTCGTTCCCTCTTCTAGGCTGATCAGAATGTCCTCAAAGAAGTCGATCCTCAGATGGGATTAGAGGTACTTTTGGTGTTCTAAGCTCACTCATGAGGGATCGCCCAGTTTTAGGCAGACGAGCTAGAGTAGGATCGATCAGCCAACCAACTGTAGAGTTTAAAGAAGCAAAGATTAAGAAGTTGAAGGCTGAGCTCGAGAAGGCGAAGATTGAACTTGTCAAAGCTGTGAAGGCCAACGACACACTCCTTTCTAAGGTGAAGGAGGTGATGAGATTGGCAACAAGCTTGGAGACTAAGTTGAAGGAGGCCCAGGCCTATGGCAAGGCTCTGATGGATCGGGCTATTCAAGCTAAGAACTCTACCGCCACTTTAGGGACCAAGGTGGAGCGTCTCAACATTGGACTTACCAAAGTCAAGTCTAAGCAGGCTAAGGCCATTAAACAGGCCAAGCGCCTTGAGTCCGATCTAGATGAAGCTAAGGGGTCCATCATGGAGGAGCACATCAAGCGCTTCCAAAAGGCTCTCTGAAAGCTAACCCTTTTCTTCCTAGGCACCTATACCTTCGACTTTGATGTGGAAAAAGATATTAAGGGAGAGATATTGGTGGATGTGGCTGAGCTCTTTGACGCAGAGGAGAATGAAGTCCAAGGGGGTGAAGTCTCCATGTTTCTCGCCTCTATTGAGCAGGTTATGGATAATGTCAACGTTTTGTAGGCTTTTTGGTGGTCTAAGCCGCGAAAGCTAAACTTCTTGAATGTTCTCTTCTTCAACTATCTTCCTACTATGACATTTATGTCTGCCATCTTTAGGACTTAAGCACATTTTTGTTGTTCCATGCCGATATAACCATTCATGTAATGCTTGCTGCTATATATTTGGTTTAATTACTTAATGAAAATTTTCTTTCTCCTAACTACTCGACTTTGTCGTTATTACTCCACTAACTTAATCTTCTTATCATATCTCGACTAACTTTAACAAAAGAACACACGTTACTTTGGCTTTAGCAAGTTTGTTCGAAATGGTTTACTAAGCTTGATGGGTTGGGTTGGCATAGGTTTCTGTGGGTTAAGACCTATTGTCGTTGAGCTCGGTGGGTCGAAACTTGTCAAGTCATCGAGCTCAGTAGGTCGACTTGGCATAGGTTTTAGTGGGTCAAAATCTGTTAAGACATCGAGCTCAATGGGTTAGTTTAGCATAGGTTTTAGTGGGTTAAAACTTGTCAAGACATCGAGCTCAGTGGGCCGGCTAGGCATAGGTTTTAGTGGATAAAAATATGTTAAGACATCGAGCTCGATGGGTTGGCTCAAGATAGATTACAGTGGGTCAAAACAAGTCAAGACATCAAGCTCAATAGGTTAGTTCAACATATAGAGAGACATTTATTGAATGAAAATTTTATTGAAGGTATTATTGACGTGCCTCATTAAAACCTCCCTAGCCAAAACCAATATTCTTTTTCTCTCTTGGGACAAAAAACTGAGGTAGGAAAAAGAGTACACCATCATTACATATAAAAATTACTTTAAATGAGAAGTGTTCCATGTCCTTGGGATTCCTTCACTAGATAGCTATCCTAAGTGGTAAGCTCCATTGCCGAGTTGTTCGGTTACTCTAAATGGTCTTCCCCAGTTCATCGCTAGCTTTCCTTCACTGGCCTCCTTTTGGGCTTCTCCAAGCTTCCTCCACACTAGGTCTCTAGGCTTGAAGTTCCTTGGTTTCACCTTTACATTATGTCTTCGTGCGACTCTTTGCTTGCAAGCTTCCTCTTGTATTCTCGCCTTCTCCCTTGCTTTTTCTACCAAATCCAACTCTATCTTTAGTATTTATTCATTTTTCTCAAGGTCGAACATCATTCGGTGAAAAGATGGCTCCCCTATCTCGATTGAGATCATAGCATCAGAGCTGTACACTAATTGGAATGATGTTTCTTGAGTGGTTAACTAGGGTATGTAGTAGTATGCCCAAAGGATCCCTAGCATCTCTTCAGCCTTTCCTACTATTTCCTTTATTTCTCCAAGTACTACTTTGTTGGCTGCCTTATCCTATCCATTGGCTTATGGGTGTTTGACCGATGTGACTTGGTGCCGAATCCTTAGTTCTTCATAAAATTCCTTCAACGACCGATCAACAAACTGCTTCCAATTATTAGTCACCATTAAATAGGGTATCCTGATCAAGGTAAGAGGTTCGGCTTTGATCCACTTGGTGAAGAGCTCAATCCCTACCAATAGAAACTTTATTTGACCTTTACGTCCATCCCCCATGTGGCAAAGGGCCATGGTAAGACTATCGAATGTAATTCTTCCGATGACATGTGGGCTAAGTTCCTAAATCTCTGGCATTCCCCACACTTCTTCGAGTATGCAGTGCAATTAGCTCAAATATTTGGCCAATAGCACCTAACCCAAATGACTCAAGCAACCATGGTTTGCCCTCTGGTATACATGCCGCAAATCCCCCTATGCACCTTGTCTATAATGTAAGTGGCCTAATTTGGATCAAAATACTTGGGTAGTGGGGTGTGGAATCCTCTCTTATACAATTCTTATCCTTCAATCACATAATAACTCGCATTCCTCCAAACTTTTCTTGCATCAGTCTTATCATCCAGCAACTCACTGATAGTGAGATACCTCTAATAGGGTCATCCATCCTTCTTTCCCTTTCATCACACTCATGATGACTTCTTCCTAGACACTTGACTATCTTACCATCTCCTGTATGACTGTCTGGTGCTGCCCCAATCATTTAGTGCTTGCTAATTTTGATAAGAGATCTACCCTTTCATTTTCTTCTCGGGGGATGTGTTCAATTTTGAAGTCTTGGAATTGTTCTACTAACTAGGTCACCTAATGATAGTATCTTAGCAACTAAGCATCCTTAATTTAGAAAGTGCTAGATACTTGTTGACTACTAGTTGGGAGTTACTTTTACACCTTACTCGTTCGGCTCCATATCCTTTGCTAACTTGAGCCCGACAATCGGTGCTTTGTACTTTGCTTGATTGTTGGATGCTGGGAAGTCGAACCTTAGGGACTGCTTTAACACCAACCTTCCAGGTCCCTCCAAGATAACTCCTGCTCTGCTCCCTTTTTGATTTGATGAGTTGTCCACATGCAAGGTCCACCACTAAGTTTCCTTTTGTTTGACTAGTGGTGTGAGCTCAACTAGAAAATTAGCCAAACATTGGGCTTTGATGGGCCCTCTGGCTTTGTATTTGAGTCTGAATTCTAATAGTTTCATCGACCATACTATCATTCAGCCTACTAACCCTGGCTTCTTCAGTAGTTATCAGATGGATTGATCAGTCTTCACCACTATTTGGTGACTCTGGAAATATGGTCGGAGCCTCCTGACTGTTATTACCAAGGTTGGGGCCAGTTTTTCTATCACTTAGTATCTAGGTCTTTACACCTTGTAAGATGCAATTGATGTAGTACACAGGGACCTGTTTTCCCTCTACCTCTTGTACGATAACCACGTTGACTGCATGGTCTAAAAATGCCAAGTATAATAGCAGTTCCTTCTCAGGCAAAGAACTAGTTAAGATTAGAGGCGATCCCAAAAAAGTCTTGAATTCCCTGAAAGCTACTTCGCACTCCTCATCCCATCTAAATGTTTTAGGCTTTTTTAAGAGGCTAAAGAATGGGTAGGCCTTTTCGACTGCTCGGGGGAGAAAATAGAGAAATAGATGTGAACCTTTTGGTTAGCCTTTGGAACTCCTTTACATCCTAAAGGCTCCTCATTTCAATGATAGCTTGGCACTTGTTGGGGTTGGCTTCGATCCCCCTATGAGTTAGAATAAATCCTAGAAACTTTCCCCCTTATACTCTAAATACACACTTTTTAGGGTTTAGCCTCATGTTATAGTGCCTTATTTCATTGAATACTTCTTTTAAGTCCTTAGTGTGCTGACTGCCATCTTCGGCTAATTAGCTCGATAAACACCTTGTCCATCAATCTTTAGTAGGTCATTCTGGCATTCTTCAAATCAAAGGGCATTACCAAGTAGCAATAATTAGAGCCCTCAGCCATGAAGGCGATTTGCTCTTCGTCCAGGGGAAACATTGGTATCTAGTTGTACCCCAAGTAAGCATCTAAAAAGCTCAACAGCTTGTAGCCTGAGGCACCATCAACTAGCCTGTCAATGCTCGACAATGGGTATATGTTCTTCGGCAAGCTTTATTTAGGTTAGTGTAATTTGTACACATCCTCCACTTTTCATTTGCCTTCTTAATCAGCACAACATTAGCAAGCCAAGTGGGTTATTCTACCTCTCTGATGAACTTGGCATCCACTAGCTTAGCCTTCTCTTTTTTCTTCTACTTCCTCATTTTTTCCCCCGAGCTTTCGCTTCTTCTGGGCCATTAGTTTGGCTTCAGGGCATATCACTAGCTTGTGACAGTGAAATCCCAGGTCTATCACAAGCATATCAGCCGCTGTCCAAGCAAATAAATTTGAATTATCATCCAAAACCTTGGTGACTTTGCCAAGTACGTTTCACTCAAGTTAAGTCTGAGTTGGGTACATTGGTCGGGGTGTGTTCCTAGTCGGAACTTATGCAAATCTTTAGTGGATTCAGCTCTCTGCTCCTCTATTTTCAAATCGAGCTTGATTGACTCTCCCCACCTTTAAACTCTCGGCATAACACTCATGAGTGATTTTTTTTATCTGCCCTTATTGTTATAATTTATCCTATTGATGAGGGGAACTTCATCACCAGATGTAAAGTGGAGACTATAACTCCCAATTAATTGAAGGCTACCCGACGTATGAGGATGTTGTACAACGTGTCCTTGTTCACCGACAAATACCTCATAATGACAGTTCAAGATGTCGTTTTGTTAGAAAAGGTGGTGAGTAGGTTAATATACCCTCAAGTGTCTACGCGTTCACCTACAAACCTGATTAACTGCTCCAGGTATAATTGTATCAAGTTCTTTGGAATCTCCAACTTTCTGAATGTATCCATGTATAGGATATCCATTGAACTGCCCTAATCCACTAGAGTTTTCCTATTAGCAAAGTTCACCACTTTCGCAACGATAGCCATCAGATCATCTTGCTTGAGGTCTACTCCCTTGAAGATTGCATTAGTGAAAGTTATAAGGGGTGTTTCTTCAAGGGCTTTCCTATAGCATTCAACCACCACACTGCCCTTAGGTGGCGTTTTTTTGGCTGAATTGGTTGATCCACCCTTCTCGAATCTTCCAACGATGGTGTTAATGACTCTCTTCAAATGGGTATTAGCCTTTTCGTGGAGGTCAAATTTTGTCCTTCATCATTCCCTATAATCTGCTTGTCAGTTCTGCCACATCTTCAGTGTTGTGATCAATTCCAACCCCTTTCGTGGCCACCATTCGGTCTCTAAACGTAACTTTGGAGGTGCTCAGCATGGATCAGCTCTATTTTGTCATGAAGGGCCCAACATTCCACCATCGAGTGTCCATCAAGTGCTCCTTCTGGGAATGACTCTTGGGTGGTAAAAGCAAAAGCTCTGTGCTACAGGCCTCCTCTATGATTCAAGCTTGGCTAGCATTGAAGGGTGTATAATTACTGTACATAGAACTTGAGAGGCCTCGGTTGACTGTGTGTTTCTTTTCCCGACCAATCTTAGGCTTTTCTCAATCACTTGCTTTCTTTTACATCCCATCATGAACTCGATCTTGGAACTCTACCATCTCCTTCATTTGAATATACCCCACAGCTTAGGCTCGAAGCTCGTCCATATCAGCCAGAGGCTTTTTGTATAGGCCATTGGAGAAAGGCCTAGGCTTGAAGGCCATGATCATCGAATGCAGGGCCACCTCAAGGTTTAAGTCTCATATCTTCACTGAGATCCTTTTAGACTTCTCCATGAAGACTCTCAGAGGTTCATCATCCCCCTATCTCAAGTTTACTAGGGCGACCGAAGTGAGGTGATGCAGCCTACTGGTCGCATATTATGCTCCAACCCTAGGTGGTGTTAGCATCGATGTGCTTGTTCAGGTCGATCATCTCGTCGTACTAGTCAATATTAAGATTCTTCTAATTGGGAGGAAGTGGAGTCTCCATGATGCCATTCACGAAGGGGTGCTTCCGAATTGAGCCGCCCAATATGAAAAGGCGAGATTCAATTAGTGTTCTTTGTCACAAGTCTGTTAACATTCTCCTGCACGTCTCGGGGTGGCAGCTGGTCTTTGCCTGGGATCACTCCGTGTTATGTTCGGATTCAGCCACCACCTTGTGGGTAGTTGGATTCTACTGACTCTTCCTTTCCAACTGTTTACAAATCTCTACGTTCTCCTTACAAATTTATTCTATGACAAGCATAAAAAAATTCTTCCCAATCTATTTTTTACTCAAAAAATAATAATTACACTTCACTTTTATAGGAATATTTATGTTATTTTATATATATGTCTATTTTCTTTCCTTTTACTTTTTATACAACCAAATAAGAGGAAAGACAAATTTAACTTTTTTTGCTCTTTCATTTTCTTTTCTACCAAACACACTAAAAATTCATTAGACATTTTACTCTTTTTTTCTTTCTTCTTTTATTCCTTCTTTTTTTTTTTTTCCTTTCTTTTCACTTTCTTTCCTGAACCATACATACTATGAGTGAGTTTGTTAGTAGTACCCTTTTGCAAATTTTCTACAGTAAACATTTTATACACTCAAGACCCACACCCACCCTAATTTCAAATAACTTCATAAGTTTGGTCTTTTGAATTGTTCCTTTTTCCAAGATATCACGTCCTTTTCTTTTGCTAGATTAAGGGGAATACAAGTAACAATCTTGTGTCAGGAAGCCATGTTTTACAAATCCCTCTCCAATAATTAGAGGAGTGTTTTCTCTTTAATTTTTGGTATGCACTCACTTTCACATTTATATTTGCTAGAATGACCCATCTAAGAGGTTGTTTGGTTCCACATCTAATGGCAAAAATTCACATCTCTGACTTGCAAAATCTAAACCTACTAGTATTAGCTTTTACATCAAATACAAAATGGGCGTGGTTTTGAATGAATTTGAGCTAAGCCAAACATGCTATAAGTCTTAAGAAAAGATGAATGGTGTGCGTAAGACTTAACGAGAAGGTGAAAAGAGAATAGTAAGCATTACCCAAGGCTTAGCACACACATGCAACAAGCAAAGCTGGCCCAAGGATAAAGCTACTAAAGCTAAAGCTTTAGGCCCGTCAACAACAAATTATTTGCTATTAATTTTTATAAAGCAAAAAGGCCATATACATTGATAAAATGTCACATATGTTGGCAAAAAAGTCCAATATATAACTTTTTCATTTAAAGTAAAAAAGTCTATTTCAAAGTTTGCTTTAGACCTCACTTAACGTTGGGCCGGCCTTGGCAACAAGTAAATAGCAAAACTACAGTGCAAAAGGAAAAACTTATGTGAAGATAAAATTTATAAAATTGAAAAACTAAAAAAATGAACAATTTTTAAGTTGAAAAATTAATGTCATATATTTATTGGTTATATTTTTATTGTTTTAAAAAATATTTCACAAAATATTAATAAAAATAAATTTTTTCATATTTTTAATATATGATATAGTTTTATACTTTTATTGTCTTAAAATTTAAATAAGTTAATAATTTAAAGATGAAATAAAGATAAAGCAAATAGTATATGTACTAAAAGTATAACGAGTTTTACATTTATTTAATCACAAATCATCATATATAATAAGTTTGTTGACTTTTACATAATTACCTAAAAGTCGTAAGTACCATGATTTCCAATTAATTAGTTGATAATGTAAAAATTTTACATTAATTAACAATGAGTAAATATTAAATTCATAAAAATAAATATTTGTAAGATATGAAGATTTAAAGTGTCATCTGAAACTATTTGATAAACTTTTTAAAGGTGTATGGTTGAAAAAAACAATTACTTAAATTAAGAAAAATAAAAAAAAATACATATAATAATTATTAAACAAAGATTTAAAAAATTTCAGGAAAACCTTATAATTTATGGTATGTTTAGAAGAAAAGAAAAAATAAAAAATTACTAGTATTTTGAAAATCGAACTAGACTAGTCAGTCAAATTGAAAAACCAGTGAATCATCAAGTTTGGGTTTAAATAAATCACAAAACTGAAAAATAGGTCAAAAATCTTCAAAAAATAGTTCATAATGGGTCAATAAAAAATATTTAATGTAATACCATTTTTATTTTTTTCTTAAAAAATGAAATATCTAGCTAATGTCTTTTCAGTTTTATTCTAGATATAAACTTGTTATTGTTAATAGATATTATTGTGTATAGTTGAAACTTAAACCTAATTAGTACAATATATTTGATTTGAACTTAGATCTGTGTATATTTTAAATGTTAAGAACTTATAAAATTATATTTTAGTTTTAGTTTTTAGTATGAGGAAAAAAATGATATATACTGATAGTGTAAAAGTACTTTATATTGTCATCTAATCACAAATTATCATGTATAATAAGTTTATTGACTTTAATAATAACCATCCTAAAAGTCATACTAAAATTAATTTTCAATTAGTTGACTGCATAAAAATAATACAAAATTTTTTATACTGACAATAAATACCAATTAAACTCTTTTAATATTATAAAATTATAATATTATTTTTTAATATTATTTAATTATTATTATATTTTATTGATATTGATTCAATCATGGGTCAACTACGATCGAATTATTAAACTTTAAATTTGTACTTTAACCTCTGATTCAATTTTAAAAACACTAAAAAATCTTAAATAATATTGCATTTGGAATCACGTGTTTCAACCATTTATTTAACACCAGCTGTGCACCTCAGCACGTTTTGTGGTCTAGACTTGGAATGCATCTATCAATATTTTGAAGCTTATGGAATAAAAAAAACCATATGTAATAACCAACATATATGGGACGCACGTTTTTTACACTAGGTCTAAACACCCCCTGAATAGAGCTGATAAAATTAGTCTGGCCTAGTGGGCCAATTCGATGGCCTGACAAGCCAAGCTAGGTTAGGCCATAAAATTTTTGGCCTAATAAAAACTAGGCCAAAATGGCCTGGCTCGATGGACCTCTTGGGTCTAGGCTAGGCTCAAAAAAATTTAGTTCGAAGGATACCGAGTCTATTTGGTTTGGTGCTATATTTTTTTTATAAAATATATAAAAAACTAAGAGAAAAAGAATGATAGGCCATTTTAGTTCAACCCAATGAGCCTCCCAGGCAAAAAAAAAAAAGGCCCATTAGAGAATTTGGGTCGGGCCAGCCAAGCTCGCGTTTGGCACTTGTCCGGCCGGCTCATTTGACACCTTTCCCCTTGAACCATCCTTCTTGTGTACCAAACATGGATAGAAAAGCAGGATTGCTCGATGCTTATCCCACATCCATCCAGATCCAAAACCAAAGCACTTATGGCTAAAGGGAGTAATGATAACCCCATAAGGCCGAGACTCAATAACCCTCATACCCAACTCAACAACCACAGAGGGGATGATCTCAGCCTCACTAGTGCTTCCACTTCCACCACTTGTCATATCATCGGGAACACTTCCCCTTCTACTTGCACCCCAAATGATCCCATTTCCGGTGGCAATCCTACGATTCACTGCTTTGGAACCCATGGCTCCTTCAACAACTATGGAGAAGGGTCACAAAATTTTAGTGGTTACAATTCAGCTGCAATAGTGGAATCACCCAACCATTTCTCTAGAACCCCATCCTCCTCTAGATTGGCAAGATTTTTAAATATTGGAAATTCAGGGCGGAAATTTAGGGAACAGGACCCTGTGCTCCATTGCTCTGGAACTCTTCACTCCTTCAACAACCACGGAAACAGATCCTGGAGTTCTAATGGTGCCAACATCAATAGTGGGGCAAATTCAGAAGACGTTTAAGGTAGGTAGGGAATCATGATTTGTCTGTCTATCTTTTCTATTAGATTTTACAGTTAGAGTTACGACTATATATGCACACCAATGTTATGTTTATAAATTTGATAGGAGAAATGTTAATAATACATTTTTTTTATACACTCTTTTAAGTGTATTTTTTTCTTAGTTAAAATTTATTAAAGATTATAAAATTTATTGGATCCTATATTTTATTTAATAAATCTTTTATGATTTTTTAATTTTAATAAATTTTAATTTACAAAAAAGAATATGTTATAAAGGGTGAGTTCTAGGGTGAACAATCTAACAAGTGGTCCATGGATGAACCACCAACATTCACCATTAGATATAATGTTTTTTAAATCAATGATTGGGATTTTTGACTGGCTACCTGCTAGATGGATAGGGTTTAATTGCAAATATGCTTTATAAAAATTTTCAAATTGGTCATTATCTTCTCTGAAATAGTGCTTAGCACACCATATTCATCCATGGAAATTCACAGTGACGAGACGACAACTACTGGAGGGTGCTTGTGTTCATAAGGTAGGGAAAGTGACCAAAAGAGACAGAGAATAAGAGACAAAGAGAAGGAGAAGGAAAGGTTTGCGTCGTTGCTTTGTTCTACTACTTACTGCCCTGACATATTCATCCATGGTGATTTAGGGATTGGATTACGATATTGGTTGCAGCTATATGCTTTGTTCTTCGTGTTACTGCCTTTGCTTTTGACTCGATTTAGTCTATTTTGTTGTGTTCGTGGTTGCAAAAGTACTTCAAATGTGACCAAATTTTGTATGTCCATAAACTATTTGATGGGATGCCTATGAGTATTATGGTTTTTTGGAGTCTTATGATTGTTTATTGTTGCCCAAGTTTAATGATACCAAATTTTGTATGGATAAGACACTTTGATGCTGTATTTTAGGCTCATTCAACTTAGTGTAATTTTCCTAATTACAGCTTTTTTAGGGAACTAAAGTGGTGTACATTGATGTTTGCATTATGAGAAAGTATGTGATATGTCTATTGTTTTAGAAGAATAACTAAGGAGCTGTTAAAGTGTTAGTTAATGGTTCCATTCATTGTAACTAAGTGGTTTGAGATAGTAAGTTTGGTGTCTAAGAGTAAGTTAAGATTATGACTAAAACAAAAGTGAAGTCCATAGTGATGGATTAGTCGTAATGTTGCTCAATGCTAATTAATTCATGTTTGAAGATGCTCTCAACATAAGCAGTATGTTATTTTCTTTTCCTTGTGCATGTTGTGTTAAGGTTTATGTTGAATAAATGGGTTGTATTCACGAAGGGGGTGAATTGAATATATAAAAATTTTCAAGAACCCCAAAGCATTTTCAAAGATGAAAAACTAGATTCTCGAAAAACTTTGAATCAATTTGATTTGGTGATATGAATGTTGTAACTATATTTACTATGCAACTATGAACAAGATTATCATGAATTGATATGCAATTGATAAAGTAATCAATATTCATTATATGTGAGGAATGGAACAGAAAGGAAAAGAACACACAAGATTTATATTCGTTCGATCATCACCACTGTGATCTATATCCAATTTCCAATCCAACCGATTGGTATTATCATTATGTAATTCAATTTATTTACAAGCACACTACACAAACCAAAGAATCACACAGAAACACAACCCAAAACCAAGTTTCTTGAAAACCTATCAAGAAAACTTGAACCAATTCTTATGGAACTCTACCATAAGAGAAACTTGAGAAAACCATCCTCAAGGACAAAAATTATACCAAAAGTAAGGGTTAGATATCACCTCAATTTGTGATGATTTGTAAACAATGAAGTACAATGTAAATCTACCTAAAAGATGACTTCTCTTTATCCACAAAGATGATCCGTGTGTGAGCTCTTGAATTGATGAAAAACTTGTTGTAATGATGATGATGAAAAATGTGTTTTCTTTCTTAAAAAACTCTTCGAAAAGTTTAGAGATTGGAAGCCATGTAAAAAAAGTCAATAAGGTTCGCAATTTATAAAGAGAAAACTAAAATCACTAGTTATCTTATTTCCTAATTAGTTATTTTGTTCCTCGTAAATCTAGAAAATAAACTTAGAGCTAAAATAACTAGTTATTTCTCTTCGTAACTAGTTATTTGAGCATAACTTCTATTTCAGGTTACTTAAAATAACTGGTTACATAACTATGTAATCAGTTATTCTCGCATAGCCATATTTCAGTATTTTAAAATGTAGCTGATTACATAATTGCGTAACTAGTTATAACAGATTTAAATAAGCTTTCTAACATAACAATAACAAAAAACCAAATTAACCAATTAAATTGTTTCTAAACATAAGATTGAATCCTTTAAGAACTTTAACAAAGAACTATCATCTTTTATCAAATTAAAACCATATTTTAAATATTTATTTCATCTTGGATTTAATTTTAAGCTTATGAAAACATGTTATCACTTATTAATCCATTAAGTCTTAAATTTAGAGCTCATCACTATCAAATCATCAAAGATAAAGATCAATCATGCATGACACATAACCACACACATAAACACATAATACAACTTATCAAGAGGCTAAATCATCAAAACTCTAGCAATGTTTCTTAAGGGCAAGAACAATTTTTTTGCTTATTTCTTCAATTTACTTGAATGTATTCTACATAGATGTTGGATTCGTTTATCATGAACTAGAAGTGCATAGTAAGTTTCAAAATTAGCAAAGTTATTTAACTAAACAAATCAATTACATAGAATAGGTAAACATTTTATAGCAAGTATTTGTATGTGCTCCTGAATTGTAATGTGAGACATGTTACTAACTGTTGATGTCTCTATCGAAAGCAAATAGAACAAACCATAACTTGGTTAATAAGCGAAGCCCTATCAAAAGTCCATTGGCATTGTGTATACTAAAATAAAATATGATATCCTAAATGCCTAATCATAATGGATAAGTATCCCTGTACCACTGTACATTGTGCTAACAACTTTATTGGTGCTTCTGATCCTGCCTAAAACCTTGTACAAGAGTAGTTGGCAACCAATAATGTTGTTATTTTGCTATAGGCTGTAAACTATCTAACCTTTATGTTGGAACACTTATTTAAAGGACCAATATTGGTTTGTGTATATCCATCCACAGTAAAGTCTTTAAGTTGTTTGAAACACATTGTGTGGAATGGCTACTTCTCTTAGGATGAGTAGTAATAGCACTTAAATGTCATCTTCAACTAATGATGGCAACCCTTTATACAAATGTGGTGTCAGGTGTAACATGTAGACATCATAGACTGAGAAAAATCCAGGTTGAAGGTTTTTGGGCTGTGAAAGGTACAAAATTTTTAACTCACTGTGATTATTTTTGTTAATATGACCCCCCCCTCCCCACTCCAGATAGATGTGCCAAGATTTTGAACAGCTTATTGAAGAAGAACAAAAAACTTGAAGCATGGAAGCTTGATTTACTGGTGTTTACTGAAAAGATTGAAGCTCGGGCAGAAGCATTGAAGCAACTAATTGGTCTATTAGAAGTGTACAAGGCCAAAGTGAAAAACTTATTACTTGTCTTTTGTTTTCTTACAGCTTTTGTGTTTTTAAAGTTATCTAACGTTATATAAGTGTCTAGTTAAGTTGTGTTGCTTTTAGTTGTTAATTTCATTATTTTAGGTTTTTGTTGAACGTGGTTATCCATTTTTTTATGTAATCGTTATCAATTAACTTGCTTTCCTTCATTTACAATCATTGTATATTCATTCACATAATTTCATAGTAATGGTCTCGTGATAGTAGATCCAAACATAAATGTATAGTAATGGCAACACTTGGTTAGGAAAAGGATTGTTCACAAAAAACAAACTTTGCATTCCAGAGTTGTTATCTTAACTAACAATGCCCAAGGAAAATTACAACAATTCAAAACCATTTGGGTCTAGAGCTGGTTACAAAACATATTATGAACTCTATGTTCCCAAGTCGTAACCATTTTAGTTGGGTCTAGTGGCGGTGAGCATTTGCCAAAACTTGTCACAATCTGCCTTTAGTATGTCCCATTGTTCATTATGGTCTCTTGATATCAAATCCAAAGCCATCCTTATTCTTACAGCGTCCTTGTTCATCTAAAGTTGACATAAGAATCGTATTAATGCCAATCACATTTCTAAAATTTGACCAAAGTAATAAACCTAACCTTTGGTGAAATGTTTGGCTGGAATGAATCCTCCATTTACATCCAATCAATGACCTAAATGGGGTGATTGTCACTAAATTGAATCGAATTAGATAACTTTAGCTAGTATTTAAAAGTACTTAGAGAGAACATGAGATGACTAACCCATATGCACCATTAGGAATTCCTATAGGCTTTTTTATCTCCCAATCATCAACATGTAATTTGCCTTTGAAAAAATTTAGCGGGAAGTGAGTGGAACCAAGAATCTGAGACATAGCCATTGACTACAATATTGTCATCCAAAATTAAAATAAACTATTATTAGTGACAATTTGTAATATAGTACAATAAAATGTGGAGAATTCCAATTCATACCATCCCTGTCATTGTGAAGTGCCTAGCATTAATGTTTTGTTTCTCAAAGAAGGAGGCAAGGTGATAGATTACTTCTTCTTTTATTAGAATGACCATCAAATACCAATGACTGAAACAATCTTTAATGGGAGCATATATTTGTTTCATAATCTGTATTTAAGTACTTGTACATAGGCTTATTGACGAATAGAAAATTGATGTATTTTGAAAGTTCTTACATATTTTAAGTCTTCGTATGGGGGGCATCCATTGAGGTCCATATTTTTGAATGAGGCTCTTTGTTGTTGTTCCCTTATTGACATCCCTTTATATCCATGGAAGAGAGAACACCTATATGATAATGCTATAATTTTAGGCAACACTAATCATGTAATACTAATTTGAAAAGAGAATATACCGTGAAAGAAGGTGGTAGCATCCAAAATGTTTTTTTTGTCCTTCCTCATTTGCAAAAATATGGCTTTCAAAGCAACCAAGGTTACAATCTAAGGTCCTAAAAAATGAAAAATAACCATTAGGAAATTGGTGATTCTTGGATGAGAAACAAGTTAACAATAGTAGATGGTAATTTCATTAACAATTACCTTATTAGAAACTACTTTTTTAGAACATAGACATTCAAAATCATTCCCCTTTGTAGCTATATCTCCGAGTTTGAATATAATCTCACTATAATAATGTGTAAATAATTGTTAGTAACTCAGTTTTATTTATAACAATGCTCAAACATTGTAATTTACATGTGTTAACCTTGCTTTGCTGTTTGTGTGAAACAGATATGCTGAAAGTTGAACCTTTTGTGGTTTAAGCCCCATATCGGAAGATGGTTTAAACTTTGTCTTTATGAACTGCAAATGTAGAATGTTATTTGTATTAATGAAATTGTGTATAAGCTATATATGAAGATACCAGAAAGCATATGAAAATGAGAAAATGTGACCTCCACATACCTTAGGCATCATCACCTCAACATCAGTTTTTGCCCTCTTAGTAGGCCTTATATTGGTTGAACTTTCAATCTTCTTTTCCTTATATGAATTTTTATGAGACAATGAGAATGACAATTTCCTACCCTTCAAATTTGTGTTTCCTCCAGTTAATTGATTTCCAAATAATGAATGATACATTAGGAACAATTTGATTGGTTGGAAAATGTGTATACTCGTATTTGATGAAGCTTCTAATCAACGGAGGTGATACATGGGAAGACTTTGGTGTCCTAAGAGTTGCGTCCTTGTCCTTGTTAAGGTGAATTCCTTGCATGTCATCATTGCTCAATTGTATTGTGATCAAGTCTGATGATGCATTGTAGTTTGAGGTGTTATATTTTTCTTTGATTAGATTCAACATTGCACATTCATCTTATTTCTTGACACGTACCCCTGATCCGTAGTATTGTAACAACTTCATATCCTTCATCTGCACGGGCATACTCATTCGTGTGTCTGCTACTTTGTTAAGGATAATCGCACACAATTTATCTAAGTCCATTAATTGGTTTTTCATATCCTGTGTAATGAGTAAATAAGCCCCTAAGTTTTGTTTCACCATTATAAGATGTAAACAAAGTATGAATTATTAAGGAAATATTATCATACCTAGGCAGTATTTGTCAAAGCATTCACTATTTTTATAAGTCCACTCAAAGTGTTGAATATTTTCTCTTGTTGATGGTCACCTTCCATATGTAACTTCGCTTTTGCATTAACATCATCCTGCCTACATACAAAACAACATAAGTATTTATGAGACTAAAGCCTATAAATGCATTAAACCTACAAATGGTTGGTGAGTTTATGTAGAGCATACCCATTATTGTCAACCTCTTCTTTCAGCATGGTATTTGGTTTGAGAGGTTCACCCATTTTACTGTGGCAATGGTGGTTAAATGACAGTGAATGACAAGCTCAGATCGCTATTAAAGGGTGTTGTGTTTTCCCTCTGTACATTGTGACCTCCTATGCTCGTATATAACAATAAAAGTAGTGTACATGAACATTTGGGGTGCTAATGTGCAGGCATTCCTGGGTTGGGCAATACACGTTAACACAATTTTGTGTAATTGTATTAAATGAATGAGTTTAAACCTTTCATGAATCCTTTCCTTTCACATTCGAGATGGAGCTAGCCTATATAACTCACTTGTTGTAGTCAACTTGTAAAAAATAGCTTTTGTTTATTTTGACTAAGACATATCAATTCTTATAATTAAATCCTCTACAAACATGTCAATATAATATTACTTTTGCTTATAAAAAGTAGTAAACAAAAGTTAATGGGAAACACACATAATACTGACACTATACACATATATGGTAATTTTTCGGTATATGGGTATTGTTTGATTATAGTAGTGAAATAGCAGACATGCATTAAAAGCATTCTGTGTGTCTCCAAAAAAATAATGCCTCTCTACGTTATGTGTTAAAGGCGCACACACGAGGATTTTACGTTCCTTTTAAATATTTGGTGTAGCCCTTTGTAGTTTCATGCATATGTTGATATTTATTTGGTGATCCTCGTCACTATATGTTTTATATCTAGTTTCAATCTTCTTTTACAAGATTGTTGCTGTTGTTCAAAGATGGAACAAGTATTTACTATTCAAGTTAATCCTAAATTGGTAATTAATTTAATTACAAATGTTCATTCAATGTTTACGATGCATTTATTTGGCCATCTTTTGTTACTGATGACATATTACTTGCATTTGTCCCAATTAGGAACATGTTGAGTTGCCGACAACATTTTATGATAACACAACATATGAGATAGGAAAGCTTATTTTGTTACAAGATACTTTTGAAACAAAGATTAGTGCTAAAATTTATCAAACCAATCGTTAATCCTTCCTATGGGTATTTATTGAACAAATTAAACATTGGTATGCAATTCCTCAAATCCTTTTAATGGATGTCATGCATGTTGTAGGTCAATATTGTTGATGAAAGTACCTTAGAGACAAAATTACCTAAAAGATTAATCACACAATCTAATGCACCTATTACGAAGGAGCCAGTTGTGGTTTGTTTGAGTTCAACAACAGGGGATTCAGAAATTATACTGAATATGAAGAAGGGTTTTGTGTGCATGTTATGATCATTTCCCAAGCAAGAGAATATAGACCATTGGTAGGTCATTGTATTGTCTTCGATTTGCTTCTATTTTATTTTATCTTGTACATATATATTATATATATAATTACCTAAGTTCATTGTCTGTGTGTGTAGCAAATTAATCAACTTTTCTGGAAGGTTTCATCAAGAATTATTGGGATGGTATTACTCTAATTATGGAAGATGACAATAATTATTCATGCAGCTTGATCTTAAAAAAAAATGGGAATGTGGAATGCCACTTAGGCAGAGAATGGTTTGAAGTTGTTCGTGATTTTAAGTTGATCAGGGGGACAAGCTTCTTTTCTAAGCAATAGAGGACAATGACATCAATGTCCATGTCACTATTTAAGTCATTTAAAGAGTATAGAAAATCTTAATTTACAAAATTTTTATCATTGAAAAAACATAAAAAAGGTAATTTTTAATTATGTTCTTTATTAATATTATTATTATAAACAATTTTATGTTAATATAAACCTTCAAATTTTTATTTTGATAACAAGACCTCTTATGGATAGTTTAATAACACTTTATATACATTATCAATTTTATTAATTAATTATTTTTCATAATATAGACTATTTTTTTGCACTTTTCAAACTCATTTTTTCTATAACTTTTATATCCTCATTTTAGTAAAGGATATATAATATGAGTTGAAGCTAATAATTTTTCTTGTACAATTTTTATGCATATTCTTTCTATTAATTTTTTGACTTTCTGGTGAATTTTTTCTACAAAAATTTCCTACAAATTTTGCTATAATTTGGGCAAAAATATATATGATTATTTCCTTAAATTCATTGAAAATTTTAATTTTTATATATTCTTATACAAATTTTGTTTTGTATAAAAAAAACTTAATGTTTTTTGTAAATTTTTTAACAAAAAAATTACAGATAAATTTTTCAATTTTTTTGATTTAGTGATGATAGCCAATGGTATAAAAGTCGTAAAAAAAATAAGGAATGTTATTAATAAAGTGTAAAAATATTTTAATATCATAAAAGATAATTAATTAAAAAATAGTTTGCATTTGCATAATATATTTTTTAATGGTATATTTAAATAATATTATTAAATATTTAAAATCACTCATAAGAGATGATATTATCAAAATTGTTACATTTAATTTTTATATTATGATTTTAATTATTTTGACCCCTCCAAATTTTTTTCTCAAGCATTGCCACTTATTATAGTTCTTTTTTTTTTTTTCTATGTTGGAGGAGGCAAGTAATTTGTAATTTGTCATTAGAATGGCCATCTGCGTGACTGAATCTTATATAGGAGTGTAATCTAGTGCCTTCCACATATATTCTATGAGTAGCACAAGTTCCACCGTCATGTAGATAGAGATAGAGAATGCAAGAAGATTATATGGGAAGTAAGTCAATATTAATGTAACGTTAACGTTATGCTATACATGGTGATGCTCAAAATCGAACTATCACTGTTCCCTAAATCCTTCTCCATGTTCTACGAACTTAATTGTAAGTTGCCTCATATATCTTTCGCTATGTACCATTGGATCTACAAACGTAGCATCCTCAAAACTAGACATAGGAATGTAATAGAAAGGGTGAGCATCTAGACACAAGTATATTAGGTGTATGTGTGGATGACACACAAATAGACACAACAGTCAATACATACAAATATAAGCACACAAGAACATCCAATATTTTATAATATTGTATTCTCATCCCAATAGATATATAACACCAATCACATATAGTAAACTGTAATCATATAATGTCAATAAGAATCAAATCAAATGCTCATGCATGAGACCGACATTACTCTATGAATTTAACAACTATATATTTGAGAGATCAATTAACTGTGTCCTAACATGGTAAAAATACATCAACAAGACCCTTTGGTACAAAATCACAACACATGACAAAACCATTTGATGGACACTTGATAAATGGGAGTGGTTGCGACTTTACTAGAATATATCGTATGGTAGTAGTCGCTACCATAACATAGGGATGCATTAACTCGACACTTAGTGGAATCATGTGTCTACACATCATCAAGGTCCAACTCAACAACCTCCACTAGCCTTTCTTCACCAATCAAACAACAGAGTGTGTGCTTGATCATTTTCAACAACTCAACACTTGCTCATATGTACATATAAGACAAAAATAATGCACACACTCATATTGTCTTTAAATACTCACTTTTAAGTTTTCTACGTGGAAATCAACTCAACATAACATGTATTTAAGCTCTATAGCCATAAAACCAACACCCAAACCACCAAGGGTCATAAACCAAGTCACCACCACAATCATGTGGTTCTCCACTTAGATATAGCTATCGTAAATTCTTTAATTAAAGTCTTAAAAGGTATTATAAATTTTTTATTCTTCAACCTTTTGTGGAGATTAACTTAAACAACACAATGCTTAAGCCCTACAACTTCTAGATATAATATATAGACCACTATGTATCCTAATAATACAACAACATCCACGTGACACTTCATAAGGCCTTAATCATCCTTAAACTTTTTAATTAAAGGTTTACAAAGCATTATTAATTTCTTTATAGGTTTTCTATAAGTAGTTTACATCACACAATTTATCAGACATTGGGCGTAACAAGTTTTTCATAAAATTCATGATAAAATTGGTTAAGGATTTCACTTGAAAATCTCTTAATAAACATTAATTATATAATTAATATTTTAAGGTTAATTCTATGTAAAAACTCATAATTTAATTAATTTTTTTATAATTATTTAAACAACCTATTATTTTGATACCATTTTTTTAACTTCAAAGGGATAAATTTTATCTTTATTTTTACCTATAGTATAAACTATATCTTCATCTTTTACCTATGGGATAAACTTATTTCATTAACTTTTACCTATGAGATAAACTTTATCTTTTTCTTTTACCTAAGGGATAAAGTATATATTTATCTTTTACCTCATGAATTCCTCACCTTTCACTTGTAGGGACCCCAGCATAGGCGTGTTACAAGGAGCACGATCGTGCTTAAGTCTGAAATGCTAATATTAAATTTGTTGCACGGGCATGCTCAGTGGAGAATGGTCATGCTTAGTGGAGAATGGTCATGCTTGCCTCTAACACACCTATGCTTCGCAACATGGGATGAGCCTGAAACAGAAAAACCAACTTCCTTGCACAACCGTTCTCCCCGTAGTACGATCGTGTTCATTGCAAGACGCAAGTCTGCAAGGCCTCTTGTTCCCTTCATACATATAAATGAACACACAGACAATTCATACAACACGTTATATCAACAATCCTCATCCTAATTCCTTAATTGTACAAGAATCATCATGAATATTGATGTTTAGCATTTTATACTATAATTTTGTATTTTTATCTATGTAGGTTTGCATACATTTTAGCTCATTAAGCACAGTTTTAACTTTATTTTCCTTATTTTCTTTAGGCTATTTGCTTGAAACTCTTTAGGCATGTTTTTGTGTTTTGTTTGTGAATTTTAGGAGAAGTTTAGCATAATGGATTTAGCTTTGGAGACTTGGAGTGATTTAAAGTCAAGAAAATGCAATGGGGAGGTTGCTTAAATTTTATGCAAGCAAGGAAGGGATCATAAGCATCCATACTTAAAAAAATAATGAAGAAAAGTGTGAATCCCCCAACCAGAGAGCACCACAGGCTGGCTGTGGCAATTGCCACAGGTGTGGTGGACTTTGGAAAAGCTCCAGAAAGCACCACAGGCAGTCCGTGGCAAATGCCACACCCGTGGTAAATTCCTAAATGACACCACAAAAGCTACCAAAGAGTGCCACAAGCTGCCTATGGCTTGCTACTGACGCAAATTATCTCTATTTTTTTGTTCCTTTTTACTTTGCGCTTGGACTTTTTTTTTAATTTTATATTTGAATAAACTTCTTAGGCTTAGGAAAAGGAGTCTAAACCTTGCGTTCTTAATGACTTAGAGCGAGAGCTTGGGACTACAATCTTCCTTTCTTTCTTTTCCAGTTTGAAATGTTTCTTTTTTCTACTTGTTTGTTTTCTATGGCTATTAGTGAGTAGTCATTTTTATTCTAGGATTGGGTGTAGCCCTATGAATATTTAATGAATTAATTTCTTTCATCCTTGTTTAATGCTTGTTCTACCCTTGATTTCTTCTTTATTGATTTTCTTTATGCGAAACGAATTAGCCACGTTTTACATAACCTTAGAAATTTAGGGAAGTATCCAAAGGTGAACTTGAATACCGAAACTATAGGGAAGAAACCTAGGTCTAAACCATGAAAGTAGGTGAACCCTTTGGAGATTAATTGGATTAATAGAGAACTCATTGAGTCTAATTAAACACAACCACCACGAAAGTAGGGGGCTAATTTGATTAGGCACCCTTTCGTATCTTGAAAGGGAATGGAGGGTACCTTATGTTAATTCACCCTCAAGAAGAACAGATAGAAGCACAAGGTAACGGAATTAATTTAGTAAGCGTCATAAGGTGAACCTCAATCCTAGAAGTTTTCTTTTACTAAATTAATATCAATTTTATTTGCTTGCTTAATTAAATTTGTAATCCTTTTGCTTTCAAAGCCTAAATTCCCAATTCAATTCTCTCTATTTAATTTATATTAAATTGTGATAATTACAAAGACAAACACAGTCCTTGTGGAGAGAACGATATTTATTACTAGGACGATATCGTACACTTGCGGTAGCGTATCAAATGTCAAAAACCCTTTTTCTAAACCCTAACATGGCATATTCTAAAACCCCATGGAACCTTAATAGAGCATGGTCAATATATTCCCAGTAGGCGAAATACATACAAGGACAACACACGACAAGTTATATAGTTATAGGGAAGGGGAAGCATGCAAGGGGCTACACTCACCTAGAGATTATCAATGACCCATTAAGGGGTGTTTAAGTTCTCCCTTCTTCTCCTCTCCTCATTTTCCTTCTCCTTTCCTTTTTTCTCTCTCTTCCTTACATTCCCAATTCAAGTGTGTAATGTGGCGTGTGTGTGGCTTAGGGTTTATAAACCTTAATCCTTTTATTGGGCCCTAAAGGCTTTTTCCTTTAATAATCTCTCCACCTTGTAAATAAGGCCTATTATTATATTATTAATTTAAACACTCCTAATTATTAAAATAACTAATAGTTAATATTAAATTATAAGATCTAATTTTATGGGATGTTACACTTTTAATTCTTATTACAGGAACGATCTATTACTTGGAGTATCATATGTTATAAACCCAAAAGGAAATATCAACAGCCCTAAGGTTTATGCCAAGGTCAACAAGCGCTATTTTAAATCGGGTGCATTAAAGTTGATTGAGTTTTATTCATTGAATACAAATCATTAGTGGCAACGCACTTCATCGGAGATAATGTCTTCCATATTAGAATATATGATATGAACTTTGTTGAAGTTGAATATCCAATTCTTGATGCTTTTGTGAAAGATGTTTAGCCTAACTTTTCAAAGGACTTTTGTAGGACTAGCAAGACATTATTGAATCCTATTTAGGTATATATTTATTTTTCGCAATCTATTTCATGTGAATTTTGATATGTATAATGATATTCATCTTATAACAACTATATTGAACTATATGCAACAATGTATGACCTGTTAGTTTGAATCTATTTGAAGGATTATATTCATTTAGGTACTACTTTTACCTTTTTTGGAAAGAACTTTTGTTAGTTGGCAATGCAATTTTGACGAATATTGTAGGAAACTACTTTCCTCTACAATTATTTGAAAACTTGGATGGTATCATTTTTTTTCTTCAAGAGTATAGAAGCTAGTTGAGTTTTATTAGCTGAACACAGTTCATCAACTTTAACTGCATTATGTGGGTGGAAACGAATTTGAGATGAAGATTTTTTCAATTGACCATAATGAAATTGATTATCTAATATTAGTAAAAAACTTTGATTTACAAGTTCTCAATTAGGAAGTTCTACAGATTAAAGATGATGAAGGAAATGGAGATGTACCTAACCAGCAAGTGAATGTGGTTAACAAGTGTGCTATTTGAGGCTAATGCTAAGAAAGGACAAACATTGGTGAGTTAGTCGACCGTTTCATTTTAAAATATATTGTTTTTTTTTCTTTCTTTGCATTTACTTTATAATCAATTTCATATTATTGCAGCTAATCCGGGCGAAACTTGTGCATAATTTCATTCCTAGGACATAGGTAAAGCTTTTTGTAGAAGATAATGAAGGGCATATGTATGAATGCATGTTTAGAGGAAGGGAATGAATAGATAACGAACACTATATTACTGTAGGTTGGTACATGTTTGTTAAGCTAGAGCAAAAAATCGATTTTAGAGCAAGATCTTAAAACAGTTCATGTTCAACTGATTTAAAAAAAGATGCGGTGGTAGTTTTGTAATTTTAAATGAAAGTTTTTAACTCGATTGTATTATAACCGAGTTAAAAACTAATTTTTAAATCGGTTATAGATGTAATTGATTTTAAATGTATAATTTTAAATCAGTTTTAATGAACGATGTAAAAATTAAACTTTTTAAATCGATTCCTACTGGAACTGATTTAAAAAGTTCTTTTTAAACCAGTTTCACTTGGAACCAGTTTAAAAGTGCAGCATTTTAAGATTGTTACTCATACACTCTATTCTTATCCTCTTGTTGTGTGCGTTGACACTCATTCCCCCTCCCTCCCTCCCTCCTTCACTCCAAACTCGGCACTGCTCTCCCTCCTTCCATTTGTGTTCAAGTGCTGTCTCCCTCCCTCCATTTGTGTTCAAGTGGTCGGCGCTCTCCCTCCCTCCATTGTGGTTTCGTGCATCTCGCTCTCCCTCCCTTCATTGTGTTCACATCTTGCGCTACTCCCAAACTCTGTTGAAGTTCAAAATTTGCATTGTAATAGGGCGTTGGGGCTTGCGCACTTCACCTTCACTTCCATTCAACACCAAGAAGTTCAGCATTACATAGGTGCGAGCTCCATTTTTGCAGTTTTTGTTCATGCATCTGCTGTCATTATTACGATTTTGCAATTGAATTTTCTTGCTATGGAAATTAATTACTAGAGGCTATGCTTGAATATATATGATGATGAATAGAAGATAAATTTAGTTGATTTTACATGTATGGATTTATGAATCTTTAAGTAAAAAACTAAAAGTATTATTTAAATTAGTCACAACTTATATGAATATATGTTAAGGATTTTAATTGTTGAGAATTGAATGACATAAGCTATACAATCAATTGAAGTCAATTATTTTGGTTAGTACTTAAGTTGATGTTGCTTAGTAATGAGATAGGATAAAAATTTGAAATTAATTTAATTAAAGATATTTAAGGAATTAATTGCCATAAAATATATTACATTGTGTTTAAAATGTATGATGGCTATAGGGTTGGTGGATTACATGAATGAAAGAACTAACCTTAGTGTAGATTGAGAACATTGTTAGGAAACCAAAAGATAATAATATAAGTGGACTTTTATGGGAGAGTACATTGCTAAGATAAAGTGAGCAAAGAAGGAGAATTAGTTTAAGAGTGAATTAGTATATAAGAATCAAAAATTGAATAATTTAAGTACTAAAGTTTAAGAGATTAAGAAATTTAAATGTAATAATATTGGCCATGAGAGTCGATATGAGAGTTGTTGTCTAATCTGTTAACCTTTGGTATTATGATTGAATACATGTTAATAGGTATTTAGGAAAGCACCAAAATACAGAGGAAACTCTGTTGAAATTTTTGTATAAATTATATTCATTATGTTCTGTGTTTAATTTTGTTGTTTTTCATTAAATTTATGCATTACGAGCGAACCTTAGTTTCTTGTTTGAGATTCAATACAATGATTAAATTACTAATTATTGTATTGAATCTTGAATTGTCTGGTTGGATAATTTGGAAAGATTCATTTCTTATACTTGATTAATATGTAGTGGTTAAGTCTCATCTTAAATTTGATTAAATTTCAGTTCAGTGCATTTCTGCTGTGTCTCTGGGTGCATATTTGATTGTGGTGAACTTGATGTCACCACTTTCATTTCGTGTACTTGGAGAACAATGCAAAATGCTGTTGAAATTTTGTCAAATTTAAGACATGAGATTAAACCTGTACGTATTAATCAAGTTTAAGAAAATATCTTTCTGAATGGGATAAGGCCACACCTTGTATACAAAAGTGAGATTTACATGCATTAAGATATGGTTTGTGAATCATAGTATGAAGTTATGGATCTTAGTTAGATTAATTCTAGACGCACAACTGATGAGTATTAGAATGGAGTGGAAGAGTTTATCCAATTTGTGGAAAAAAATCTTCCTGATAGTGGTGGCTTCTTCTATTGTCCCTGTGTTAATTGTTTGAATGAGAGGACTACAAATTGAGCAAATACGGTAGCATGTTCTTTGTGATGGGTTTTGTAAGAGTTATACAACATGGACATGGCATGGTGAATTGTTAGACATGTCGAGTGTGTCTCAAATAGAGCAAGTTGATGTACCAATGGATGATCGACTAGAGGACATGATTGGTGATGTTCCTATAACTTGTTTTTAAAAGCAATTTTCTCATTGGTAGGCTAACAAACAAGGAGGGAGCTATGAGTGTGGATATTATGTAATGAAACATATGTTGACTATAGTTTCAGCAGATATTGTGGATTCATGGGACGAGGTAACATAATTTTCATCCAGTTAAAATAGTTATAGTTTTTATAATTTATTGGGTAATGATTTATCTTATTTTTATCTCGCAGATATTTGTAGATTGGGAACCATTTTCACAGGAGGACTTGTTAAACATCTGCCATCGTTGGGCAGTATTCTTCCTTCAAATTAGTAATAGATAGGTTGTTTACAATGTCTTTAGCTAGGCAAAGAATAGTAGTTTTTATTTTATATGTTTCAAAGTATATTTTGAAGTTTTGTTTGTTTAAAGTATGTTATAACTTAATGTGATGATGTACTGGTTGATTCTATGGCATTTGTTTAATGATAATAGGGTTAGTTGCATGATAAAACAATGAAATTACTTTAAAAAAATGTAGCTTTTTAAATCAATTGTACATTAACCGATTTAAAAAGTATGCTTTTTAAATCGGTTATTACTGTAACCAATTTAAAAAGTTTTTTTAGCTCAGTTCAAAATGCGGTTTAAAATCGTAATACCTTTTATATTGGTTGTATCTAAATCGGTTTCATACTCAATTTAAAAAGCCTTTTTTAACCGATTTAAAAAGCATTTCCTGCACTAGTGTTAGGGCTAAGCAATTGGCTTTAGAAGATATTCTTCTTTTTTCATTTCTTCATGATCCCGAAATCCTTTTTGTAAGCATTAATTAGAGATGAGTTGTGAAATTTAGGTTCTGTTGAAGTTTTTAATTGTGGTTAGGTTGAATTTTAAACAATTATGGGGTTAAAACAATGTTTTTGTATTTTGGGATCAAACAACGGAGGTTTTTTTTTTGTGATGGGTTTAAATTTAAATTTTGCCACAATGAATTAGTGTTCTCTCTAATATTGTTCCTTATTTTCTTATTCTAATTATATTATTCTAGACATATTCTAATTATATTAAATATAATTGTGCAACAATGATAAAGTTTCGACACAACTTTAATTCAATTATTTGAAACTTTTACAATATCTGAATAACAAAAAAGACATTTTCAATAACTTTTGATTCATAAGAAACTTGTCCTGAATAAATATGCACTAGTTGAAGAACAACCTGTAAACTTTATACAAAGTCTTATCCTACCACTTTCATCACTAAGGGATAAAGTTAAAAAAAATAAAAAAATTCAAACAATATCTTCAAATTACATACTTTGAAAAATATATTAATTCTCGTTGTTTACAATGTATTTATAATTATAATTGTATATTTCTTTTATACACATCAAAGCACATATATTGCCGATGTACGAGTACACACACTAATATTAAATAATGCTATGCGCCATCAAACACACACAAGTGCTATACCCTATAAAATATCAAAGACACGCTAATGCTATATTTAAATTTGCGTTTGTATTAGTCAAACCCATGTATTCAAACATTATAAACATGATTTTACCAAAAAAAGAAAGAAAGTTGAATCTTTTTATCACTTGTTTTGCCATTGTAGCTTTCTTATTCGGGTATGGTACATGGTGTGTAGCTGGCGGGGCTCTAATAAGTAGAGAAAACAAAAAACAAATGCTGGATTGTGATTTGGCACGCTGTGCTATAGTCTCTTTGGGTTCTTATGAGTGAAATTAAATGCATTTTAGAAATGAACCTTGTGATTTTAATACAGTGCTGGACTTGATCATCAACGTCAGATCCTAAAAGGTGTGTGTTGCCAAAACTCTGAAAGGCATGCACCATTTTATTTTGGTAGCTGTAGTGGGGCTCGGCCGTAATAAGAATTTGGTAAATCTACGTATATGGGTTTCCTTGTATCCTTTATAATAAAATTTGCTTATTAAAAAAATGTCACTCATTATTGAGTAACTCCTAGTTAAAATTTTATGGGAAAAAGTTATTAATTAACTAATCATATTTATAAAATTTAAATTTCAAGAATCCTAATCTGTGAAATTGTTACCGACGTGAGAACAAAAACTGGAAATACATAACATGACCATATTTGTTGGGATTCGCGTAAAGTTGTTTTTGAAGGAACTGCATATTATCCCACTTATATCTATTCAAATAATCATATTTTTGCAACTTTTTATACTAAAGAGCGTTTTTTTTTTTTATCATTAAAATTATATACAGAAATAATGATTTATTTCATTTTTATATTTGATATCATGCATATCAAAATTTGACAGAATACTGCAAAGGATAGTGAAATTTATGTTATTTCGTAAAATTATGCACCATGTACCATCAACCTAGATAAACTTGAAAAAGTCGTTATATGTACCGAGATCGCCAACAGAGAAGAGCTTAATTCAAATACTTCACCATTACAGTACTGAGCTCTAACTCCAGTGCATGTCATAGTTATTAGCACAACATTATATTCACTAGTACATCAGATACACCGCACAAAAGGACACACAAAATAAAGCTCTTATTTTATTATTCCCATATATATAAGTTTGGGGAGCCCCATAAAGCTCCTCAAACGATCGAACATACAAGCTAGTATTGTGAAAAAATAAAAATATTATACAAATACAATTTCTTCATATACGTAATT
Organism: Spatholobus suberectus; assembly: GCA_004329165.1. Taxonomy (NCBI): domain Eukaryota; kingdom Viridiplantae; phylum Streptophyta; class Magnoliopsida; order Fabales; family Fabaceae; genus Spatholobus; species Spatholobus suberectus. Next base: position 59,180,167 of record CM014733.1, on the reverse strand, counting down.
ATATGGCAACGTCAGACACACCACGTGTAAATATTCCACAATAAATTGGCATATCTGGAAAGAGAGAAGTGTCCCATTGCAATTGGAGTACACTTTGTTTCGGATTTATTTATATATTTTTTGCCCTCAGTTAATATTCTTTTGGATAATAAAAAATAATTCTGAATGCATTAATCAAAGATAACAACTAATATATTCTGTGTGTGTTTGGATTGACGGTAATAGAATTGATTTTAGACCAACGTGATTTTATAGAATTGACTATGGTTAAAATTGATTTTGAATTAGCGTGATTTTTGTTTGAATAACAAATATTAGAAAAGTAATTTTTTAAGAAAATATTGTTTGGATACTTTGAATCAAAATTGATTTTGAGTGTGTAATTACTAGAATGGATCTATGCATACTTCTTTTCTATTATAATTAGCTATTTTAATATATATATATATATATATATATATATATATATATGTATGTATATAAACAAATAAAAAATAAATAGACATATAGTAATTTTTTGACTTCATGCTAATTATTAAATTAAGAAAATATATGTATATTATGTTTACTTTTAAACAGAACCCATAACTCTTATAAAAGCATTAAAATTGGATGAAATAGATAATAAAAATATTAAGGGTGAGGCAACTATACTAATTATCATTGTTATAATAAAATTATCAAACATTAAAAGTTAAAACCTAGTCAAATTAGGCATAACTAATTGAATAGGTTTATACATGAGGGTAAATTAGAGAAAACACATTCAAAATTGATTTTGAATGAAGTAGGAGTAACTCCTTCTTGCTTCAACTTCACCATATTTTTTTTCAATTGAAAAATATTTTTACTTGAGTAACCAAACATCTTAAATTTAAGTTAAATCAAGTATGACCCAACTCACCATAATCTACCATAGTTTCACCACCAATCCAAACACATACTCTGAATGCATTGGAAGCAATGGTAAAAAATACATAGATCACAGATTGCTACAGCCCCATCCTTCTAACCCAAGAGCTCACCATGCTAAAACTCCCAGACCACAAACAAAGAACATAGCTCCTACACATTAAGAAAACAACCCCACCAGAGAACATCTTGTTTATAGAGTTCTATATACTGCGGGCCTCAAGAGATAATAAATTCTATAACTAGGGCCACAAACATAAGCCAGAAGATATACGAAAATAAACTTGAAGATACATCCCCATCTTAGAATAGAAGATTAACTTAAAAACAAAACAAAGACCTAAACGCTCCACATAATACTTCCTTTTGGAAATCGCTTTCGTATTTTCTCTCTCCCCCCCCCCCCCCCTTCTCTCTCTCTCTCTCCTTGTTGCTTCCTCTTTTCTTTTTATCTCCACCACTATGCTTCGCCATCACCAAAGGCGATTTTTGGCGGTGCACCATCTCCCAAAACCACCACCGTCCACCACCTTCAAAAACCACTACCAATCAACTTAAATCATCCCCATCCTTATCCTTCACCCCTACGCACCTTGGCCACTGCGAGCACTTTGAGACATCTCTGGAAAGCTCTCCAACTCCAACAAGTGCCTTCATTCTCACCTTTTTCATATGAACTAGTTACAACAAAAATAAAAACAAACTAGAATTTAAAGAAGGAGTAAAAAACAAATACATATATGAATGAATGGAGGAAGGAAGAGAGTGAAGTGGATGAGAGATTGGGTAGGAAAGAGTGTGAGTTGGAAATGAGAGATTAGTAGGAGAAGAAAGGTTTTTAAGAAAAAGAAGCGAAGGAAGAAATTTTCATTTTTGTGCTGAAATTAAGAACCAACATCAGCTTGGCCGACACTAATTATAAAAAATAATTTTTTTAAAAATTATTATTTAGTGTGGGCCATGACAATGCTAAATTCTTTGTTTTCCTGCTCAATTTAAGAACTAGCATTGACTTGGCTGAAGCTAATTATAGAAAAATATTTTTTTTTTAAATTATTATTTAATGTGGGACATGGTCGACGCTAAGATGACAATAAATTTTTTCTTGCTCAATTTAAGAACTAGCATCAACTTAGCCGATGCTAATTATAAAAAAAAAATATATTATTTAGCATTAGCCATAGGACCAACACTAAATTTTTGTCTTCCTACTTAACCAGTGCCTACTTGGCCTACACTAATAATAAAATAATATTTTTTAAAAGTTATTATTTAGCATCTCATGGCCTGCACTAGGCTGATGCTATTTTTTTGTTTTGTTTTCCCACTCAATTTAAGAACTAACATCGACCAAGTATAAATTATTATTTAGCATGGATCATGGTCGTATTGGCCCTATCTAGAGGGGCAACGATGGCCTAAGGCTAGAAGGGACCCAAATATATATATATGTATATATATATATGTATATATATATACATGTATATGTATATATATATAACTATGTAGCAATTTATTTTTTATATTATTATATGTTTTTTTTAAATAGATTGAAATTATTGTCTTTTTTCATGTCTCCTTTTTCTATCTAAATTAAAATGGGACATGTGATTAAACAATATTACTCTGTTGGTTGGTAGTTTTTTTTAATGGGTTACGTTCATAAATCTATGTTGAATGAATTTTTAGATCACTGTGAAATATCAATATGTAATGAATCTATAACAATAGACTTAAACTGTTTACTTTTCTAACAAGATAAGAAACACAAACCAAAACTCAAATTATAGAGGAATTAAAATTAAAAATTAGTATATTAATAAAAAACAAAAATATATATAAGCTTTAATATAAAATGCTGATATTTTGTCGATGATAGAAGATAACAAATAAAGTAAAGCATTTTCTTTGAAGGAACCAAATATTAAAATTATATTATATTATAATTTTAAATTTAATATATTAAATTTAAACAACTAAAAAATTCATAATAATTGACCACACATATCATGAAAACCAAAATTATATAAAACAAAAAAAATACATTATAACGTTGTAGCAGTAGAAAAGAGATTTAGTTTTTAAAATTCATTGTAGCAATTCTAATGATAGAATTTTTTTATTATATTTAGATATCATGTTCAAAGTTTTAAAAGCATAATTGATCCTCGAATTTTGTTAAAGCAAAATTTAGTTTTTAACTTGATAATAATAAGAATAATAATATATTCTCTGCTTCAAATAATGAAATAATATTCTTTTAATTTTTTTATTAAGAAACATTAAGGAAAAAAATAAAGACCTTAAAATTTATTAGAAATGATGGTTATATACTTTTTGGAAGATGTATCTTTCTTGAGTGGTAAGAGAGATAGGAAAAAGAGAAAGTAATAGAAGATAAGATGAAAAAAGAAGAGAGAAATAGAAAGAAAAAGAAAATAGAGGAGTTATAGGAAATAAAATTGTATAAAATTATTCTTGAAAAAATTATATATACATATTGTTTGTTTGTTTGTGCGTGTGTGTATTAGTAGTGGCCTTATATATAGATGTTTATATGTATATAATTTTTTTGAGACAAATTAAATGATAGACGATAACATAAAATAAAATTAAATAAAAAATGTGATATATCTTCTTAATATGTTATTCGTTTAATGTAATAAAATGTATCATTTTTAATAAAATTACGTGTTTATATTTTTATACAATATATATTTACATTTTCGAATATTCATATAAAAAGACCTTACATAATGTTTCGCTCCATGTCTATAAAATCTCAGGACTGGCCTTGCATTGCTGAAGCTAGGCCGACGCTACTTTCTAACTTGGCGTCGACTATTTAATTTAATATTAAATAATAAAACAAAATAGAATAAACATGACGCTAGGTAACAAGTCAATAATTCACACATGACGAAGACTTGAATTTTTAGTGTGCTTTATCTGACAGTACCAAGTCAATAATTCACATATGACGAAGACTTAAAAATCGGTCCTATACCACAGACTACTTCGTCCAACCTTGATCATCTCGTCCTACCTTAATCGTCAAAGATCAATTAAAGGTGTCAGTGAGTTTGAAAAAACTATGGTTGAAGGTGTCCATGACAAAGAAACTATCGTAAGGTATTCCCAAAAACAAGAAAATAAGTATCATCTTGTTAATACACAGAATAACTAATATTCTTAGAAAATGCTTCCATTTTGATATTAATTTTAATTCCATTACATATTCCTGTCATTTATATTTTTTCATCAAGATACTTTCTTTCCTACCAAGTTTAATAAATATTAATTGGACAAAAACTTTGGTGCTAACCGTTAGTTTCATCGAATAATAAAATATAGTTTAACTTTTTTGTCATTGCATCATTTTACAAACACCGAATATGATCTCTCAGTGCCAATGTAGCATAAAATGGGTTAAGTGTTTTTTGTCACAACTTCTCCGCCACTTAGAAAAAAGAAACAGCTAGGATCCAAAGTTGCTACTAAAGAACTGAATGTGTACAAGCTACAGGCTGTCAACAAATTGATGTTGAGGAAGCCATCGGGAAATTACTCGCTAAAGTTTCCAGAGGTACAAAAGTCCTACATCAGTGACAGATTGTCCTGCCTTCACGGGTGCATTATTGGCTTGTAGTCATGTGCTCAAGCTGGTCATTGTAACTTTTACCCCTACTCGCAGCTTGCGGAACGGGTGTGTGTTAGAAGGCACTTAGTTGTGTTAGTGAAAATTGAAAAGTTAGTTTGATAGAAATATTTGTTAAATATTAGTTACCATTCTATTAAGTTTTATAGATAAAACATGTAAACTAATAGTTGAAGATTAATTTCTTTCACTGAAATAAGTTTGTATTTCTCAAAAAAAAAAAAAACCTTTTTTAATTTATATATAAGGTCTGAAATTGAACTCTAATTTATGGGAGTCAATTATTTATTAATTGTGTCAGACTTCATATAGAACCTGTACTACTCCGATTTGGCCGAACAGGCTAAAGATGCCTGATTGATTTAACCGATCAGCCATCTTGACCAAACATCCTAAAAGTGGCCGACCGACCTCATCCCAGGGCATCTTAAATCAGGAAAGTAGGAAACTGACTTAATAAAGGAAATCAGGCGACAAATTCGGGAATGAAGGCGAAGATACTCCATAATATAGGTAACGGACATCTAACATTAAAAAGGGAATAGGTGCACACTTTCTAACCTTAATCTCTCTATCCAAAACCCTGCATCCCTTGACAAGGCCTCGAGATCTAACTTGAGCGTCGGAGTGTCTTTGCAGGTCCCCCCATCAGGTGGTAGGAGGTTGACTTGCACGTCAGTAAAGAGGAGAGCAACCGCAAGAGGCAGAGCCTGCAGAGGAGTTAATCTTTGGACGGAACATTTGGCGGCCACCGTGGGGCGAGGCAAAACTATTCCTCAACCACTATAAGACGAAGATGGTGAGAACTAGGAGCGTAACAGCAAACGACTAAGGCCACGGCACGAAGCCCTCCCTAGACACCTTGATTCAAGCCCTACGCCAGGAGATGGCAGACATGCGAAGGAAGAACGAGGAGGAGATAGACAAGCTGCGAAAGGAAAACGAGAAAATATGCCAACAGTTGGAGAAAGAAAGCTGTTCACGAACAGACTGGAGAATCGAAGCACCCCACAAACCAGCAATCTCATGCAGAAACTAGTCGACAGCCCGAGGCGCACTCGAAGGCACTGGCGAAATTGCAACCCAGGACCCTGGCCGAATCACGCCTTCAACCAATTAGAAGGGGGGGAGGGGGGTTCGAAGGCACCCTTTCGTAGACGGCATCATGGAGACTCCCTTACCCTTGGGCTGGAAAATTTTGAACTTGGACCGCAATGATGGAACGACTGATCCCGAAGAGCACATCGATGCGTACACCACTCAGGTAAACTTATTCACAAATGATGATGCTATTTTATGCCGGGTCTTCCCGACCTCTCTTAAGGGGGCGGCTTTAAGCTGGTATACTCGGCTACTGCCGAACTCGATTAACTCCTTTACTACTCTTGTTGCGAGGTTCAGGGCGCAATATGCAACAAGCAGGCCGCATCACCTTACATCAGTCACCTTGGTGAACCTCAGGCAAGAAGATGACGAACCTTTGCGGATGTTTATGGAACAGTTCGCAACGGTATCAGTTAAGATTAGAGACCTGAACCCGGAAGTAGCGCTGCACTCCATGATCATGGCCTTAAAGCCCGGACCCTTCTCCAATAGTCTGTGCAAGAAGCCCCCATTGGATATGGATGAACTCCAGGCCCGAGCAGCAGGTTACATCCAAATGGAGGAGATGGCTGAGTACCGAGATCAAGTCCGAGCAGGAATGTCAAAGAGAACTATCGACCACGAGAAGCCACAATCGGGTCGGGAAAAGAGACAAAAGGTTGAATAGAACACCTCCGGCTTGAAGTATAACTATTATACCCCGCTAACCGATAGTAGAGCTCGTATCATGGAAGAAGCTTGCAGTGGGGAATCGCTGTGGTTATCGCCTAAAAGTCGCTCCCCAGAAGGGGCGGACCAAACCAAACACTGTCGGTATCATGGAAACTACGGACACTCAACGAAAGAATACTGGACCTTCCGTGATAAGATCAAGGAACTTATTCAGGTCGGGCACTTGCAAAACCGGGTCAGGGAAGCCAAGACGGAGGTAGAAGGGATAATAGGCATCGTGGTCGTAGGGAGGAGTGGATGGAGCCCCAACCCGCAAAGGAGGGCGGATGGCAAAAGCCTCCCCCCCAGAGAGAGTGGACACCCATTTGAGAGGAGTCATCAATACTATAGCTAGAGGGTTTGCAGGGGGAGGATTCAACTCCTCTGCCAGAAAACGTCACTTGAGAATGGTACGATCGGTCAATATGGTGGGGAAGGCCTTGAAGACAAATCCCCTGAGAACATTCACAAATGCCGATTTCAGGAGGGTAGATCCCGAGCAAGATAACCCGGTCGTCATTACGGTGGAAGTTGCCAACTTTGCCGTACGAAAAGCACTGATCGACCAAGGAAGTTTGGCTAATATCCTATACATGGACACCTTTAGAAAGTTGGAAATCTCGGAGCACTTGATTCAGCCGTACTTGGAACAACTAGTAGGATTTGCAGGAGAACGAATAGACACTCACGGGTATATCGACCTACTCACTATGTTCGGAGATGAAAGTGCCTCCCAAATCGTTATGGTAAGATACTTACTGGTGAATGCGAACACTTCTTATAATATTTTGATCGGGCGGCCTGCCCTCAACCAGTTCAGTGCCATAGTGTCGACCCTCCACCTAGCAATGAAATTCCCCACGGTGACCGGGCAGATAGTAACAGTCAATGTAGATCAGAAGACGGCTCGGGAATGCTACGCAGAAAGTCTGAAGGTAAGAAGAGGGCTCAGGCCACAGGGTCGGCCCATATGCATGATGCACCTTTTTATGCCTAATGAGTCGGCCAAACTTGACCCTCGGGTTGAGGAGCCGAGAGCGAGAACCTATCAAGGACCTGCGGAAGTTTTAGCTGGACAAGGACCCTGACCAATGCACTCGAGTCAGCTTTAACTTGTTGGAAGAAGTATTAGCCAAAATTACCGATGTCCTCAACAATAATGCAGACCTGTTTGCATGGACGGCGGCTAACATGCCCGAGATTGATCCCAGTTTTCATTGCCATAAACTCGTCGCGTGCCCAGAGGTGCGGTTAGTTGCTCAACGATAAAGGAGGATGGGCAAAGAGAGAAGACATGTGGTGGAAAGGGAGACAGCAAAGTTAGTGGAAGCAGGGTTCGTCCGGGAAGTAGAATACCCGACAAGGCTAGCCAATGTGGTATTGGTGAAAAAGGCGAACGGTAAATGGCAAATGTGCACAGATTACACTAACCTCAATAAAGCCTGCCCTAAGGATGCCTACCCGCTACCGAACATTGATCGGTTGGTCGACAGTGCTTCGAGGTGCAGGCTTTTGAGCTTTCTGGACGCTTATTGGGGTACAACCAAATACCCATGTTTCCGCCAGACGAAGAAAAACAACTTTCATGACGGATAGATCAAACTATTGCTATAAGGTAATGCCTTTCAGTCTAAAAAATGCAAGAGCTACCTACCAACGCTTGATGGATAAGGTTTTTGCAGCACAAATAAGTCACAACTTAGAGGTGTATGTGGATGATATGGTGGTGAAATCTGGGGATACGAATAAGCACGCTAAAGATTTGGAAGAAGTATTCGGTCAAGTCAGGCACTACCACATGAGGCTGAATTCGGAGAAATGTGTATTTGGAGTACAAGGAGGCAAATTCCTGGGCTTCATGTTGACTCACAGAGGGATCGAAGCTAATCCCAACAAGTGTCAGGCCCTCATAAAGATGAGAAGTCCCCAGAACATCAAGGAAGTTCAAAGGCTGACTGAAAGACTCGCGTCCCTTTCGCGCTTCCTTCTAAAGGCAGCCAAGAAAGCACGCCCCTTTTCAGCCTCCTAAAAAAGTCGAAAGCGTTTCACTAGGACGAGGAATGTGAGTCAACGTTCAAAAAACTCAAGACATTCCTGACAACCCCCCATCTTAACTGACCAGTCCTTGGACAGGACTTGTTGATTTACTTGGCAATATCTGATCAGGCAGTCAGCTCGGTCATCGTGTAGGAAGTAAAGGGCCAACAAGTCTCGATATATTACCCTAGCTGTGTGTTGCAAGGGGCAAAAATTTGGTATCAGGTCATCGAGAAGCTGTCTTTAGCCCTAGTAGCGGCCGCTCGAAGACTCTGATCGTACTTCCAAAGCCACCAGGTGGTAGTAAAGACTGATCACCCCATTTGGCAGGTGCTCTAAAAACTGAAACTAGCGGGGAGAATGATAGCCTGGTTGGTCGAATTGTCTGAGCTTGGATTAAAATACGAAGTGAGGGGCTTGATCAAAGCGCAATGCCTTACCGACTTTATAGTTGAACTATCGTCGCCAGCAGAATCGACTTTGTCACGGTGGATTGTATACATGGATGGGTCATCGAACCAGCAAGGAGGGGGAGCCGGTGTCATCCTGGAAGGACCTGGGGGGGTCATGTTGGAACAGTCTTTAAATTTTGACTTCCTGGCCTCCAATAATCAAGCAAAGTATGAGGTGCTTATCGCAGGACTAAAGTTAGCAGGAGAAATCGAGGCCAGTAAAATCATTTGCAAAAGTGACTCCAAGTTGGTGATGGGCAGGTATCCGGTGCCTTCCAGATCAAGGACACCCAACTCCTGAAGTACTACCACAGGGCCGTCCAGTTAATAGTCGGATTGGAGGAATTCAAAATAAAGCACATTCCGAGGGAGGAAAATGGGAGAGCCGACCTCTTGTCTAAGCTGATGACGAGCACTAAGAAAATAGGGCAGCGACGGACGGTTATACAAGAAACTATGATGAAACCAAGCATTGAGGAGATATTGAGCGTGGATAAAGATGAAGGCGGATGGATGGCCCCTGTCCAGAAATTCCTCACAACCGACGAGTTACCGACAAAGAAAAACACGACAAAAAGGATCTGACGAAAGGCCAGCTACTATGTCATTGATGGAGCGAACTTATACAAGAGGGGATTCCACACCCCACTGCTCAAGTGTTTGGACCCCGACCAAGCTAAATATGTCATGAGCGAAGTCCATCAGGGTATATGTGGCATGCACACTAAAGGGCGCGCCATGGCATCTCACGCCATCCGGGCCGGTTATTATTGGTCGACCATCTGAACTGATTGCCTCGAATACTTGAAAAGGTGCAAAGAATGCTAGAGATTCGAAAATTTGTCCAATAGACCCTTAGAAGAGTTACACTCGATTCTATCCCCCTAGCTCTTTACCACATGGGACCTAGATATACTTAGACCCTTCCCTATTGCCAAGGGCCAAGTGAAGTTTCTGTTGGTGGGAATCGAATACTTTACTAAATGGATAGAAACTGAGCCCTAGCCCGATTAATGACCGCAAATATGCAGATATTTGTATGGAAAAATGTCATCTGCCAGTATGGAATGCCGCATGCCATCATTACAGACAATGGACGCTAGTTTATAGATGGGTCACTCGTAGAATTCTATAGGGGGCTCGGGATTCGACACCGGACCACCTCGATCGAACACCAGCAGACTAATGGAAAAGCCGAGGCAGCAAACAAGGCAATCTTGGGAGAATTGAGGAAGCGAGTAGGGAAGGCAAAAGGAAGTTGGCCTGAAGAACTGCCCGAGATCTTTTTAGGCCTACCATTGTACACCCCAATCAACAACTTGGGAGACGCCTTTCAGATTGGTATACGGAACAAACGTAATGATTCTAGTCGAGTTAGGGGAATTGTCCTTACGCCACATCGTGTTCAACCCTAAGAAAAATGACGAAGCGCTCAAGGTAGAGTTAGATCTGGCGGAGCAACTAAGGGAGAAGGCAAGAATACAGAAAGGAGCTAGAAATCGGAAGGTCACTCGTAACTACAACAAGAAAGTGAAGCCAAAAGACTTCGAGCCTAGTGACCTGGTTTGGAGAAAGAAGGGGGAGGTGCGGAAAGAAGTCGGAGAGGGAAAGCTAGCTGCCAAATGGGAAGGACCATTGCGAGTGGTTGAGCCACTGGGAAGTGGAGCCTATCGACTGGAGCAGCTCACAGGCAGAGAAGTCCCATGCACATGGAACACTTCCCACTTGAAGATGTATTTCAGTTGATAAATATAATGATGATGCACTCTTTTTCCTACCTCAGTTTTTGGTCTCGAAATGGGTTTTTGCCAAGGAGGTTTTAACGAGGCACGTCAATAACAAAAAGCAACAAGATTGTTTTGAATCTATCTTGTTATCACTTCTAATCTGAACCATTAAGCACGAAGACTAACAGGTTTCGACCCACTGAAACCTGATCAAGCCGACCCACCATGGTCAAAGACTTAACAAGTTTCGACCCAATGAAACCTGACCGAGTCGACCCACTGTGCTTAAAGACCACAAGTTTGACCCACTGAAACTTAATCGAGCCGACCCACTGTGCTCGAAGACTTGATAGGTTTCAACCACTGAAACTTAACCAAGCCAATCCAATGTGCTCGAGGACAGGTTTCGACCCACATAAACCTGACCAAGTCAGCCAACCAAACTCGGAGGTAACAAATATTGACCCACTAAAGTTAAATCGAGCCAATTCGCTGAATTAAATTTGAATAGTAGTAATCGAAAACGACCGAGTATGGAAAGTAACTTCATTTAAAAACATGTAACTTGGTACAAATAACGCTCTGAATACGAAGACCGAGTATATCTTTATCATTCGCTTAACAAAAATATCCTAAAACCTAAGGAGGAAGAGCCATAGAGAAAACATTCCAACTTCAGGGAGCATAAAGCGCCAAAGCTCATGCGACGTCAACATTATCATCAACCTGCTCGGCATCCCCACCTCCCTACACTTCTTCCTCCTCGTGGTCAGAGAGGTCGACCACGTCAACCAACACCCCCTCCTTGACATCTTTTTCTACATCGAAAATGGAGGTGTTGATGTCGAGGTAGAAGTGTGAAAACTGTCGTAGTGCTTTCTGAAAACCCCTGATATGCTCCTCCATTATCGAACCATTGGCTTCCTTTAGATAGGCATCGAGGCGCTTCACTTGATCGATTACCCCTGACCGTCCCGATTCAGCCTTGAAAAACCCGTCTTTGAGGAGCCCCATTTCAGCCTCCAAGGCGATAACGGACTCTTCAGCGCAGACCACTCGGCTCATTAAAGCCTCATTGTAGGCCTTAGCATTCTTCAGCTCAACCTCCAAAGCCTTGGCCGTCTTCCTCGCCTCGGCGGCCTCTAGGAGCAGTGTCTTGTTGGCACTAGAAGCTTCGGCTAGACCGATCTGCGCCTCCTCGACAACGGCTTCCAGCCTTTGGATCTCGGCTTCCCTTTACTTTAGTAATTGGGAACAAGTTCGGGCGCTCACCAGCTCTGCTGCCCAAAATTGGGCGATCGCCTAGGAACAAGCCTAGAAGACAAACAGCGCCTCTAAGCCCGCCTAGGGACCGGCCTCCCTAAGAGCATGGCAGTCGACCTCTGATAGCGAGCTGGGGCCTAGCACCTTGTTGGGATCAAAATCCTGACCCCAAAGGGAGTCGATACCTTCAGCGACAACGAAAAAAGTCGGGTGGATGTCGACGGATAAAGGATCTTTGGCCGGCGCCAAGGTGGGAGCGGTCCTTGGGCGCTTGGTAGGAGGGCTACTCGAGCGCACCACTATGACCAGAGTCTCCAAAAGTAGAGCAATTGTTGGTGCATGGTTGGAGACTTGCACCCTTGGAGGAGCATGTGGCATAGGGGAAGTAGAAGCGACGCCCGCTTCGGCCCTCCTAGCCTTCTCTGCACGCTCGGCACGAAGCTTGGCGAAGTTGAAGCATCCCATTATCCCTACGAAAGGAGCAAAGAAAAGTGAGAAGCGACGGTGATTATTAAACACAAACAAAAAGTACTCACACTTCATGTCCATTAATGGCTTCTTGGAATTAGTGAGCCCTAGCACAGCTCGACATGGGAGCAGTCGGGGCAGCCTGTGCAAGTTGGCCATATCATATTGATCGGACACTGACATGTCTTGTACTTCCCAAACTGTGTGCTTATCGGATTCTTTGTCCAATAGAAGGGGAACCTCGGGTCACCACAACTGTCAAAGAAATTGCTCCTTTTGGCTAGACTCGGTCTAGCCCAGAAAAATCCACCCTTGAAATCCTTGTACGAGGAGGTGAAGGCGGTGAAAAGGGAGATACCGCTAACACCTGACAACGATACCCAATCACCCTTCTTCCTCTCCTTTGCTACATAATGATGAAGGAATTTGGGAGCGGTTGGCACCATGTACAGCATGTTGCAAAGGACTCGGAAAGCGGTCATTGTCACCCAGCCGTTGGGGTGGAATTGGGTGGGTGCCACATTTAAAGTCGCCAGGACTTTGACTTCGAACCCATCGAAAGGCATTGAAACCCCAAGGTTTCGAAAAAAACATTTTGTACATGTAAGTGAAATCCGGTTGCCTCGTCGCAGCTGAAAGCTACACATGCTCATCCGAACCACATGGCTCCGCTATGACTTCGCCCTTATGGTCAAGGGCGCAGAAAATGATGGACTTCATCAACTCGACAATGGCGGAGGCTGACTGGAACTTGGAGTGGTAAACTCCAACCTCACCGGAAACCCAGTTATACACAAGGTGGGTAACAGGAGGAAAAACCTCCTTGACTCTTCTCTTTCGTCGCACCATCAGTGGCTACTCGGGTGTCCCCTCAGATGAGTGGTCTGTCGTGACAACCGTCACTGGATGTTCGGCCATGAGAACATCCGATCAGACTACATCGCTTTTGAGTGTTTGTGGGGTGTGGAGATTGCTATCAGACCTCTCCAAATAGGAAAAATGCACGAACTAACCAAACACTTGAGAACCACCGCCAATAGGCTCGATCTCCGGCAAGAGCATGACCCTAGGTTCAAAGTTGGGAGAACCCCCAGATTTGTAACTTGAAGCCATTGAGGGAGAAGAAAGCTAGAAGTAAAGAGGCGTACCTGCGAGGTTCGTAGAGAGGAAAGGAAAGGAAATGACTGCAACAACTGCAGAGGATACTCCGGCACGACTGAAGCAGGAGGAAAGAGAGGCACAACGAGAAGAGATTAGTGGCAAGGAAGGAAGGAAAAGCACAAGAGATGCGTCACCATTTCCCTCTTATAGGGTCGGAGGGTGGTATACGGGCCAAAGGCCCAAGACCTTCTCGTCATTAGATCTTGTACCACCGTTAATAAGCCAATGGCTCAGATGAAATGACAGTTGGGGTTTTTAGGCCATCATTAGTGTGAAGTCTTGTTAGCAGCCAAGCATTGAATGCATTCAAAAGCGCGTGCAACAGCTCCTAAGGAAAGAAGTGACCTTTCAAGGCCTCGATGTTTCGATCCCTTGGGAGTTAAAATGCCAATAACCAGACGCAAGTCAAGCGCGAGCTGACCAAGGCCCACGTGGACCAAACAAACCACCTCGGTAGCGAGCTAGCCCTAGAAGTCCACCTGAACAGATCAAGTCCCACGTGGTCAAGAACACGCCAGAACTTCTCCACGCGTGTCGAAGCTTAGGGGGCTGGTGTACTACATTGATCTGGCCGAACAGGCTAAAGATGGCCGATTGATTTAACCGATCAGCCATCTTGACCAAACATCCTAAAAGTGGTCGACCAACCTCACCTCGAGGCATCTTAAATCAAGAAAGTAGGAAACTAACTTAATAAATGAAATCAGGCGACAAATCCTGGAATGAAGGCAAAGATACTCCGTAATATAGGTAACGGACATCTGACATTAAAAAGGGAATATGTGCACACTTTCTAACCCTAATCTCTCTATCCAAAACCCTGCATCCCTTGACAAGGCCTCGAGATCTAACTTGAGTGTCGGAGTGTCTTTGTAGGTCCCCCTATCAGGTGGTAGGAGGCTGACTTGCACGTCAGTAAGAAGGAGAGCAATCGCGAGAGGCGGAGCCTACGGAAGAGTTGATCTTTGGACAAAACAGAACCAATCCTTTCTTTTAGTGTTTTTTTGGTGACATATACATAGAATTTCTTGAAGAGGAGGAAGATTTCTTGCAGATGGCCCTCTATTTTCATAAGATACCTAATATCTATGAATCAGAGAAAGATAATTCCCACCGTATTATTACAATTAGTTATAATTAAGTAACAAAAAGGAGAAAAAGAAAAAATTAAATAAAAATGTTAAAATAAATTATACTCATACCTCCTACATTTTTTATATTGTCCCTCTATTATTTCTACCTACAAAAACACTGTGAACCCCTTTCTCCCAAACGTCGTTGAAAGTGTTAACGGAAGCTGGCTTATGACTTGCACATGAGGATTTAATATTTTTCTCCCAAAATTGCCCCCATCCCCTTCCTTACACAAAGTTAAAATAAAGAAAGCAAGTAATTGAAAAATTATTTGAAAAAAAAGGAGGGCTTCCAGAAGATGCAGTTTGAAAGAAAAGGGGAGATCAACAGGAAAGGAGAAAGGAGGTTGCGCAAACAGCGGTGGAGGGTTTCAAACCTGTATCTCTCCCTTTTCTGTCTTTGCTCTCTTCTCTTTTTTATTGTTGATTTTGATCCTGGTGGCTTGTAGCCATTACAACACCCTTCTCATTTGCCACCCCCCTATTACTTGTGCAATGGCACAATTTTCTCTCTAATGTACCAGTACGTGCGAATAGAGAGCAACAAACCTGAAGAAGACACATAAAGGATAGTGCTCTCACTTGCCTCTTCTTCATCCCACCCCCATATAGCACCTTCCCATCTCTGACAATTGTTGTTGCCATATTTCGCCTCTTAGTAAAATAGGGAGAAGAAACTAAAAGATAGAAAAGAACACAAAAGGAAAGATTTAAGCCATATTGTTCTCTGTGAATGATATTTCACCATTAAGTGGAGAAACAATGCAAGAGTTCTATATATACTTATATGTCTCATGAGGGTAAGGAAAAAAATGGAGAGAGAAAAGCTACCACTTTGCTACCCACAATTGCTTATGGACCTCACAGCTAAACCAATCCCACCAATTATTTACATGTTAAATAATCAGATATGGAACCCATAACTAAACTAATCCTACCAATTATTTACATGTTGAATTATCAACGTTAGCCACATCCATTTCATCCTTCTTCATTATGACTCCCCTGGCAAGCTGGAGGATGGAAAGATTTACAGGTCCCAACTTAGAACACAGCTCCTTAAAGTTTCGAGGTAAAGAGGGTTTAGTGAAAATATTTGCGACCTGGTGATTAGAAGTAGCAGGAAGAAGTCATATGAGGCCAGCCTGAAGTTTTTCCCACACAATATGGTAGTCTGTGTCCAAATTTTTATACGTTTGTGAAAAACAGGACTGGTAATGATATGCATTGCACTTTGGTTGTCGCAATAAATCACAAATGCCTTAGAGAGAGTTTGATGCAAGTCATTCATCAAGTAGGTATAAGCCATTAAATCTCTTGAGTGGCTACAACCAGTACGCGATATTCAACTTTAAAAGAGGAGCATGAGACTATTGTTTATTTCTTTGATTTCCAAGTACAGGAGAAGAGCCAAGAAAGAAACAAATCCTGGTCACTGATTGCCTAGAATTAATGTAACCTCCCCAGTTTGTATCATTGAATCCTAAAAGCTAGATTTCAGAGGAACGAGGAAAGAACAATCCGCAACCGAGTGAGCTCTTTAAGTATCGAAGCACATAAATAGCTAACTGTTGATGGATCCCAGTTGGTTTGCTTATAAATTGGCTTAATTGTTGAGTAGCAAAACTAATGTCAGGTCTAGTAGTTGTTAAGGCTCATTAGGCAATGATAAGAAGCTGCATCCGATAAAGGTGCATTACCATCTTGATGAACATGCACAAGAAGGACCAAGGGAATGCTAACTGGTTTAGAACCAATGAAGCCAACATCAAATAAAAGATCAAGACAGTATTGAGGCTAGCAAAGAAATATACCAACCTTTGAGTCACTGACTTTGATCCCCAGAAAGTATCTAAGTTCCCCAAGATCCTTTATTTTAAAGGCTGAATGCAATAGAGCTTTAATATTAGAAAATTCAACCAAGGAAGTTCCTACTAAGATGATGTCATCAGCATAGATAAGTAAGACTATGATAAAAGTAGGAGTGGATTGAGTGAATAAGGTATGGTCAGCATGTGCTTGAGAGAAGCCATGAATAAGTAAAAATGAAGACAATTTCTCAAATCATTTTTTGTTGGCTTGTTTAAGGTCATAGAATGATTTGTGAAGCTTGCAAACTTTGCCCGGAATTGAAGCATTGACCCTTGGTGGAACATCCATATAAACATCTTCAAGTAAATCACCATGGAGGAACACATTGTTCACATCCAATTGGTGTAAATGCCACTTATGAATGGAGAGGCTAAAGCAAGTAACAACCTCATTGTTGAGAGTTTGGCAAGGGGAGAAAAAGTATTAAAGAAGCCAAGGCCTTCCACTTGATTATATTCTTTTGCAATAAGTCTGACCTTGAACCGTTCTATAGATCCATCAGCATGTTGTTTAACTTTATATACCCATTTGCACCCAATGGGTTAAGCTCTAGGTGGCAAGTCAACAAAGCTCCAAGTTTCATTAGCATTCAAGGCATCCAACTCACTTTGCATAGCCATTTGCTAGTAAGTGTGTTTGTTGGCCTCGACATAAGAATTGGGTTCTGCATTCATGGTGATGGACATAATGTAACTAAGATGAGTGGGAGGTATAGATGTATAAGAGACATTTTTGGAAAGTGGATGAGAGGTAGATGATTGGCATACATAGTCACTAAGATAAGTATGTTTTATTTTCTGTCTTGCAGATTTGTGAATTTCAGGTATAGAAGTGATGTCTTCTAAAGTAAAAAGTTGGAAGACTGTTCTATAGAAGGGTCCGTATTGGGTGGTTTAGGAAGTGGTGCTAAATCATCAAGATAAATGTGTGGTGTTGGAGTGGAGGAACCATCCTCATTCCCTTTTTGAAAGGGAAATTCAAGTTCATAAAAATTAACATTTCAAGAGGTAATGATCTTTCTAGTGTTAATGTCCACCATGACTGAACCTTTGGTGCTTTGCTTGTAGCCAAGGAAAGCACATTTCCTTGCTCTAAGATCAAATTTGTTTCTCTGAGCAGTTAGAGTAAAACAATAAGATAGGCATCCAGATACCCACAGCTATTCAAGGTCAAGTTTCTGTCCATATGGCACCTTAAATGGTGACTTTTTACCAAGAAGAGGTGTGGGAATCCGATTTATTAGAAAATTTGCATTCTAAGTTGCATGAGAATAGTATATCTTGGGAACTTGTGACTGAAATAACCAAGCTCTATTGACATTTAAAATATGTTGATGGCAGCGTTCAACCCTTCCATTTTGTTAAGGGGTTTCTACACAACTAGTTTAGTGGAGAATCCCCTTAAAAGCATAAAACTAATGGAGCATAAACTCTAGACCATTGTCACTACAAATGATCTTGAGTTTTTTCCCAAATTGTGTGTCCACTAATTGCACAAAACACTTAATGAAATGTTGAAGCTAAAATGAGGCACAAATAAAACATCTGATACATATAACCATTGATTCAAGTTGACTGCTCCAGAAAAATGAGTTGTACAGTGTTCCTATTAGGTAATTTAATCTCTAATGGATCAATCCTTTTATATGTAGAAAACCAACCCAACGAGGAGCATATCTGGTTTGTTGTGCCAGTATCCAATATCCAATTACAAGAATTTGATTGTTCAAGCATGAAAGTGTCACATGAGAATTACCTTTAAATACATCGGTCTTTACCAAATTTGAACTGTCCAATTTGTTTGCTGGCTCAATAATTGCATTTGAATCAATGTTAGGAAAGTGTTTTATTATTCACAAGTAAACATAGGTGGAGTCCCAACTTCCTTCCTCAACTTATCTTTAGATTTTATCTCTGCCTCCTCATGACAAGAGTTGTTTACATAAGAGTTGCCTTTAGCAAAAGAAGGTGGATAACCATGCTTCTTATAGAAATTTTCCATTGTATGCCCAATTCTACCATAGTAAGTGCATAAGTTACCTACATTAGGACCTTTCCCGGTCTGCTTATAAACAATTCCTCTTCCTTGACCAAATTTCCTCTTACCATCAACTGCATTAATTGAAATTTGGGACTCATCCATCATATTACATGAGCTAGTAACTTGTCTTTCCTATTGTATCACCATGAAGAATGTTTTGTTTAAAGTTCAAAGGGTCTCCATAAGTAGAATTTGTGACTTTATTGTTGCAAATTCCTTATTAAGACCCATTAGAAATCATAAAACATAGTCATGTTGCTTAAATAACATTTAATTTTGCATAGCAAGACAACCACATTGAACCGAACAAGTGTATTGAGGAATAGGGTGGTAATGCTCTAATTCCTCCCAAAGACTTCTTAGCTCAATAAAATACCCAGTGACAAGAAGTGTACCTTGATTGAAATTATAAATCTTTTGCTAAAGCTTTGCAATCTAGATTAGATCACCTTGGGATAATCTTTCCTTCAAGTCATTCCATATGTCAACAGCATTTTCTATGTATACGACACTTTGTGTTATTAGAACAAAAGGGAATTCATAACCCAAGAATGGATTAAGTTGTTGCAACACTCCCAAGCTTCATAACTAAGATCTTGAACGACAGGAACTTGAATAGTTCCATAAATGAAGCAATACTTGTTCTTTGTAACTAGAACCCTTCTCATCGTCCTTACCAAAGCATGGTAGTTCTCTTCTGTAAGAGAAGGACTCACCACAATAGGCGTCAAACTCTCATTGGGATGACTACCATTGGGTTTTGCACACCAAAACTACCAGTTTTTGTATTTTGGTTTCTGACCATGGTTGATTAGAGTGTAAAGCGAAGCATTTCAAGAAGATCTCTAGTACCATAAAAGTAAAATAGGGGGAAGAAATTAAAAGATAGAAAAGAACTCGGAAGGAAAGATTCAAACCATATTATTCTCTGTGACTGATATTTCACTATTAAGTGGAAAAACAATACAAGTTGTCTAAATATACTGATATGTCTCGTGAGGGGGAAGAAAAAAATGGAGAGAGAAAAGCTACCACTTTGCTACCCACAATCTGTTATGCACCCCACACCTAAATCAATCCCTCCAATTATTTACATGTTGAATAATCTAATATGAACCCCACGACTAAACCAATCCCACCAATTATTTACATGTTGAATTATCCACGTCAACCACATCCATTTCATCCTTCTGCATTATGATCTTCCATTACCACATTGGTAGCAACTGGATGTCTCCATTCTGTTCAATGAGGCTGACCTCTTATTAGGTTTTTTAGATCGTTCAACAAGGCCTCCAACTCGTTCCATGTCTGCTTGGTTTTTCAAATATGAGTTTGTGGTTTTTTAGGGTTTTTCAACTTTTGTGATTTATTTTATGGGAATTTTTTATGGTAATATTGACCCTTGGTGCCTTTTTTGCTTCCCTTTTTCTATTAATTTTCCTCTTCTTTTAATTGCATTTTGAGCTTGGAATAAGGATTGTTTATTGTTAAGTTACGTTACTTATACAAACCATGAATTAATTGTTAGTGTCAATCATGAATCAATTTTCATTACAAAAACCAAAGGGAAAAAACAGAATCACCAAAAAGGGCCCTTCCAAGAGTTGTGAAAGCAACAACTCTCCTTGAATATCTCAAATTTTCTTGTGTCTAAATATTACAAGTGATTTCAAGAATAAAGAGTAAAGAAAAAATATTTGCTATCCAAAATTACCAATAAAAAAAGGGTATTTTTGTCAGACAAAAAAACAAAAATGTTATGTAACACCATTTAAATAAGGGGCCCAAAGTAGTGTCAAATAACGAAGGAGTATCAGAGTGCAATATGAAAAAAAAACACTAGAGTGTAAGCGTAATTTAGTCAAAAAGTTAATATAAAATATGTAAAAGTGAAGAACATGCATTCAAACCCAAAAGGTCTTTTTATGTTGTAAAATTTTTTAAAAACTTATGCATAATAGCTTATGCCTTAGAAAGGGTTTTTCTTAATTACTTACTTTAGTCAATAGCCTATAGTTTTACTTTGGGTATATTTTTTTACAAAAATAATTTTTAGACACGCCAAATATTATTCAACACTTAGTGAGAGAGAAAAAAATAAAGTATAAGTATAATAAGTAATATAATGTGATAGAAAGAGATAGGTAGAGAGAAATATGAGAGGTGTTGATGGGGTATTTAAAAAAAAGAAGCTTAGATATAGTTCTATATGTACTGTTGATACTGTTCTTCAATCAGAATTAAAGTTTCATCTCAATATTTAAGTTGACATTTAATGGAATTCTTTATTACGCGGCTTACCAAAGTGAAACTTCAATTGTGAGTGAAGAATAACACTAACAGTACATATAAAACTATATCTAAGTTTTATCCTTGAAAAAATGGGATGTCTAAAAATCATTACTCATTTTTTTATGAAAATTTCATTCATATCCAACTTCGATATAGTTTTTATTGGCTCGCTTTCTTTTTGTTTCTTGTTTTGTCAGACTTTATTGCAAAGGACGAATTAAAAATAAGGAAGCATATACTTTGACTTCCTGTTTGATCATTCTCAGAATTCAGAGATGATAAAGAAAGAACCAAGTCCATATATAGGAGATGAAAGGGAAGGAGGAACCAAAGAAAGAATGGCTGTCATATGCATTTGATGAAAATCTATCATTCAAAAGTATGGTGAGAGAGTACCGTATATGCTTGCATTTATAGGACAAAGTTAATGGAAGATACTGGAAATCATACGACAGCTAGCCAAACTAAGTAACAAACTACACAGAAGCTAACTAACAGTATTGACAAAATAGTAAAGTCTTGCAACACTCGCAATTGGACACATGAATATCCAAAGTAAATGATGTAAAAAGGTAGACATACAATTTATTATTTTATTTATAAATAAATAAGTCGTATTTGAGATACCCCACTTATTTCTTTTATGTAAAAATTATGGAATATAAAAATTATAAATAGCAAATATAAGCGTGTGGTATATAAATTATATTTAAAAAATTAATTCATAGATTTTATATATGATTTCACTTTTCTTGTATTGTATATTAAGTGTATGACTTATTTTAAAGGGAAACAAGTGAAATAAAGAAAGAGATTTAAAAAAAGTGAGAAAATGTGAAAAATGTAACAGTTGATTAGGGGTGGAAAATGAAAAGAAAGATAAAAAGAAAAAGAGGATGAAAGAGAATTAATGTAAGAGAAAGTGAGTGAAAAAAAAATCAAAATCCTATTCTAAATTAGTAAAACTTTTAAAATTTACATTAGTTTGGTAAATTTAAAATTAAATTAGGCTAATTTAGTAAAAAAAAAAAAAAAAGGCCTTTTTTCTTCAATATTTGAATCTTAATGCCACTCATAAGCTCTTAGGATCTATTTCGTGATCAAGATATGATATGATACGAGAGGAGGAAAAGAGCAGTATATGATAAGAGTGGGTTACAAACTTTAATCCTATACAATGTTTGATACATACCAGATAATATTATTGTGTTGTTCTGTCTTGTATTTGACATGGACAAAGAATGATAGGATAAGATATAAACTATATTCAAATAACAAAATTACTGTATTGTTAAAATTACTTATAATTTTTTGAAAGGTAACTTTTAATTTAATTTAATTTTTACAAATTATAAAATTTATAAAAAATATATATAATTTTAACTAAATTATGCCATTTTTTATTTATGTAATTAATTTTCTTAAAATAATAAAAAATAAATAAGATTTTAAAAATTATAATAATTATTCAAATATTTTTCTTTTAAAATTTTTGACTAATAATATTTAGTTTTCAATATTTATTTAATAATATGCTTTAAATTTACATGTTAAAATTATTATATATATATATATATTACAAATATAAATTAATATATATTACTATATATATTATATTATTATATATAAATCTTATGTATATATTATACATAATATTATATCTATTTATATATTATATAATATATAAGAGAGATTCTATTTTGTCTCGTTGCTTCCTAACTTACCTTGATCTTGTAACATCCTGTTTTTCCTAATGCGTGATTAAGTGTTTTAATAACTAAAAAGTGGAAATTTAATATATAATCTAGGTGATTAAAAGAAATAAATGAATTGTTGTTATGCATGGTATGTTGTATGTAGTGATGGTTTGGTGTTGTTTGTTTGAAATACCAATTTGAATTTAGGAAACTAGATATATGTGCTTGAGCCAATGTGAGTATGCTGTGAGTGTGATGTTGAGTTTTGAGAGAAAAACAGTTGAGTAAAGCAGTTTTGAGATAAGGGGAGTGATGTGGTGAGGTTTGGGCCTCAGTTAGCCAAAAGTCCATGTGAGAGTGCCAGAGGAGTCATATATATAAGGTGAAGGAAGGGGTTCCTTCCTCATTTCCCTTTTCTTTCTTTCTCTTCTCTTCATTTTCTCTCTACCTCTCTCTAGAAATTATTGAGTTTGTGGAAGTATAAACGAGGTTTGAGCTTGACTTAGCAATTATGGCAAGGAAAGGAACGATCCTAGCTAGATTTGGCTCAAGAACATCGGATTCTCAAGGAACCTAAATTCGGATTCGGAGACTTTTAGAGGTAAGGGAAGCTTACAAATCAGTTGTTTTGTGTTAATAACTGTTGGTATGCTAATTTCTTGCCTTATAATTAGTTGAATCTCTGTGGATGTTGCCATTTTCGTTAGTTTTGGGTGAAAATGGGTTTTGGGGGAAAATTTTGAGATTTGGATGAGAAATTGATGATTTTGTGATGAAATGTTGAATTTGTTGTGTAATCTGATGTGTATGAACTTGGTTGAGGTAGATTGATGTTGTTGGAACACCATTGATTCGAAAATCTAAGTTATTTGGTTGAAAAGCTTGAGTTGTTCCGTAAAAAATCGCATTTTTTAAAAAATTTGTCGCAGATAATCAATTATGGGGATCACATAATCGATTATCTAGAGTTCTAGAAGTTGTTTTCATGATTTTGTTTGGGAAATAATCAATTATGGACTTTGATAATCGATTATCTGAGTTTTAAAAAAATTTCTTCTGATGTTAGTTCGGAAATAATCGATTATGGAAACCCATAATCGATTATCCCTGCTGAAAAATGAATTCTGATGCATTTTTACTACAGTACATAATCTGTTACTACAGTACATAATTTGTTATTTCAGAACTGAATGTACCATTTAAGATTTCGCAATTTTCATTTCAAAACGCGAAGTATTTTGTAAATACTCATATAAAAAGAGTATTATACATTTTCAAAAGCTCTATTTGAGAATCATGGAGAGTTGTCTAGTTGGGATATGACTTTCTTTAAATTAAAGAAGCGAATTGTTCCAAAGATTTTTTGTAAATTTTCGGATTTACCTATCTTTCAAATGGTTTTCAAAGAGGGTCTTGGTTTTAAATTATGAATTGATTGTTGGAATGTCATTGAAATGGAAGGTTGCTTAGATAGAACATCCGCTTGTCTTGTATGATATTGTTCCTCACAAGGTGAGCTGCTTAGATAAGGCCTTACTTGTTGATTATGATTGAGGCCGGTTTAGGGCCGGTATGGTGTTGATGGATGTTGAGTGGCTGTGTGAGGTAGTTGACGATGGACCTCTTTGCCACTGGTTGTATTGATATATATATATATATATATATATATATATATATATGTTGTATATTTATTGGTTGTGGTTGAGTGGTTGATGGTATGTAGTACATGCATTCATGCATAGTTGGCGGCTGAGGTAGCTAACGATGGACCTCATGCTGTGGTGCGAGTAGGCACATAAGTTGGATGGTGACCAGAGTTGGAACTCAAATGGGCCTCCAACCTAGTACTAGATAAGACATGGAGCAGCTGACGATGGGCCTTCGGAGATGAATGGATGGGCGACTCCGTAGGAGGCCAAGGTGATGCAAGCCTTGTGTCACGGTAAGCCACCACCCACATACACTTATCCTGACAAACCACTAAGTTTATCTGCAGATCAGAATTTGGCAATCCCTGAATGGTGCTTAGATAGGCCACAGTAGGGGGGTGAGACGACCTGGCTGATCGCTCGATATGTTGTAAATCTCTTGAGAGTCATGTCATCATGCATTAACATGGTTATGATGGATTGGTTGTGATATGGAGTTCTGGATTGAGAACTCGTTGCCATGTAAATGAATGCTTTATATATGTACATCTGTATGTAGATGTTGAGAGCTCTGGATATATGATGGTGTGTCATATACTTGTGATTGAATATTGTGAATTGTTGATGATTTCCATGATTATATATTACACCATTGTTTTAGTAAGCTTACCCTTGCCATGTTTCGTTGTTGTTCGTTGTCCTATTGTTGCTGTTGTGCTGATGTGCCTGTGATGATCACGTCTTATGGCGTCGGAGCAGATGATGAGGCTTCCGTGGGTTCAGCAACTCAAAGCTGAGGATGGAGCCGAGAGCTGGAGATGTTTGGCTTAGGAAAGCCAAGTTTTGTTGCTTTAGTTATGGTTCAATTTCATTATAATTTTTTTGATGGGATTGTATAGATTAACTAGCTATAGGGAGTGAGTTTTGTATTTAGTTTTCTCGGTGATGTATATTTTGACATGTTTGATATGGGCTGGTGTTATCCCATTGTTGTGTATGATATGATGATGACAAATATATAGATATGCATGTATGGTACCAGGAGGGATAAGTGGATCTCTCAGTTGATGTGTATGACTCATATCCGGATATTATATGATTTTATTCACCTGATAAGGTATATGTGGTGTATGTTCAGTAGGGTTGTTTAGTAGCAACGGTTGGGTTGTTACAGATCTCCCTTTAGAATAAGAAATACACTGAATTAATAAGATAGAATAAAGTGTAAGATAAGGTTATTATAACTTATTGACACAAAAAACAACCAAATATAATAAGATAAGATAATTACTCTATCATATTCTAGTCACCAAATTCCCTTATAGTTAGGAAATAATTGATTTCGACCATAATTAGTGTTCTCTTTGAGTTACCAAAGGTTTACTGTAACTCCTAGTCACTTTTAGGATCGACAACTATCTCCATAAATCAACACAAGACTCTTCAGCTTGCTTTGTCCCTACTCATATGCTTCTTAAGAAACTTCCCAAGAAGTCACTCATCCTAGAATTGCTCTAAGTTAAGCACGCTTAATTATGGAGTTCTTAAGTGATAAGCTACCGAAAAGTAGATGCATCTTGTTGGTATAGGTAGTACTAATTAATTTCTTTAAGCTATTATCAATTGTACAATCTTATACCTGCACAGCCTTTAGATCCCTCTTGTTCTAGTGTGTATTTGATTCATTCATGTGTCCCTTCAGTTGGAAGCTTGCTAGGAGGCGCTCCTTGTTCGTGCCTCATCTCTTTTGCATTGACGATCATTCCCTACCCTCATCAAAGCTTGAGATGTTACATGCCCACCAGCTTCTGCTTGGTTCGTTCTTGAACCACACCATATTAGGAGAGGCTCTGCTGTGATACCATTTATGAATACCTGACCACTTTCAGGATTAACGACTATCCCTATAAATTAACACAAGACTTCTCAATGTGTTTTGTCTTCACTCACACGCTTCTTGAGAAAATTTCTAGGAGGTCACTCATCCTAGAATTGCTCCAAGTCAAGCACGCTTAACTATAGAGTTCTTAAGTGATAAAAAGTAGATGCATCTTGATTGTGTAAGTAGTAATAATTAATTCCTTTAAGCTATCCTTAACTATACAATCTTATACTTTTATAGCCTTTGGATCCCTCTCATTTTAGTGTGGATTCGATTCATTCATGTGTCCTTTCCATTGAAAACTTGCTAGGAGCCACTCCTTGTCCGTGCCTCATCTCTTTTGCATTAGTGATCACTCTTTGCCCTTGTCAGCGCCTGGGATATTACCTTTATGTCTAGATCCAATAAGACTAAGGGTGTGTTTGGAAAAGTTATGTTGAATATAACCTACATTTGCTTCAATGACACAAGGTAGTTGCTTTTCTTTTTGCTGCTTTGGAATGTGCAAACTTTCGTTCAGAGGCTTTCAAATGACAATCCAAACATGCACATAATAGGTTTAGTTCCTTTCTCATTTTAAGACTTTTTTTTTCCTTCAGTTGGTATTGGTAAGTTTGAACTTAAAGAATGAAAGGAGACCAAGATGCAAAGATTTATGTTGGCTGATATCAAGGTTAGCCGTAAAACTAGTCTAGAGGTGCAATGACCTAAGGCCCATGGCTGAGAGGGGCACAAAAAGTTAAAAAGAAGTTATATAGTTGTGTGATAATTTTTTCTATCTTATTTTTTAAAATAAATTGAAATTACTATCTCTTATCATGTCTCCCTTTTTATATTTAAATAAAAATGTGACATGTGATTACAAAGTACTATTCTCTTAATTGTTAGTTTTTTTTTATGATGTATTACATTCATAAGTTCATGTTAAATAAATTTCTAGCTCATTATGACAAATAAACACGTAGTGGGTATATGATAATGTGTAGACTTAAAGTTTCTATTTTTTTAACAATATAAAATATACAAAATAAAACTTAAACTATAGAGAAATCTACTCCTACACATCAATTCAAGATCTATAACTTGGATAGTGAAGCCCTCACTCTCTCAATTAGAGATTTTCTAACACCTTTTCTTCTTTTCGTGAAAGGTGCATTTCACACATTTTTCATAGTTAGATAAAAAATATCTCTTTCAGTCATTTCAAACTACCCTCCATTCGTCTTTATATATATAGGGGTGTTTCAAATAAAAAACTTCTTAAAGTGATAAATGAAAACAATTAATAGTTGCCATTGGATTACAATTAAAAACAATGAACGGTTGAGATTAAAACTCAATTAAACGCCTCTTATGAGACCACCATTGTATCTACCTCCACAACTGTCGCTACTACCACTATCATTGTTGCTATCGCCGTCTCCACTACCACTGCCACCACTTTTACTGCTACCACTGTCATCATCACCATTGTCATTACCACCACCGATGTCGTCGCTGCCCTCACAACAATAGCCACCATCACTACTGTTGCCACCACCATCGTCAACACCACCGCCATTGTCACCACCACCACCACCATCGCCTAGCGGTGGTGGCAACGATGGTGGTAGTGGTGATGGAGGCAGTGATAATGATGGTCTCATAAGAGGTGATTAATTAGGTTTTAATCTCAGTCACAAATTTGTTTTAATTATGATCTAAGAGTTATCATTAAAAGTTTCCATTTTCTCATTGTAAAAATTTCTCATTTGAAACGTTTCCTACACACACACACACACATATATATATACATATATATACATATATATATATGCTCGTTTTAATTTAAAAATAATATTATATCACAATTTAAATTATTTATCATAAATCTAAAATATAATTTATATATTTAAAAATATTTATTTATTATAAACTTCAATAATAATATAATTTAAAAATTTAAAAATATTTATTTATTATGAATTATAATTATAATCATATAAAAGTAAATATTTAACTTTTGCCATGCACATGCTAAAATACTAGATAAAACCAAAAGTTAGTATATTAATAAAGAGTAAAAATACATGTAAGATTTAATTTAAGACAATAATATTTTGTTGATGATAGACAATAGTATAGAAGTAAATTGAATGAAAAGTATAATACATCTTTTTGATATTTGTTAAAATTATGTTATTTGTTTAATGTAATAAAATATATTATTTTTAATTAAATTATGTATCTATTTTTTTATGTAATATATGTTTGCATTTTCAAATGCTTATATGTAAAGGACCCTTATTTATTATTTTGTCTAGGACCTATAAAATATCAGGACCGCCTGGCTGATATGCTTCTCCATTGAAATCCTAGTTTTCTTCACCTTAATCCGTCATCTGATCTCGTCCATTCACAAGACCAATGCTTTGAACGGATTTTTTGAAACACGATTTGATCTCAATTGAACTGAAGCTAACTAATTTTAAATGAATCCTTAATGAGTCCACAGCTTATTATAACTTATCATACACAACTGAAACGACGGAAGTAATTAAATAAAATAAATACGTTGGTCCCTGAACATACATATATGTAGAGAGAGAGATTCCTGATTTTTGAATACCCTAAAAATATAAACACTCCATTGACTACTTTCTATTTCTCTCTTCTTGTCACATTACATTACCTATCATATCAATTATTTATTTATTTATTTCTATCTCTCTTTAGGCGTAGACATCTTTCGGGTGTCCAAGTATATTTTTTCATATATATAGGCTTAACTCTTACTATAAAGGAAAATGAAAATGATAGATACACACCCATCTTACTAGACAATTAGAGAGAAAAAAGATACGTGATAAGAAGAAATAGACACATGATAACATCAGCGAGATGTTTGTATTGTGGAGGTGTAGAAGTATAATTATTCTATACCATAAAATAATGTAAAATTAAAAACACATAGACAAATGACATGACTACCCCATATGTTGTCCGTAAATATTAGTATTGTCGAACTTTTGGGATCCGTTTTCCACTTTGAAGGATTCAACATTTATATAGTTGTCATTGGCATTGCACTCGCTAGAAATCCCTCCACAGTAAATCTCTGTTTTCGTGATAGTTTGTGATTTTGAGCTGCAGTTGTTAAAGCATTTTTGAGTAACACTCTCAATCGTTGTGCCGCTGAAACGTTGTGGCCCGTTTCCACAGTTGTTAAAGGAGTATACATGGACAGGTACAAGATTGGCGGTGCCGCTGGGATTATTGGTGGCGGCCGTATTGAGGCTGTGGTTGTCGTGTTGGGTAGACTTACTGGTTTTTCTATGCTCATCATTGCTCCCTCCTGGCATGCTGATGTTTGATTTCTCCACTTGTTTCCTTTATATAAAAAAATATGTAATATATCAAAATTGTAAATAACAAAGTTTTTTTTTTTGGCTGAAATAAATAACGAAGTTTTATATGTGTGTGGCATGTAAATTATATTTTAAAAAATATTAATTCATGCATTTTATATATGATTTCATCTTTCTTGTATTATTAATTGTATATTTGGTGTTGGAAATACTGGCTCTAATGATATGCTTTATTAATTCTTGGTAGTTCAGATCGAGTCTCAGTTTCTACACTGAAACCCTAGTCCTCTCGACCTTAATCCCTCATCTCATTTTCTCTGTTCGCAATAACAATACTTTGAACGGATATTGTGAAACAGGATTTGATGTCAATTAATTGAACTAAACTAATTACCTTAGACCAATCCTTAATCCATTGCTTGTAACTCTTCATATACAATTTAACAAGTGTCAAACAGAAACTAGACCGAAGTAGTTAAATAGAGTAAAAACATTGGTCCCAGAATAAAATTAAAAACACATTTACATACCTCATACGTCCTTCCTTCACCTTGACAGTTATACAACTGATATTCTGGACTCCTCCCTCGTTGTTGAAGGACCGATCAATTCCAGAGTGGGAGTCAGGGTTTTCTTTCACATTCATCCAAGGAAAAACAGTTGCAATTACAGCAATTAATTGAGATCTAAAGGAGGAGTCGTTGGGATTTGTTACAGCCGAACGATCCCCGTCACTGACGTTGTTGTGTTCGCCATAAATCCCTCTCCCTTCATCAGAGTTCTTGTCGACACAGTTAATCTCTACACGAGGACCGATAGTTTGTGAGCCAGATAGGTTGTTAAAGGAACGTACTATCTTTCTAGAACTGTGAATCTTTGTCGACCTCAAATTTTGTTCCCCTTCACAGTTGTTAAAGGAGTGAATACTTCCAGTTCCAGAGAAATGGCTCAAATCTTGTAACCCTTTATCATGGCTCTTTCTTCCCATGCTACTTAGGCTTAGTTTGCTTCTCTTGTTAGATCTACAACTGGAAGAGTGAAGGGTGAGAAAGAATCGGGGATTCGGATCCTATCCAGCAATAATTCAGAGTTCAGACGGTTGGATGCATCTGCCAGCTCAGAGATTAAAAGAAAAAAAAGACCTATGCTCTGCAAAATTGACCTCACAATCTGCGGTTTAGTTCCTTCATCGTGTTTGTGTTGAAAATAAGACGACTAAGCGCGTGTTTGGCAACAAGAAACAAAATAGGAGGGGAAGGGAAGAGGCAAGAGACAAGGGAAGAGACAAGAGAAGAAAAGTCAAGACGTGTACGATTTCTCTACAAATCTCTTCGTATTTGGGTGGAAGAGTTTAGTTGTGGAACCCATCATTTTTTAAAAAATTTCTTTTCTTTTTATTCTACTAAACACATTCAATTTTTCTACTTCCCTTCTCTTCCTTCCCCTTTCCCTCTCCTCCTCTCTATTTTCATTGTACCAAACGAATCCTAAGTGAAGTTGAAACGTAAAAGTGGCACACCTCCGCAATTGTTGTCGTTTTTACCAAAAATTCTAAAGCCATTGATTTCAGCCTTTCAAAATAAACGCGTGATAGCTTGCAGTGAGCAAAACAACATAACGTCGTGATATCCACCGTTTTTCCTTGCATGGCCCGCTCTGTGTAAATGGAAAGTTACCTTGCATGGCCAGCGCGTGCAAATGTCGGTGACAGCCATTAACCAGCAAGGATATATGACTGGCCGACATAAATTCAGTGCTAGATAAATTGCTACTAGTGTCATTTCGTGAACTGCACCTACAATTTCTCGAAGAAGGAGCTGGATTTCCCCGAGATACCCTTTTATTTTCATAGGATATTTATCTAGGATTCGAAGAAAATTAATGTGTAGCATAATATCGCAATCTTTATAGTCAAGAGAAATGATACCAACACTCTTTTAACATATTCTTTTTATCACACTCTTTATTATTGATTAAAATTTTTAGAAATTATAAAATTGTGTGGATCTCACTTTTCATTTAATGAATCTTGTTGTGTGGTGGTCAACACGAGAGAAGACCTTCGCTGAGCTCCCACAATGATTTTAGACGTCTCCGGTAGTGGCACCTGGAAAGACTTCGATACTTAATCAGTAAGGATGCAAGAGTGAGTAGGAATGAGAGAGAGCATGTATACCTGATGAGTGTAGAGCCATTTATATAGAGTGTTTTTGAGGGAATTTTCGTTAAGGTTAGGTGCCACGTGGTAGCATGTATTTGGATGCCTTATTACACACTTTCCTTGCCATTAGGCACTTTTCACATCATATCGGGGTAGGCGTAAAATTGGATTAGGATAGCAAGGAATTGTTATCCGAGATATATGTGGCTTTATGCTAGCTAGGATAGTCGGCAAGTGAGCCAACTTACAGTTGAGTGTTTGAGTAACCTCCAGAATAATTGCTCCTAAGCCGGTAATGATTGGGAAAAACATCATTGGCTTAAGAGCCTGGATCGATCCTAAAACAATTGTCCCAAAGCCAATGATGTTTGGAAGAAGCATCACTAGCTTGAGAGTTTGGAAGGCCTTCGAGATGATGTTGCCCAAAGTCGGTGATGCTTTAGAAAAAGTATCGTCGACTCAAGGTTATTTGGAGTCAAAGGGTACAGTCTGCATCTTTTCATCTTATCAAACAACTTCGTTGCATTTTGAGACAACCGAAGTGCATTAAATACATAATGATTCAATCTCTTAAAATTCATGGCCCTTCGAATTCCAAGAGATTTTGGCAATTACGTGAATACTTGCACTGGTTTTCAAATTTTATGGATTTGGGCCCAACAATGATCTAGGCATGTGTATTATATATGGTTGTTTTAACCATTTACTCTACTCACTTTCACTTTTATTACTGCCTTCTTTCTTATACGATAACTTTTCTGTGCCTCTTGCGACTTCCCTTCCGGTGAAAGCTTCGACGCTTCTTGTCGACTCTGTTCACTTCCTCAACACCTATTTATTTTTCATATTAAGGTAATGTTCTTTTCCCTTTCTTTTGTCTTTATTGAGACTGTTCTTGCATTGCATTGTGTATATACACGCTTTTTTTCTTTGTTTATTTTGTCGAAGATGGACTCATACAAACGCAACGCTCCATCTTCTATATGTTGTTGTCGCTCGACGAGTTTCACCACTAACTAATTATTTCAGTCTCTGGCCATCCCTCCATCTTAACACGCTAGCCAGCAAAGGTCCTCTGAGGGTCGTGGAGACCGTGTCTATTCTTCGACTGCTCCCGCCACTCCTTATTGGAGGGTGGCTATCTAGGATAAGGAGACTAGACTAAGAGTTGCGAGGAGGAGAGATGAATGATCGTTGACGGATGATCCGAAGGAATCACCTCCACCAAAAATTATAATTTGCCCTGAGGTTCTCAAAAAATGTCGAAGTCAACTAAAGGTTGTAGGAATGTCGTACGACCCTAATAAGGTGTTGGAGTATGCCAAGGCTTGGGTGCAATTTCCTGATTTGATGAAGATCCCCTCTGGACTAGGGAGCACGTCTGGGGTGGCTGTGCAGGCGAGAAGCAACGCCAAGGTTGCGTTGAATCAAATGTCTCAACCGGCCAAATCTGATTATTCTTCCAATATTTTTGATAGGGGGATGGGGAAGCCATGAGAAACATGGAAATCGCTCTAGAGGCCTACCACGATGCAGCGACCTTTAATGTAGACTAGGTGGATAAAGAGGTCACTAGAACTCGATCATGCCTCAACCAGGAGGCACTGAATGCATTGTTGGGCCATTTATAGTTGAGCCAAGATGCGCGCAACATAACTTTTTGATGTAGTAGCGCCGAGGAACGGCAGCAGGATCTACTACCAAAGGCCCAAAGAAAATATGGGGCCACCCCCGAACAATACTGTTGCCGTGGAGGTTGGATATCTGTACGCCAAATTTCTGCTTATGTATCTTACCTTTTTCAAGCATATTAGGGTTAGGCTTACGCTCTCTAACTTCCAAGTATTTGTTTTAAACTTCCTTAACGTCACCCCTTCGTAGCTCCATCCCAACTCTTGGGCTTTCATTGTGGCGTTTAAAAACTTGTGCAATAGGGAGGGGTTCGTGTGTACCCTGAATTTATTCTAGTATTATTTTTCCCCCATGTGCTAAACCTACGACAACAAGTTCTCCTTAGTGTCCCTCTACAGCATCTGGGATCAAGCATTACTAAAGCCCTTCCAGGAATCATACAAAGACAAACTCTTCTTCCTTCACCCTCATGCAGAAAACTTGGAGACTTTGTTGATTGTACAAGGCGCTATGGAAAATGTGGTCGAGCCTAGGTTTCTACTGTACTGGTCATATAGCCATTACTGCTTAGATTCCAACTGTTTTACGATCCAGGATATTAACTTAACCCTTAATGAGTTAAGGGCTCGGATCACTTTTTTGATTTAATAAAGAACTTGCAAGATCGGATTCCATGCCAATGACTTATTAGCACTACTCCTTCAGAGTATTGACAAAATTTTGGTGTGTTTATGTGTTAATTTTATCAGTTTGACTTTTGTTTTCGTCTTTTATTTGATGCATTACTTGGTGTGCTAACCTGGTTTATATGTTTTCTTGTAGAAAAAATGTTAAAGTCCAAGATGGCTGACTTTGCATTGGCCCTCCATCAAGAGAGGGCTTCGAAACCCAAAGAGTTGAGGAGGGTTAAGGGGAAGTAGAGAGTAGTTGTTGTGGAAAAAGCTAAACCTCCTGTCCCTCCAACTCACCTTGTGGCCAAAGGTGTCATGATCTAGGAAGCCGAAGCCAGACCCATACCGACTTCTTTCTAGGTGGCTTTTAATGTTATACCAACTGAGATTTCTCAAGTTTTCCTGGTCATCGAGAAAAGAGCTGCAAGTGATAAAATATAAGGGGAGCCACCTTCCAAGAAGCAGTGAAGCACCCCCTCCACTGCTACCCCTAGTGAAAGGGTCGAAAAATATATCCTAGCTAACCGTTCTTATTCTTCGAGGAAGGCGTGCTTGGCGAATTAAAGGCCATGGAAGATGTGCTATGGCTTCTCTCTTTAGTTACATGTTTCGCGGGTATTCTCAATGTGTGCTAATGAGGGAGGCCTATGGCAACAAGAACCCACTAGACTTCCCAGCTGAGAAGGATGTCGTTATCACTCGGTTGAATCAGGCCGAGGAAGGGGGTGTGCAAGGCTAAGGAGAAGTCCGACCATCAGATCACTGAGTTAGAGGAAAGGTTGCACAACTTAAATTAATAACTGGCGGACTAGCAATCCAAGAAAAGGCAGTTAGAAAAGGCCAAAACAAACCTTCAGGTGAAGTTGTCCACTACTAACACCAAGTATGTACAACTAGAGTTGAATCTTTCTTCCCAGCTTAAAGCTTCCAAAACTAAAGTTCAAGATCTTGAAGTAGAAGTAGAGGAGCTGGAAGCCAGCGTGGCAACTTCTCAGGAAGAATCTCAACAAATGCATCGCCACTAGATAAAGTCTTTCCTTTGAGAACATAATGGAATAAGTGCACTACCTCCTTTAGCAGAACATGGACATTGAGTGCACCCAAGCTGATTGCAAAGTTATTGATGTTGTTAGGCATGCAAACATTGATGGTGAAATGGTCCCGACGTATCCCACTATTGTTGTCACCGGTTTTGACATTAAAGGTGATGCTGATGAAGAGGCCGAGGCAAGCTTGGAGCAACCGATGGTTAGGGTTGATTCTAGATCAAAGGCTGATAGGCAAGATGTCGAAGGTCAACTTGTAGGCTATTTCATACTGACCCCATAGGTAACGTCGATGATCCCTCCCTGAAACAAGGTTGTGGTTTTAGGTGATGATCCTGACGTCGGGGTCGTCAGTGCCTCTCACCCCAAAGCTGTTGAAGAAGATGCTGCCAATGCCAGATATTGAAAGGTTGGATGTCAGTTTTACTTGTAATTTGTTTTGAACAATCTATATATCAGTGTGTTCTGACAATTTATGCACTTTGAAATTTAAACAATTGTATATTTCTAAATGCCCTCGCCTATTTATCTCTTTTCGTCTTGTTCCTTCCCATGAATTGTAGACGCTAAGTAGTTATCATAATTTGTCATCATTTTATAACATCTTACCGTTGGCAGTCGTGCATTTAGCTTTGTGCTCTTTTTGCTTGTGTTTTAATTTCTTTGCTTTTTATCCCCTCAATTTTGTTTAATCTCGGGTAGTTTAATGAACTTATGCTTAAAGCAAATCCATGTATGTGAGGTGATAACTTTCCGACCCCGACTGGAACGAATCCACGTATGCAAGGTGGTGAACTTAATCTTTGTATCTCAGCTGGAGCAAATCCATGTATACGGTTGGAAGCCTTTTATCCCACTAGAGCGAATCCACGTACACTAGGTTGTAGTTTCTAACCTTAGCTAGAATGAATCCATGTACACAAGGTGGTAATTTTCCAACCCCGGCTAGGGTGAATCCACTTACAATGGATGGAAGTCTTAATTTTCCTAACTCGGCTAAAGCAAATCCATGTACAAAGGGTAGTAATTTTCCAACCCCAACTGGAAAGATCCATGTACACGAGGTGGAAGTCTTTCTCACTTATGTTTTTTTTTTTTTGCTTTAGTTTGTTTCATCTTATGCTTTATTTTCTAGGATAGAAAAACTCTCATTTTATTAATCACATGGGGCAAAAAATAGTACAAGAGCTACGAATTGTAGTACGCAACTTAACCCAGCTACACTATGAGAAAAAACTACCTTATACAAAATCAAAAGTCATTTAAGGTTCATTACTAATTGTGCTTTAGCTATAATACCGTTTGAGGTTGCCTGCATTCTATGTGCGCAGGATGGTAATCCTGGGCAGCATCTCAAGCGCATATGCCCTTAGGCCAATCTTTGAGGCAACTCGATAAAGGCCTGCCTATTTTTTAGCAAGCTTCCCATGCCTGACATTCTTCCCTCCAGTGTCAACGTGCCTTAGTACCAGGTCTCCAAGCTCAAAGGTACAAGGAATGACCTTCTTGTTATATCTTACTACAACTTGTCTCTTTAGGATGACTTCTTTTATGGCTACGACCTTGCTTCTTTCTTCAACAACATCTAACTCAATTCGGAGGAGTTCACCATTAACTTTCAATCTCAAGTTGGCCACTCTCCATGTCGGCTCTCCAATTCTGCCAAGATCATTTTCCCATGCCATAAGTAAGGCAAAAAGAAGACTCTCTAATGGAAGAATGGGGGGTTGTGTGATACACACAAAGTACATGTGGCAGTTGCTCAACCCAACACCCCTTTGTTTCATCCAAATGCCTTCTGACGCCTCTGCCTACCCATTTGTTTGGGAGTGTTCAACTGAAGTACGTGTTGCTTTATCTTCAACCCAGCTAAGAATTCTTGAAAACATCTATCTATAAACTGCATGCCATTGTCTAACATCAAGACGTCCAGTATCTCGAACCTACAGATAATCATTGAAATACGAAGTTTTCCACATTCCTAGCCATGATAGTGGCTAGTGCCTCTACTTCGATCCACTTGGTGAAGCAATCGATTGCTACTACTAGATACTTCACTTGACTGGGGGCCTTTAAAAAAGGGCCAAGTATGTCAATCCTCCACCAAATAAAAGGCTAAGTGGAAATGAGTGTGCTTAAATCTTCAAGAGGAGCGAGATGAATGTGGAAGTATTTTTGGCATCTATTGCATTTTTTAGTAAACTCCATAGCATCATTTTCTAAGGTCAGCCAGTAATAGCCAACTCTGAGTATTTTCTTAGTGAAGGCTTTGCCTCTTAAGTGCTAACGACAACATCCTGCATGTATCTTCACCATTACATATTCAGATTTTGACTTTTTCAAACATCTGAGCAAAGGTTGAGAGAAACTACACCGATAAAGCTTGTCATTGACAATACAAAAATGTGCAGTCGACCTTTCCAACCTCCTTACTTCTTTCTTGTCTTTTAGGGTAACTTTTTCCTTGAGATAATCAATAATAGGTGTCATCCACCTTGGCTCCAATTCTACTATCATCTTGAGATTAGGCTCGTGGATTGTTTATTGTATGACCGACCTATTATTGCCGAAAGACTTTGTACTTGCCAACTTGGACAAAATGTCGGCTCTAACGTTCTTTTCA
Source organism: Spatholobus suberectus (assembly GCA_004329165.1). Taxonomy (NCBI): domain Eukaryota; kingdom Viridiplantae; phylum Streptophyta; class Magnoliopsida; order Fabales; family Fabaceae; genus Spatholobus; species Spatholobus suberectus. Next base: position 59,142,626 of record CM014733.1, on the reverse strand, counting down.
CGATAAATATAAACAAAGTCTATATTATCAAAACTTGTAAAATAAGTCTCCACTTTTGCCAAATATTTCTACAATATTGGCTCTTTAACTTGGTATGCTTTGTTGATCTTGGAAATCATCAATTGAGAGTCGCTACATAAACGTAGTGAGGTGACACCAATGTCGAATACTATGATCAACCTTGCTATAAATGGTTCATACTCTAGCTGGTTGTTAGAAGTAAGCAACGTAAAAGTCAAGGATTGCTCTAACACAACTCCATCTGTCAATTCTAACAATATGCCAGCTCCATTACCTTTTTCATTAGATGACTCATCGACAAAAAAAGTCTAGGTCAAAGCTTTGGAAGAGGAATCTACGGGAGTCAACTCTGTAATAAAGTCATCTAGTACTTGGGTTTTGAGTGCCTGCCTTGGTTCATATTGAATCCTATACTTAAATAATTTGATAGCCTAAGTCGTCATTCTTCCAGCTAGTTCAGGTATGTGCAAAATATGTCAGATCGGTTGATCCAATCTCACTACAATCTAATGTGACTGAAAATACGGTCTCAGCTACCTTGCAACCATAACTAGTGCAAATACAACCTTCTCCATCTTCGGATATCTCAGTTCAACACCTTGGAGAGCCTTACTTGCAAAATAGACCTGCTTTTGCCCTTCTAATGTCTCCCTTTATTAATGCGGTACTCATAGCTTCGTTGATCACATCTAAATATAAGTACAATACCTCATCCAACTCGAGTTTAGCAAGGGGGAGACAACAAAGTTGCTTTTAACTTTCTAAATGTGGCTTCATAACCCTTTGTCCATTCAAACAGTTTGCCCTTCCCCAAAAACTGGAAAAAAAAAAAAAAAAGGCATTCTGCACCGATCTGGCAATGAACCTCGTCAACATGGCTAGGCACCCTATTACATTCTAAACCTCCTTTATGTTTTGAGGACTTTTCATCACTAGTATAGCCTGGCATTTCTCTGGGTTTAACTTTATGCCCCTTTCAGATAACATATACCCGAAGAATTTTCTTGCTAAAACTCTAAACGTACATTTATTGGGGTTTAACCTCATGTTGTATTTCACTAGTTGCGCAAAAGTTTCCTCTAAATCTTGAAGATGCGCTTCAGGAATGGCATTCTTAACAATCATATCATCCACATATACTTCTAAGTTTCGCCCAAGCTACTTCTCAAACACCTTATTTATCATCCTTTGATTCAACCCGAAAGACATGACCTTATAACAATAATTTGCCTTCTCAATCATGAAGGCAATCTTCTCCTAATCGCTCGAGTATAGAGGAATTTGATTTTATCCGAAATAAGCATTTTGAAAGAACCATCCACCAATCTATCAATATCGAGGAGAGGATGTGAATCTTTCAAGCAATGCTTGTTAAGATCAGTTTAGTCAACATACATCATCCATTTACCATTTTGTTTCTTAACACGGACCACATTGGCAAGCCAAGTGGTATATTTCACTTCTCAAATGAACCCAGCCTTCAATTGTTCATCAACCTGCCTTTCAATCTCCTGTAAGCGCTATGGGACCATCTTTATTCTCCGTTGACACATCGGCTTCACTAAAGGATCCACCTCTAACCAATGGCAAAAGAAATTAGGATCTATCCTGGGCATGTCTGCCGGCTTCCAAGCAAACAAACTAGCGTTGTTCTTTATGAGGGCTGATTGGTCCTCCTTCATCTTCTCATCTATGTCGACCCTAATTTTCACCATCTATTTGACTCCTTTCCCAATCTAGACCGGGATGCACTCCCTCTCTAACTCTGGATGGAGCATCTAGGAATCTCGTTTTATTTCATCCCGGCAGTCTAATTCTGTTAGCAGCACTTCACTTTTTCCAAGATTAGGTTTGTACTCCATCTTGAGTTTAGGACTGACTTTTAAAGACCCTTTATAGCATTCCCTCGCCTTTTTTTGGTCTCCTCGCAGAGTGAATACCTCTATATTATTGCCCACGAACTTCATTGCTAGATGTGAAACCAAGATAACAGCTTTAGAGCATTTAGCATTGGTCTCCCCAAAATGGCATTGTAGGAGGACTTGGCATCTATTATGATGAATCAAGTGGTCACAGTCTTTGTAGAAAGCGACTTCCCAAAGGTCACATGCAATTTTATGTATCCAACCGGTGTAATATGATGTCCAGAGAATCTAATCAAATCTTCATTATATGGCATCAACTTGAATTCTAGAATTTTCAACTTCCTAAAAAGCTCATAAAACATAACGTTGAAGCTTCCAATATCCACGAGAAGCCTATGCACCTCCTTATTTTCCATGATAGCATTTACCATAAGGAGCTCATCATAGTTCAACAAGACGTCAGCATAGTCAGAATCGTCAAAGCTTAATGGCTTAGCGAGATTATCACTAGTACGTATCCCAAAAAAAGTTGTTAATACTTCTCTAGCATGTCTCTTTCTTGCATTATTCGACAGGCCTCCTCTAGAGAATCTGCCCACAATGATATATATGATCTTGTAACTCCTAGTGGGAGAATGAGTGGGAGATCATGTAGGTTATCACGATGACAATCAACATGGTGAGCTTCATTATATAACCTAAACCTCGGCATCATCTCGTGATGGCCGAGTTGGGGAACGACTCCTTATAGGGCTATGATTGCGTGGTGATCTCTCCCTCGGGGGTGGTGAACAACCCTTTTGGGACTCCTTATTCTCTCCCTCTTTGGTGGTAAGGAATGTCAAAATCTACCGCGATTGTCACCACTCTGCTTCATAAAATGGCTAACTCTCCCTGCCTAATCAATAATTCAATGGCGTCTTTCAATTGATAGCATTCATTAGTGTCATGCCCCAGTGCCCTATGATATCGGCAATACTTGGATTGATCTCCACCTTCTCTATTTCTTATCGGCTTTAGGGGTTTTATCCCTTCTTCAACAAACTCTACATTGAATACCTTGTTCAAAATTCTTCCTCTAGAGGTACTTAACAATGTATACTCCTCAAATCTCGGTCCCCTTTTGCATAAACTGTAATCCTCATGACGTGGTGGTTTGTCAGCCTTTGATTGCAGATTTTTCTTCTATGTTACATTCTCGACCGTCTTCATTTTCCTAACCTTAAGCATATTTTCATAATTAATGTATTTCTTTGCCTTCTTCAGAAACTCCTCCATTAATGCTAGAGGCGTTTTAGCAATCAACATGAAGAAAGGTGATCTTTCCCTCACCCTGTCTTTTGCTAACATCAACACCATTCCGAGCTATAGGTTCTTAACCACCCTTGCTTCCTGGTTGAACCTGCTAATGTAATCCCTCAACAATTTATCAGTACCTTGATGAATCCTTCTCAAATCTGCCTCGATTTTAGGTCTAGCTTCGCTAGTGGCAAAGGCAATCCTAAACTCCTCCTTCAACATCATCCACAAATCGACAGATCTTGGTTCCAATGACTGAAACCATTTCAACTCCATTTCCTTCAACGAAAGCAGGAATGCTCTACATGTCAGCGACGTAGAAGCTTCTTTATACGACATGGGTGACTCAAACATTGAGAGGTGATTGTTTGGATTGGTGGATCCATCGTACAACTCCAACGAAGGTAGCTGTTATAACTACTTCAGAACCTATAAATTCAAAATTCTTGTAGAGAAAAGAAGGTTGAATAGCATCATCTTGTCATCCTCGTTCACCTCCACAATGATATGCATATCATGCACTTCCTGAGCAACGTGACTTGGTCTTATAGTAGAAGTCATTGTCCCCTCAGTGTGGTCGTAACTATTCTTCATGACCTTCTTGTTCTCCCTCTTTGCTCGAAGTTCAGCAATTATCCTTGCTTGATCCTTCAATGTGTCCCTTTGTTGTTGTAATAATACTGCGAGTTTAGCCATACTGATAGATGGTGTTGGAACATTGTTTACCTCAAAAACCACTTCAAGTAATGGTGGCAGAAGCTTTGGTGGCGATGGTGCCACAACAGACTTGTGATTTCTCGTGCTAACCATCACAGACGAATCTTCAAATGATGAAGACGGAAAAGAGAATCAGAAAACAATTCCCACAAATGGTGTCAATGTTGTGTGGTGAACATAAGAAAAAACCTCTGATGAGCCCCCACGATGGTTTCAAACGTATCTAGTGGTGGCACTTGCAAGGACTCTGATGCTTAAGTCAGTAAAGGTGCAAGAGTAAGTAAGAATGAGAGAGAGCGTGTGTACCTGATGAGTGTGGAGCCCTTTATATAGAGTGTTTTTGGAGGAAAATTTTATAAGGTTGGGTGTCACATGGTAGCGTGCGTTTATGTGCCTCATTACGTGCTTTCCTTACTAGTAGGCACTTTCCACGTCGTACCAACGTAGGCGTAAAATCAAACCAGGATAGCAAGGAATTGTTATCCAAGATATACATGGCTCTGTGCTAGCCAAGATAGTCGGCAAGTGAGTTGATTTACAACTGAGTGTCTGAGTAACCTCTAGAACAAATCTTATTTATGATTTTTGTAATTTTTAATAAATTTTAATCAATAAAAAATGTTGAAAAGAGTATATTAGAGAGTGTATTATTAGTACTCATTTATAATTAAATAAAAATGTTATTTGTACAACAAATTAGTAAACAAACTTTCTACTATTAAGAGAAAGAAGTGTGAGATGCAATAAATATTGTAATTAAGAGAGATATATACATGAAGAATAATGTTGTGTAAATTGTCATATGAATAATATATCTCATAATTAAATAGTGAATAGGTGAAAACACATAAGAGGGTTAACTTTTTACACCCGCACGGTGCTTTTTATAAGAATTAAATTAGAAATCTTATTTGTTCCTTTTTATAAAAATTAATTTATAATATTTTTGCATTAATTACATTTTTACAAAAATACACTTTATTTAAGTTTAATAAATAGTGGGTGAAATATATTAAAGTTTTATACTTTTTGTATGTAGAGCATTTTGGAAACTTTGTTTTGTCTCTTAACATTCATAACCAATAAAAATTAAAACAATAAACATATTAATGATAAGTGAGATAATAAAAAATTAAATTCAATAAAAATATTGGAAAAAGAATAAGAGTATGTTTGGATAATTTTGAAAAAAAACATAAATTTAAGACAAATTTAATGTTACTAAATAAATTAACTAATTTCCTTAATCTTTGTGAATTAGTTAATTGAGCTTTATAAAAAGAATTGAATTGAATAGTATATAAATATGTGGAACTAAAGCATATGTTCAAACCCAAAAGGTATTTAGTATCGTGCAACCATTGATATATTATTGATGAGTATTACAGAAATTATATTATTGATATATTTTCGATAACATTAATCCTTTATATATATAAATTAGAATATCTATCTTGTACAAGAGTATTTTTAGCTGTCATTCTTTAATATGAGCATTTTTAGTTGTCATTTTTCAACAGGAGTGTTTTTAAGAATTTTTTTAACCTCTCATATCTTTTAATTTATTATTTTTAATATCTTTAGTTCTAAATTAAATTTTAATATTTTTTAAAAAAATTATTAATAATTAGAATGACGTTTTATCATAATATAAATTATATATTATAAATTTAAAATATAATCTATATGTTCAAAAATATTTATTTATTATGAATTTTAATTATAATATAATTTATATCATATATTCAGAAGTATTTATTTATTATAAATTTATGTTATATAAAATAAATATTTATTTTGTATAATACATACATTAAAATACTAGTAAGAATAAATTAAAATTCCCGTTAAAAGCGATTTGATGAAAAATTAGAAATTTCCCCATGTGTATGCATCAGATAATGTACGATTTTTCTGTAGCATATAAAGAACTAATATCACAGAAAACAAGAACTGATTCAGAAGAAATGCTTATCAAAAGAAATTAAAAACGTAGCATATAAAGAAGGCAAAAACTTTGACTTAGAGACTAATTTCAAAGAATTTTCAGGCAAAAACAACCAAATTAAGACAAAACCAAGGAATAATATACAATTATGATGTCATTATTGTTTAGAATACATTATGATATAATGAAACTGCACTTCACTGACTATGTTTTTTACTTTATATCTGTCATCAAACCCTTCGTTAAATAGTCAATGTTTGCATTTTTCCAATAAACAACAAACTAATCTGTACGTTGATTTTTATTCACAGGAATTTTTTTTTTCTAGCCAGTAAAGACATGAACAATTTATAGAGTTCATATTAAGATTTTTTACACATTTGCTTTAATTCGTATCAACACATAGGGATGTAAATAATTTACATTATATGAGAATTTTATCTTCAAAATATTTTTAAAAATAAATTGTATTTAGAAATAAAATAAATAAATTTAAACTATAATCAACGGACACCTCATAGAACTTAAAACAAAAATAGCTCTAAGTAGGATTAAAGCAATAATGCTAAAGGAGTTATGGAATGGGATGCAAAAAACTAAAATAGAAATCAAATTCGAATTGTGAAATTACATAACAAAATTATTTATTATATCAAACACCCAAAAGCAAAATAGTTGGAAGGGATTGCAAAAGCTTATCGATGAATATTGTATAAGTTGTATTAATTAGAAAGACCACCCATTTCTAAGTTTGTAAATCTAAATTTCGTTAAAAAATTAACAAATTCCAATCAGAATATAAAAAAAATTCAGATAATTTGTGTAATAAAGGTTTACATTTAAGATTAGCACAATTTACTTAGGTGAAAGTCCATATGCTGACCTTTAAGGCAAATCTTTATTATGCTTATAATTTTTTAAGATTTTAAATTTTAAACATCATGTGAAAAAGTAAAATAAAATTTTGATTGAGTTTGATTTTCATCATTGAATTAAATCAAAACTAATTACTTAAAAGAAATTTTAAATTTGAGCAGAGGACAAAAAAATTCAATAAATTAGTTAACTCAAAATATAGTAAGCAAGAAAAAAATAAATTTATATTAAATTATATATTATAAGAATAAATTAAACTAAAATTATAATAGAGCATAATTTCTACCAAGTTACCTATTAACATAGTTTAAGGTAAATTGTTCATTATAGGAGTTAAGTGTAAATTTTTCTTAGTTCTTTAATGGAAAACTTTCATCCCTATTTGTTATATATTTTATTCATACTTTATATGTCAGATAAAATAAAAATTCAATAAATGAATCAAGTCAAAAGAGAGTAAACAGGAAAAAACACATTTATATTAAAATTATTATAGCAATAAATTAAAAAAGTATAATTTCACCCAAATAATTTAGTAGTTCATGTGTTTTTAGATAAATTGCTCATTCCTGTGAGTTAGGTATAAAATCCCTTACTTGCTTTCCTTAAAAAAAATGTTCATCACCATGTGTTATATTTGAATATAATTTCTATATTAATAAATTTACACATATATAGACATCAATTTACCAACATTACATTGATCTGAGTAAATCTAGACTTAGATCTCTTAAACAAGATCTTTTGTTCGGATCTTGTAAATGAAAAAAAAAATATGATAGGAAGAAGAAACCTCATTAAAGGTGGTCAACTAGGTTCCTTGGTAGAGATTAGTCATTAACAAACAGCTGGTGGATATTCTACATCTATAACATGGTAACAAAAAAAAAAGTCAATGTATAAAAATATTGCCCAAGTAAAAGAAAATCTCCAATAATTTAATTAAATGAAAAGATAATAAACAAGAAATAAATAATGATTTTCCTAAAAACTGCATGAAGAAGATAATAATGAATACATTGATTTAATTTGATTTTTTCTTATACAACAAAATATAAATTAATTATCATAAAAAATAATTTCGTTTGGGTAAAAATCTTTAGTGAATAAGCTATGTGAGTGAAAATAAGAAACAAAATATATTCATAAAATAACTGTTAAAACAATGAACAACCGAAAGATAAAATTAATTACAAAAAATTATAAATTTTGATGTAGATATTAATATTCTTTCATGTAAACAGATCATTCTATTCTAGTATATTTTTACTCCTCTATTATAATATTTTTATTTATATTTACGTTTAATTTATAACTTTGGTATTAATGTACCATTGTGTAAAACTTATATTCATATATAATGTAAGTATTTATCCCTAAATTTCCATACACATTTGCAAAAAAAAAAAAATTGTGTGTAAAATATTTTTAAATCGACTGATCTATATTTACTAATAAGGTTTTTTTTACATAGTTTACATTTCTATAGTTTTTTCTAAGTTTATGAAAGAATTAGTGGATGAGAAATATTCTTAATTGAATTATTTAAAAATAATTTACTTTTTTCTGTGTTTGAATTTAAATTTTTTTCAAAATACAATTTTTTTTAATAAATAGCAAAAGATATTGAAAATATTATCTTAAAATTTTTATTCTCCAATGCATGTAAAAACAATTATATTTCAATCTAAAATTTAAATCTCCTACAATGTAAAAATGAAAAATATTGTTAGTGTTATAATAATTAAAAATATTTACTTATGATGTTAGTGAAGAAAGAATTTAAAACTTATTTATAATAAAAAATATATTTAATAAATTAATTACTCATGTAATTTCCATCAGTTTATGAATATAAAAATGAAAATGTCTAAGGTGGACTACCAATATAGATGGTTCACGATGGACAAGGTTTTAAGAACTGTTAGATATATTATATTATTACTATGTAGTGTAGATTGGTTATTTGGTATCAGTAGTAGTAATATTTTCATTTATAATTTTATTTATGACAAATGTTTTTACGCTATTGACCCTGATGTCTTTACTCATATAATCTTATTGTTTTTAAGAATTTGTTCTTTGCTTGAGAAGAAATACTAGTTAAAGATTTTCATGGTGACTGGGGAGAATGCAATGGTGTTATAAACCCCCTTGCGAACCATAGCGGAGCTAGAGTTTTTTCCATTGTTCCAAACTCTGATTTTTCATTCTTTTAATTGAAGTTGGTGATGTGAAGACCAAACTGTAGATTTGGACACAATTAGAAGTCCTAGACCTAAAGAAGAAAGGTAATTAGAAATAGCCTCTATGTTGGTTAAATGCGAACATGTGGATCAATAGGGTCTCAATCTTCCTAGACCCAACAATATGGTAGAAATTAATAAATGCACCCTTTGGTCTTGTAAAAAACAGAGATAACACAAGAAGGGGGGTTAAATTGTGTTATAACAAATTTTCGTAAATACTTTTGAAATATATCGTTTGAAGGACGTAAACAAAGAAATTTAAAAAAAAAACATTTTATAAAGCAAACAAATATTAAAACAAGGCAATGCAAAGAGAAATGTACATAGAATTTATACTAGTTCGTCTCACCCCAGAGACTACGTCCAGTTCTTGGCAACAACCAAGTTTTACTAACTTTTTTAAGCTACAAGTATTCTTTCTACAAACTTCTTCAAGCTCAACGCAAGTAGTCTTTTACTTGTCTCTCCAAGCAATAACCCAAATATTCTTTAAGTCAAAGCCTCTTCAGGCTTCTACCAATTTCTTTTGAGAAAAAGGTTAAAGAGTGAGTTACCTCACTCGTTTAACGTCTTAACAGACGAATGTTCAAATGAAGTACAAGTAGAAAGTTTTTACACACAAAGTATATATGAAAGAATTACAACAAAATTTTCAACAGAGGGATCTTATATTTTTTAAAAATGTCAGAGGCAGCCCCTTAAGAAGGAGTCTTTTTAACTATATATAGGCTTCGCCAAAGGTATCCATTGGAGCTTTGCAAAAGACACTCTTCGTCTGTTGAAAAGAGTTGTTGAGACATTAAATGCGGCTTTTAATGCTTTTCACCAACTTGTCATATGATAAGATAGAGTAGTCTGCTTATCTTTCCATTTTTGTACTTTGAACTCGTAGCAATTGTCTTGTCTTCTTTCCCGTTCTGACATACGCACACACATTCCTCCTTTTTTGCTAACTTTCTTTAAGATTAGGTACGTAAGCTTTATAACTTTCGAGGTAGCTTACGCTCTGATTGATGTGCAGATCTTTTTAGAACATTGATATCGTCTGTAAGGTCTATTAGTTACTAATTTTACCAAACAAAGAAAAGACAATATTTTACTGAAAAAGACAACAGACGATTGCTTGCAAGCATATAGTCAGATGGTTGAATAAAAACATATATATATTTAACTGTTTGTTATTATTAAAATATTTGAGGGTTATAAATTCGTCATTTGTCCTAACAATCTCCCTTTTTTTATGATGACAAATAATTATAAACATTTTTATATAAAAGCACTTTTGGGAAACAATCATAAGATTATATGCCTAGACGATGATATTTAGACACTATTTATTTTCACAAGAGATGTATAATAAGTAGACGAAAAGAAGGTAAAAAAATAGTTATACTTTCTCTAAAAGATATATACTCCCCCTTAAAACAATATTCATATAAAGAAATACTAGTTCTAAAAGAAAAATACTCCCCGTATAAAACATATCCGTCTGTTTATATGTTCTCCCCCTTTTGGCATCATCAATCAAAAGAAGTAGAATCCGGAGGTGTGGATGATGAGCCGAGGATATCTTTGAAGCGTTTAGCAAGCTTAGCCAACAATACTTCTACTCATTTACACTTCCTACATCCCTTCATCAAATCAGCTTCAAGACACTACACAGTCTGTTTTAACTCATTGAAGGCTTGCTTGCCGTCTGAAGCGTGTGGAACAAGAATTGAGCTTGGAGCTGCTTCTTCAGCTAGTTCTTCTACAAAACATAGATTAAAAACATACGGCACAAGAGGTTCGTAGAACCAGAAATGACCACAAGGAAGATTTATTTCAGAGGTTTCAAACAAAAAGAATATATAAGTCTTAGGGAGGTTAGGGATAATTGATTTTATGGGTTAAATAAAGAAGTAGAGGGGGACGAAAAGACTTGCGTCCAATGACCCGTTGGGCAAAGAGCAGCTTGATGGATGAGCAAACTCTTCTCTTCAGCAATTAGACTTGAAAAATGTTTAAAAGCTTCAATGTGATTTTGTAACCTTTTTCAGTCTGTGCTTTAGAGAGTAGCTTTCGCTTTTATTGCAACCAGCTGGGCAGGTGATAGAGCTCTTTGTCTGATCATGAGATGGCATCTGGGGTCACGTCGAAACTTGGGCTCTTTGCCTTTGCCCATTGACAAATTTTGGCACATATAGTTCTTTTGACAACATACACAAAAGGTAGTCCAGGGCTTCATTAGAAGAGGCCTTTGGGTCATCATAATTATGGGCTTTCCCAACTCAAGGTCCAGACACCTTCGTTCATAAATGGCATGCATCAAAGAAATCTACATCTTCTCTCTCAAAAAGTTGTGCATTACTCTCCCCAATTCCCAGTCGTCATCACCAATCCTCCAATCTTCAAAATCTAGACTGTTTTCTAGATGGATGGCGAGGGGGTAGGTTTTGATCATCCCATGGCAGAACGAATAAATGATTTTGGGCTTGTAGTCGTAGGTTCTACACATGATTAGATACTCTGAATAATTACATTTTAGCATAAATGGGGAAGTATGACACAAAAGCCCATGCTGCCTCCAGACTTCATGTCCAACAGGAAATTTTGTTCTGATTGAGGGTGGATATACGAAGATTGGGGCATCGAAACGGGTGTTATATCCTTCCTCACAGATGTATAGAGTGATGCATGGCTCATAAGACATAGCCAGGGTAGCTTCTTCTTCAATATCAGGAAATTTTTCAGCATACCCATGATGTACTAGAAGTGGCCATTCTTCATAAATAAGCGTCATCCACATCTTTGGGTTATTCACTTTCGCCCAATTCATAGTTGGTCATAGCTTTAAGTAACTCTGGGTCGAAGGGTTCTGGAGGCTGGTATTCCTTAGTTCTTCGAATCGAACGAGACTCAAGTTGCTCAAAATATATAAGTTCTTGTCTGTTGAGACATTCAGACGGAGGCATATCTGATTGGTAATAGTCTAGTGATCTTTCGTCTATCATAGGTTCAGCTCCTCCAGACGAAGTTCCTTCAGCACCATGTTCCACGAAGGAAACAGCCCTTGCAGGCTTATCACTCCTCGGTATGGCTGTTAAGTCTACAGAAAGACGGCTGAAGACCTAAGTTAAAGAAACAGATCAAGGTACTTCCTAGAAAAGAGATCGAGATATTCTACCTCTTAGGGTAGTGGCAACTTCCTTTTGAGTTAACAACACTTACTCTTCTTGCTCTACAAGGGCTGTTTGCAGCGAGTGCTCAATTACTGATTGAAGCACTACTTCCTTAATCTATTCTTCTTTTGCCTCAGCAAGCTTCTCTTCCTCTTCTTTCTTCTTTTTCTCGGCTCGCTTTGACTCAGCTTTAGCTCGCCTGAGTTGTTTTGCTTCATGAGTGCGAGACTTTCAAACTAGAATATTTTTGGATTTGGAGGATTGTTTGGGAGGTTAAGTAGATGGTGTAGGTTCAGCAGAGATTGGAGGTGGTTGTAGTTCTGATGGAATGGTAGAGGTGGTTGTGATTGGAGTGGGAAGAAGGGTGTTAATGGGAAGGTCATCATCTGAGTCGGGTTAGGGGGTTGGTCTGGATCTTAGACGAATGGTTAAGAGCTTTTGTTTCTTAAGGGGTGGAGACGATGGGTTTTGTGGTTTGGTCTATTTAGATTGACGTTGTGGTTGAGATGGTTGAGGTTTTGGTCTGAGATGGATGTTGGGTAGACACAGAACCAACAATGGGGTCAGTAGACGATCCCACTCTAAATGCAATTCCAACAGTTTCTTCCAAAGGTTCTTCCTTGATCAATGCCAACTCTAGATCTCTGGCAACGTATCCAGAGAAGAGGTGTGTAATCCTCATCTTCCTGATGACAGATACATCAATCTCAGAACCTGGCTTTTGCTTTTCCCATCTTGCCTCATTTACACCAACCAGATGGATAATCTCTGTGGAGAGCATGGTGTATGGAATGACATGTTTCTGCTTGCTTTTGGTGCTGTCCTTCAACTTGCTAAGGCTCACTTGCCAGTTATCTAGAATGAGTGCAGGAAGGTTCACTTTTTGACCAGTCAGCATCTTGTATATACAGAATCTGTCTTTGGCGGTTACATTATCCTTTGAGCCTTTTCTTGGTAGGATAATGTGCAGTAAGACATTGTGAATTAATCTGCACTCTAGCTTCATGTTTGAAGAGTATAGAAACCTCTTCACAACCTCCTTGTTCCCAGTTTGAGGCTTATTCTTTCCATATAGCGCCCTATCAACAATTTCGAGAGTGATAACTTTCTCCCAATCATCAGTAAACAAGTCACCTTCCTCCTTATAGCCAGATGTTGTTGCAATGGAGTTTGTTGAGATGATGATAGTCTTGTTGTCGACTGTCCCGGTGATAATGTCGTTCACTTCAGAGGCAGATGCCCAGAAGTAGGCATATGGCGCACGGTACCAGTGGTTTCTTTTCTGTACAAAAGCTTCCCATCCTACATTCATGATGTACATACGAAGTGGGAATCCTTCTTCTTCCAGCTTTTTCAGGTCGACCCATTTGCTAACCACAAAGTCAATTTCAGCAAATCTCTCCATGGGTGCGAGTTGTTTTTGGGAGGCCATGAGTGTAGGTTGAAAAAATTTTAGGTCAGAGAATGAAAATCTTTGAGCTAGAGAGTATTCGAAAGAGCAAAAGGTTTTCAGAGTATGAGGTAGAAAAGAGCAGTTATTTTGAATATAATGTAAGTTTTTGAAATTACTGAAGGGACGTGCATTTATGGTGATTTGACGTGGCAGAAGAGACGGCATACGTTTCTTAGGAGGTTATCGAGAAATAATCATTATAAATAAAGATATCAGACAAACACAACAAAAAAAAAACTTTTCATATTCAAGAAAACTGTGTTAGTAAGACGAAATATGATAAGACGATAAAAGGTAAGTTGAAACATTATTAGTTGATCAATACGATGCTTGTAAGACGAATTATTCATGCAAAACTTTCATATGCAAATTATCTATTATAAAGTTAAAACGTTCTTCAGGAAGAGCTTTGGTAAAGATATCAGCCCATTGATGGTCTGTATCGATAAACTTAATATCAAAAACACCTTTTTGAACGTAGTCACAAATAAAATGATGTCTTATCTCTATATGCTTAGCTTTTGAATGCTGAATAGGGTTTTTAGAAAGGTTGATTGCACTAGTGTTGTCACATAACATAGGAATGTTATGTTCAAAGCTAAAGTAATCTTCAAGTTAATACTTTACCCATAGGAGTTGTGAGTAGCAGCTAGCAACTGATACATATTCTGCTTCAGCTGTTGATAATGCAATTGAGTTTTGCTTCTTGCTGGTCTAGGATATAACACATGGTCCGATGAAGTGACATCCACTACTTGTACTTTTTCTTTCAAGTCTATCATTAGCATAGTCTGCATCATAGTATCCTACTAACCTGAAATCTTTATTTTTCTCATAGAATGAACTTAGGTTAGGTGTATCAACAAGATATTTAAAAAAAATCCTCTTAACAACTTTTAAATGAGACTCTCGAGGATCAGATTGAAATCAGGCGCATAAGCAGACACTATGCATGATGTCTGGTCTGCTAGCAGTTAAATAGAGAAGTGAGCCGATCATACCTCTGTAGACAGTCTGGTCTATGGGTTTACCTAATTCGTCCTTTGTCATAACAATAGACGGATGCAGTGGTATGCTCATAGGTTTTGACTTATTCATCTTATACTTTTTGAGTAGTTCCTTCATTTATTTTTGATGATGGATGTATATACCCTTCTTTTCTTGTTTGACTTGCAGACCAAGGAAGAATTTTAATTCTTCCATCATGCACATCTCAAATTCGCTCTGCATTAAATCTGAGAAATCCTTACATAATTTCATTAGTAGCTCCAAAAATTATATCTCTACATAGATTTGAACTATAATGGAATCTTTGTTGGATTCCTTTCTAAAGAGAGTTGTGTATACTTTGCCTCTCATAAAACCATTCTCAGTAAGAAAACTACTCAGTCTATCATACCAAGCACGATGTGCTTGTTTAAGACCATACAGAGCTTTTTTAAGTTTAAAAACATGGTCTGTGAGGTTTGGATCTTCAAAACCAAAGGTTGTCTAACGTAGACTTCTTCCTCAATAAAACCGTTTAAAAAAGCACTTTTGACATCCATTTGAAAAAGCTTAATGTTTTTATGAGCAGCAAAGGCAAGCATAATTCTAATAGCTTCTAATCTAGAAATAGGTGCAAAGGTTTCAGTAAAGTCTATACCTTCTTGCTAATTTTAACCTTGAGCTACTAACCTTGCGAGCTTGTGACGAAACACCCATCTTATTCCAATGATGCTTTTGTGTTCTGGTTTAGGAACAAGAGTCCAAACATCATTTCTTGTGAATTGATGTAGTTCTTCTTGCATAGCTATTACCCAGTCATCGTCTGTTAAAACTTCTTCTATCGTCCTGGGTTCAATCTCTGAGACTAGAGCGCAAGACGCTTGATTCTTTAGAGATAACCTTGTCTTCACTCCTTTAGTTCGTTCTCCAATAATTTGATCTTGATCATGATAGGTCACGAACTTTTAGTCCTTGTGAGATCCCTTCGTCTGACTGTCAATTTGTTGTTGTTGTTGTTGAGATGTTTCGTCTGATTTTCTGACTTCATCTGGTCTTATTTGATCAGACAATCCTATCTGTAAATCTGCAAGATCTTCTTCCAACTCTGATAGTCGCCTACCAGGAGTTAATGCATCATTGAATTTAATATGAATGGATTCTTCTACTACAGATGTTCTAGAGTTAAACACTCTAAATGCTTTTGATGTATCAGAATATCCAAGAAAAATGCCTTCATCAATCTTAGAATCAAATTTTCCTAGTTGATCTCTGGTGTTGAGAATATAACATTCACATCAAAGGATGAAAGTATGAAATGTTGGGTCTTCTACCTCTCCACAATTCATAAGAAGTCTTTTTAATTATTGGTCTGATCAATATTTTATTTTGAACATAGCAAGCTGTATTTACAGTTTCTACCCAGAAGTACTTAGGGACTAATTTTTTACAAAGCATGGTTCTTGCCATCTCTTGTAGAGTTCTATTTTTCCTTTCAACTATCCTGTTTTGTTGAGGTGTTCTCGGTGAAGAGAAGTGATGGAAAATTCCATTCTTTTCACAGAATGATTTGAACTTAGCATTGTCAAATTCAATTCCATGGTCACTTCTGATTGCAGTGATACAAAACCCTTTTTCATTTTGAATTCTCTTACAGAATATTTCGAACACATTAAAAGCCTCATGTTTGTGGGTTAGGAAATAAACCCATGTATATCTAGAATAGTCATCAATAATGACAAAACCATACTTTTTCCCACCAAGACTGAGAGTCTTTGTAGGTCCAAACAAATCTATGTGTAAAAGTTATAAGGGTCTAAAAGTGGAAACAACATCTTTGGATTTAAAAGAGGTTTTAATTTGTTTCCCTTTCTAACATGCTTCACAAAGAAGATGAGTTTTCCAAGAAATCTCAAGCAATCCTTTTACTAAGCTATTTTTAGATAATTTTGAAATATGTTTTAAATTGGTATGCCCAAGCTTTTTATGCCAAATTCATTTTTCATCTTCTTTGGTCATTAGGCAAGTAACATTTTGTTTGCTCAAATCTTCAAGCTCAATCTTATACAGATTGTTATGTCTTTTGGCAGTAAAAAGAATAGATTCATTATTTCTTTTGACTATGCATGATTCTTTGTTAAAGGATACAATAAATCCACTGTCACAAAATTAACTTATGCTAAGTAGATTGTATTTTAATCCTTCAACACATAAAACGTTGTCTATAAATGGAAGAGGAGGCTTACCAACTTTACTTAGACCAATGATTTTTCCTTTTCCATTTCCGCCAAAGGAGACTATTCCTTCATGTGATTGAAGGTCTAGGAACATAGACCTTTCTCCCGTCATGTGACGTGAGCATCCACTGTCCAGGTACCAAAGTGAATCCCTCCTTTTTCCTATTAAGGATATCTGCAGTAGGAATTATTTGAGATTTTGGTACCCAAATACTTTTGGATCCTTTTGTGTTAGTCCTAATGTTCTTATTTGACCTTAGTTTCCTTTTGTGTTGACATCTTTAGAGTGAGTGTCCAAATTTGCCACAAAAGTTACAGAAGGTTGAATAAGATTTAGAAGATGATGGTTCATCATTTCTATTTTTTACAAATCCTATGCCAGATTTGTCAGATGGAGATCTTTTATGTTTCAAAATCATTTGGAGTTTTGAGGATCCATCCACAAATTTGGCTAGATCATGTTTCAGACTAATGACCTCTTTCTTTAGTTTGTCAATTTCAGAAAGAAACATTATCTTTTCAAAATCTAAGACTTGACTTTTATGCATTCTCTTCATATTTTTCTTGAGTATTTCATTTTCTAAGATAGTTTCTTTATACTTTTCTTTATATTTCTTATACTCAAGAGCAATCATGTGAGAGTGAGCAAGAAGAGTGTCGTATGACATCTCTTCATCGTTAGACTCAGATTCAGAGTTATTAGACAAATACAGGGAATTTTGAAAGATAGAATATACCTCAAACATTATGTCCACAGTATCTGCCATAAGACAGATGTTAGCCTTTTCATCGTCTAAACTACTACTGCTATTGTCCAGATCTTCCCAGGTGGCTAAAAGATTCTTCTTTTTGTATTTCTTCTTGGAATTTCATCCCCTTTTTAGTTTGGGGCATTCAACCTTAATGTGTCCAGGCTTTTTGCACTCTAAGCAGATAATTTCGTTGTTTTCTTCGTGAATGGGCTTTCTGTATCTGTTGTCCTTCTTTTGGAAGATTGCTTAAATTTGTCTTTCTTCTTAAGCATTTTCTTGAATTTTTTGGTAATGAGAGATCTCATCGTCTGTTAAGCCACTGAAGCTTTCGTCTGAGCTCTCAGATTCTTCAGACTGAACCTTCAAAGCTTTGATCCTAACTTTCATTTTAGTCTTTTTGTCTGCTCTTCGACTTAATTCTCTAATCTTTAGAGCAACTGAATCATAATTCTTGACTTTGTCTCGTTTGAACAAATGAACTTCGTGAACTCTTAAAGCTCCCAGTAATTCATCCAAAGTTGGAGTCTTCATGTCCCTTACTTCAGCTATGGCTGTAGCCTTGGGCTCCCATGCTTTGGGAAGACTGTCCAAGATCTTGAGATTGTTCTAAGCTTTAGGGAACTCAACGCCTACACTTTGAAGTCCATTTAGGATTGTTTGAAATCTTCCAAACATTTCATCAATGGTCTTTGTCTCCTTCATGGTGAACATCTCATAGTGTCGTTGAAGAGTGGCTACTCTTCTAAGACGAACATCTTTTGTGCCTTCATGTGTTATGCATATAGCATCCCACATTTCCTTAGCAGTTCTACAGCTATAAAACTTATTGCATTTAGTTTTTGATAAGGCACACGTTATAATATACTTAGCTTTTGCATTTTGTTATAACATGTTGTAGTCATCTTGATTGTATTCATTTTTTGGCTTAGTTACAACAAGATCTCCATGTGTTATGATTCTCCAGATGCTGTAATGAGTGGACTTGATATACATTTCCATTCTATCCTTCCAGTAAGCATAATCTTCTCTATTGAAGGCTGGAGGCCTTGACAATGAGGCTCCTTTAGGAATGAATTGTCCTTCAAGGTTTGCCATGCAGATCTTTTCCTCTAGCACTTGTTAAGGTGCTCAACCCTTAAAGGCTGAGCTCTGATACCAAATTGTAAGAAACAGAGATAACACAAGAAGGAGGGGGTTGAATTGTGTTATAACAAATTTTCGTAAAACCTTTTGAAATATATCGTCTGAAGGATGTAAACAAAGAAATTTTAAAAAAAAGTTTTATAAAGCAAACAATATTAAAACAAGGCAGAGCAAAGCAAAAAGAAATGTACATAGAATTTATACTGGTACATCTCACCCCAAAGACTACGTCCAATTCTTGGCAACAACCAAGTTTCATTAACTTTTTCATGTTACAAGTATTCTTTCTACAAGCCTCTTCAGGCTCAACGCAAGTAGTCTTTTACTTGCCTCTCCAAGCAATAACCCAAGTATTCTTTAAGTCAAAGCCTCTTCAGGCTTCTACCAATTTCTTTTGAGAAAAAGGTTAAAGAGTAAGTTACCTCACTGGTTTAACATCTTAACAAACGAATGTTCAAATGAAGTACAGGTAGAAGGTTTTTACACACAAAGTATATATGAAAGAATTACAAGAGAATTTTCAACAGAGGGATCTTATATTTTTCAATAACATCACAGGCAGCCCCTTGAGAAAGAGTCTCTTTAACTATATATAGGCTTCGCCAAAGGTATCCATTAGAGCTTTACAGAAGACACTCTTCGTCTATTGAAAAGAGTCATTGAGACATTAAATGCGACTTTTAATGCTTTTCACCAACTTGTCATATGATAAGTTAGAGTAGTTTGCTTATCTTTCTATTTTTGTACTTTGAACTCATAGTAATTGTCTTGTCTTCTTTCCCGTTCTGACATACGCACACACATTCTTCCTTTTTCGCTGACTTTCTTTAAGATTAGGTACATAAGCTTTATAACTTTTGAGGTAGCTTACGCTCTGATTGATGTGCGAATCTTTTTAGAACGTTGATATCGTCTATAAGGTCTATTAGTTATTGATTTTACCAAACAAATAAAAAATGATATTTTATTGAAAAAGACAACAGACGATTGATTGGGAGCATATAGTCAGATGGTTGAATAAAAACATAAATACATTTAACTGTTTGTTATTATCAAAATATTTTAGGGTTATAAATTCATCCTTTATCCTAACAGGTCTTTACTTTGTGCCTTTCAATTTCAAATGTAGACCAACTCTCCATGTTATTTAACCAAACCAACTATGAAATATTCATCATCAAAAAACTCCAAGAACACGTCGAAAATAAAAAACTTACTTCACAAAAATGAACACCAACTGTAGTTCCCTATGCTAGTTTAGCTGCCTCACTTGAAGATATAGAGGAAACTAAGAAGCTTTTGGACAAGCTTGTTGTTTTGAAGTTCAATGGTGCCCAAGGAAGAAATATGGGTTTTGAGAGTCCCAAATTTGTGAGTGGATTTACAGGTCTCCTCCCTTCTCTTCAATGATATCATCAATGTCAACGACCCACCGCCATTGAGAATGATTCTCCTCCCCCACCGTTGAGTCTCTAATCTAGTCCTCACCGAAGCCCAAGAGTTTTATGCATTTGCGAAGTGACTTTAAATGCGACCTAAAATGATCTTTCACGGAGAACTTGCAAAGAGACACCAACAAAAATTGCTGACATTGACCGTTCCCAAAAATCGAAAATCAATTTTTGAATTTCTTCTACCCAACAAAGACCTTGCTCCTCTTTCCCAATATTCAATGCATTTGAAGTTTTTCCTACCTGAGGGTAAAAGGGTAATAGTAGTTAAGAGTATAGACATCATATATATAAGGGTACAAATGGAATTCTAAAATTAAAAAATGATGAAAAAAAGAAAAATACCGAATAAAATTATAATAACTAGTCAAAAAACATGGTCCACCATGGATCATTTCATTTAGCAGACCACCGTAGAACTTGTCTATAAAAATACGTGTTCTGGAACAATATTGGGCTTCTACTATTGCCTCCTCATTACGTGCTCAAGCCCACCTCATAAGTCAAACTCTGACCCCACATGTCGATGCTCAATTACGAATTGTCTATTCACTCATGTAGTTTTCAACCCTCAGCATTCCTACACACCATCTCACGTTAGGATTACAAATTCCTGGTTGCCCTAGTCAAGATGACCTCTTGGTATTTAATGGTGAATGTACCAACCATGCTTGCCGACCATGCATGCCAAACCTAATTGCCACATTAGACACATGCAAAGTAACAAATTACCACATGGCCTAATGTTTTTTCCAGCCAAAATGAAGGCTATATAAGTGCTATACGCCCCCAGGTAACATTTGGAACCTTTTTTTTATTCACTTCCTTCATTCCTTTACTAACTTGAGCATTAAGGTGTTTATTAGTCACCACTGTCGTGTTCCTCATTCGTGCACCATCAACCAAAAATTGTCATTGTCTTGCTGGAAGCTCCACAACAGTTTTTGCTCGAACAATATACATAATTTAAAATATAATTAAAATTAAGATTAACATATACTTAAGCTTCACATTAATTATGTATGTTATGAATATTTATATATTTTCATAGAAGTATACCATTTCAATATTACGTAAATATTGCAATAATATAGTATAATTTGTATTATGCATTGCCTGGACTTAAAAATCTTATTTTTAAATTATTTTAAAGTTTTATAAAAATTTATGAACTTTTGTATAATAATAAGCCTTTGAAAGTCTTTTCCTTAATAAGAAAAATACTAACAACACATTCTCTAACAAACTCTTTTGTAAAGTTGTTCACGAGTAGGTTTGGTTTAGATTTGGGGAAAAAATCTAAATCAATCATTTTTCATTGGTTGGATTTGGTTCGGATTTGTCTATTTTTTTCACACAACTCAAACCTAACCAACCTAATCAAGAATGCATTGGTTCGATTCGAGTCTATCGAGTCCATCCTATAAAAAAGAAAAGCAAAATTTTGTTTTTGAAAAAAATAAAAAATTCATGGTATTGACCAAAAATTGACATATAATCTCATCATTAAAAGAGTTTGAACAACATATTTTGTTGTAATTGACTTACATCAACTAAGTAATAGTACAAAATACAAAAAAAATGATTATGATGTAAAACTCCATCCATAATAATAGAAAAATTCACAATCAACATAGTCTAACTTTAATAAACTACATGTTAATCCAACATAAACCAAATATTAGTCCATTGTCCAATATAAAGCAAGTACTAGTCCAATTCCAATAGTAATAATACAAAAATGTAGTCCAACATAAACCAACATACAACACATAAAACCAAGTACTAGCAAACAAATAACAATAGTAGCTTTCATGCATTTTTCAATCTTCTCTAGACCTTTAGTTATTAATTCTTGAATGTCAAACTGCAATGTAATAAGATATTAAATAAAACTAAATTTTACGAGTTGTTTAGAATTTAGACTAAAACTTAAATTCATAAATTGAAAGTAAAATTGTAACCTTAAGAAGTACTCGATGTGTTGAGTCTTGGTCCAACACTAGTAGCTACACCATCACTTACATCTTATACAGACAACTCTATAAAATACTAATTTAAACACAAAAAAATATAAGCATACTACCATAGAACAACAAATAAATAAACTCAAATACAACAATCAAACTTAAGAGTAAAAAATCAATTAACTCTTTATACATGATTCAATCTTTTAAACTATTTAAGAGCTTTATAAAAAATAATGAACTTTTGCATGATAATAAGCTTTTGAAAGAGTTTTCCTTAATAAGATAAATGCTAGCAACACACTATCTGGCATATTCTTTTGAACACACTCTTTTTTATTAGTTGAAATTTATTAAAAATTACAAAACTTTATAAGTCTGACATCTTATTTAACAATTCTCTTTCATAATTTTGTGATTTTAATAAATTTCAATCAATAAAAAGACGTGTATTAGCTAGCACTCCTCTCCTTAATAATAATCTTAGCAGATAGTTATACTTTGGGTAAATTTTTTCATGAGAATTTCATATCTCTCTCTCTCTCTCTCCTCTCTCTCTCTCTCTCTCTCTCTCTCTCTCTATATATATATATATATATATATATATATATCCAGCTTTGATATAGTTTCTATTCACCGTTTTATTTATTTATTTTTCCCCTTCATTCGCAATTTGTATGATATACTACTGGATCACTTCATTCTGAGAAGATTATAAGCATTATTACACATGGTGTTTAATTTTATCGATCTGTTTGATCTTCAATGACTGCTTTACCTCATTTACTACCAGAATGATATCTGAGTTTATAAAGCAGGACATAGCATCACAACGGGCAGAGGCCAAGGTCAACGCCAGCCCTATATATTCTGCTATTGATTGTTTGCACTCTGCTGTTTATTTTTCATTTTTCCCTCCTCAGGTTGTGTATGTCTCAAGGTTCCGTTGCTTATGTTAGAGTAAATAGTGTATACATCGAGAATGTAAAAAAATTTACATTATCATTTAATTACAAATTATTATATATGATAAATTTATTTACTTTAATAATAATTACCTTTGAAGTCATACCTATCATAATTACTAATTAATTAATAGTGTAAAAAAAAATTATATCAGCACTGCATAAAAATTAAACACTTAAACTCGTTAAGCATTCATTTCATGTTGTTACTGCGTGTTCAGATAGATTTCATTTCACTGCTTATTTTGGTTAGAATTTTTGCACCATCAAATCAAATGGTTTGTGGGTAAACCAATATTCAGGCAACCTGCAGCTTCATTCAACATTTCTCTCCCAGGCTACTCTATATTGCTGGAAATATTAAATAACGCTACGCGCCATCAAACACACACAAATGCTATGCTTAAATTTGCGTTTGTATTAGTCAAACACATGTATTCAGACATCATAAACATGATTTTACCAAAAATAAAAGGTTTGAAAAAAACAAAGTTGAATCTTGTTCTCACTTGTTTTGCAGCGTGGTCTATAGCTGGTGGGGCTTTTGATAAGTAGAGAGAAAAGAAAAAACAATGTTTGGTTGTGATTTGGCACGCCGTGCTATAGTCTCTTCGGCCTCTTATGAATGAAATGGGTATAGTCTTTGGGCTCTTATGAGTGAAAACTTATTTAGAAATGAACCTTGTGATTTTAATACAGTGCTGGACTTGATCAACGTCAGATCCTAAAAGTGGTGTGTTGCCAAAACTCTGAAAGGCATGCACCATTATATTTTAGAAGCTGTATTAGTCACTCAAATTTGGAGTAAATTTGTTTTTGATCCTCTAAACTTAAAATTAATCTTTTTAGTTTCTGTAATTTAAAAAAGTTTGTTTTAAAAGCAAGTTTGGTATGCAGCATCATTGACAGGGGCAGATTGAGTAAGCTATGGAGTATCAGCTGAATTTAGTGTGATCTTTTCACTAACAAGAATACTAGTAGATAGGTTTTGTATAACAAATTTAGTAGTAGATGAGTTTTGTGTGATATATTAACTAACGACATTTGGACAGAGAGACTAAAACATGATTTATTTATTTTCAAATTATAGTGACTAAAAAAATTAATTTTAAATTTGGAAACCAAAAACAAAACTACCCCAAATTTGAGAAAGTAAAAACATATTTAAGTCTATCCTCTATAATAAAATTTGCTTATTAAAAAATATGTCCCTCATTATTGAGTAACTCCAAGTTATAAATCTTACGCCTTGACCAAGTATTTTATTTGAAAAAGTTGTTATTAATTAATCATATTTATAAATTTTAAATTCAACAATCCTATTCAGTGAAATTGTTACATAAGTGAGTACAAAAACTGGAAATACATAACATATAACCGTATTTTTAAAGGTAACCGCACATTCATCCCACTATTATATATCCTTTCAAATAATTATATTCTTGCAATTTGTCGGACAAATTCTTTATACTAAAAGAGCTTTTTCTTTTCATTAAAATTACAGAAGTCATGATTTATCTCTAGTTCATTTTTATATTTGATATCACGCACATCAAAATTTGACACAATAAATTATTTTATAATATTCAGTTACTTAATGTTAATTTTACTAAACCTTAGCAAGGTTAATGAATTGCATGTTTCACCTGTTAGATGGACAGAAGTTCAATCGATAAAAGGATAATGGAATTTGTTATTTCGTAAAATTATGCACCATAGCAACGTACCTTGATAAACTTGAAAAAGTAGTTATATGCCGAGACAACAAAGAAGAGCTCAATTCGAATACTTCACCATTACAGTATTAAGCTCTAACTCCAGTGCATGTCATAATTATTAGCACAACATTATATCGAATCGTACATCAGATACACCGCACACAAAGACACACAAAATAAAGCTCTTATTATTCCCATATATATAAGTTTGGGTAGTCCCATAAAGCTCCTCAAACGATCGAACATACAAGCTAGTAATTGTAAGGTTTAGTACATCCAACCTTAGCAGAAGTGTTAAACTTGGTCTTTCTGAATTTCTGGCCTTTTGAACTTGAGTTGTTAAATTCACTTTTAGTCCCATTGTTACGATTAAAAGGCAAGCTTTCCCCTCTGGCAATATGCTCACCGGTACCGGTGTTGAACTCTCCCTCAGTCTTGAATTCTTGTTTGCCCGTTCCTTTCTTGTTAAAGGCGTCCTCAGTACCACTGTTATCTCCATTGAAACCGAAGGGGTTGCTCAAGAAACCAGACATGATATTTGAGAAAATTAAGGATCTTTGTCCCAAAAGTTAATCACTCTGTTTTAAAGGTGTTTTTTTGTGTGCTTTGACATTTGCTGCTCACTGAGCCCGTATTTACAGATGTGGAAAGGAGAATCTCTTGCAACTTTCTTGTCTCACAAGGTTTTATTTTATTTTTTATTAAAGGAAGGAGTCCAACTCCAGCACCAAAAAAATTTACAACAACTCATGCATACAGCTCAACCAAGCATCCCCTTGGTGTCTCACAAGGTTTTATGAACTTGTGTTTTCATGATCCAGTGGACACGTCACGTCTAGAAATTGAGGTTTAATTGTTGTTGTGGATCCCATTTGAGCTTGGCCATATGTGGCCCAAGACCTGTGGCATGTACGTTTCAAGCACTTACACTATGTGCTTCTTTTTTGTAAACGTTTTGGACAACATCTAATGATCAGGAGAGTTGGGGTTACATTTCAAACATTTTTAGAAAGTTTATTATAGTACAACCAAATGCAGGGATATAGGATGTATTTTTAAAAAAATTGAGGAAATACAAGTATAATTTACTCTTGAATATATCACTCGCTAATTGTAATTGACTATTTACTCGGTCGCTAAACTAGTTAGGATAAGATAAATTGTGATTGTTGTTTTTCGGTGACTAAATAAACATATTTCCTTAGATGTCATTCTTCTACTTCAACTAAATATCATAAAACAAACTAATTTTCCATTTCTCTACATTTATGATTATGAGTTTCAATTTTAGGCCAATGAAACATTGTTTATTGATGACAAGATAATTTTATGTTATAAAAAAGAATATATAACTAAACAAATATAAAAATAATTTGTTATTTTCATATCAATATTTTAAGTAACAAACACTTTGTATAACCTTTAATTTAACTATTCCTCTTCCGTCATGTTTTTCACTTTTGGTGAATTTTTTTTTTCTCTATTTTACATTTATAATTATGAGTTTCAATTTCAAACTCGTAAGACAAAATCTTTTATAACTTAAAGTTGATTTCTATCATTATTTTAAATAGAGAAAATAAGTCATGCATTGATAGTATAAAATAGTTTTACATTGTCATCCAATCACAAACCATCATTTATTGTAAATTTGTTCACTTTTATAATAAACACTTTAAAAGTCATATCAATAATAATTTCTGATTGATTGACAGTATAAAATTCTTTTGTACTGACAGTGTATGACCATTAAACTCTTATAAATAATGTTTAGCTTCCTTCTTAATTGAATGTCAAGTTTATATATCTACATATTTTTTTTATAGGCTTATATTTCTACATATACTATCACGCAAGTAATAGTTTTAATCATTTATTGTTTATAATTTTAATATCTAACCATGCCACTCGCGGGTTTAAACCTAGGATCAATAAACTTGTAAAAGTAGTCACATAATAAGATAACACAGTAGAGCTTATATAATTGGATTACTTCACCATATATTACAGTACAGAGTGGATTACTTCTCCATTACAGTACAGAGAGCTCTAGCTCCAGTACCATAATTATTAGCATGCACACCTTGCACAAGGACCCACAAAATGAGCCCTTGTGTTCTTTATTCCCACATATATGATTATTATATATGTATGTTTGGGACGCCCCTCAATTACTCGTACGTAGCACCAGCGTTAAACTTGGCTTTTCCGAAAGTCTGTTTTCCTGAACCTGAGTTGTTAAATGCATTTTTAGTCCCATTGTTACGATTGCAAGGCAAGTTTTTCCCCTTGGCAACTTTTACACCAGTGTTGAACTCTCCCCCATCCTTGAACTCTTGTGCACCTGCTCCCCTGTTTATAAAGGCGTCTTCAGTGCCATTGTTTCCGCCACAAAAGCGGTAGCTCATGGTGGATGTGTTTGATCTCTCTTCGGTATATATACTTGGTGTTTTAGTTTTTTGCTTGCCTTGACGTTTGCTACTAATCGAGCCTTCATTTTATAGGTGCGGAAAGAGAAAACAACTTCATGATCTATGTACTTGGTAGTAACAATAATCTAATCAAAGATATTTGTTCGCTTTGATGGCAAAGGATAAATATTATTCGTATGCCAATTATACCATCAAATATAGTTTTTTTTTATTTTTGATAGAAAAAGTTGATCTCTGAATTTGGTCTTTTTTCTAGTGCCTTGATGTATGCTGCTTTTCTTAAACACGAAGCAACTTTTTCGTCTCACCAAGCCTACTGATTTATAATTTAATATGTTTTTCCCCTCAACAAATATTCTCTTGGATAAATGAAAAACCATTTTAAATGAAGAAGTATTTGTTCGGTTTGCTAAGGATCATATAACAATTAAGGTATGTTTGACAGGTTTTTTTTTCTACTTAAAATTTACTTTTAAGTTAAAACTAGAAATAAAAATTTTAAAAATAAAGTAGAAGTTGTTTGTCAGTTTTTCCTTTTTTTATTTTTTTTAATTTAAAAGTTCTTTTTAAATTAAACAAATTTGATAAAAAAATTTGAAAATTTTAGTTTTATATAAAATTAGTTATCTCGTCCATTAAAAAAATATTTATAAAATAAAAAATATATTTTATAAAATTAATTTAATTTACATAAATTATTTTAATGATAATAAAAATAAATTAAAATATTAAAATATAAATATTTAAAAACTTAATTTACAAAAATATTAAAAATTATTTTAGGTAATAAAATTATATTTTAATGATAATTTGAAAATTATATATATATATATAGTATTATACTTATAGAAGAAAAAGTCACAGCTGAAAATAAATATTATAATACTCAAAACATAACTACATTGAATATAATACTTTTTATACTGAATATATTCATTAGTGAATAATAATTATAATACTGAAAATTATTATAATATTAATACTGAAAGGAGTATAATACAAATACTAAATATAATATATTATTATAAGTACTAAATTAGTATATTAGTATTAATCAGTATATCAATATGTTTATATTTAAATATGTTAAATATTTAATATTAATTATTAATTATTATACTATTATATTTAAATAATAAATAGTATATTGGTATTAATAGTATATTAAAGGCTTGTTTGGACCATATCTTTTATTTGTTTAAAAGCTACCTTTAAATTAAAAATAAAAATAAGAACTTAAAAAAAAGGTTGAAGTTGTTTGTTAAATTTTTTTTAACTTAAAAATTTCTTTTAACCTAGAATCTATTTTGCAAAAAAAAATTAAAAATTTAGTTTTATTTAAAATTAGTTATCTCATCAAGTAAAAAGGTATACTTATAAAAGAAAAAGAAATATATAAAATTAATTTAATTTACATAGAATTATTTTAATAAAATAAAAATAAATAAAAGTACTAAAATATCAATATTTAAAATTTTTAATTTTTAAAAATTTCATAAAGTATTTTATTTAATAATATTTTGTTTTAATAACGATTTTCAAATAGTATACTTTGGGCAATGAACAGAATAGGACTATATATATATATATATAACGGCGGAACAGGGAATCAGTGGAACAGTGCAATGCATTATCATTATATCAATAAGGTGGGAAAAAAAACGAAAATATGGATGATGGGATTGGAACTGGAAGGGAGGACATGGGAAAAAAAAAAACTCCGCATAAGCATCAAATAAGCTAGTTGGGTTAGTTTTTTTATAAGTTCCTTTTTTTAGTATTTTTTTCATGAAAAAATAGGTTATGCACCGATAGTGTAAAGTAATTTTACACTCTTATCTAACTACAAACTACTATGTATGGTAAGTTTGTTAATTTTTACAATAATTATCTTAAAAGTCATAACAACGGTAATTTTTAATTGGTTAACAGTGTAAAAGTTTTTACACTAACAATGTATGACCATTAAACTATTTTTTTTATAAAAATAAAGGTGTGTTTGGGATAATTGTAAAAATTAAATTATTTTAATAATTAATTAAATGTATAATCGATTATAATCAAAATAAGTTTTTCTTTGGATAAGTTTGTTTAAAAGCAATTATAATCAAAATAAGATAATTAATTTTGTTTGGATGGAAAAAAAAACCTTTTATATAGTAAATTACAAAAAAAATGGTATATAGTTATTTATTTGTATTAATAATTTTGTTGGTTTTTTTAAAATTAAAACATATTTAAATGTTTATTTCTTTCATGTTTTGTCATCAATTTTTTGGTATTATAATAAATTAAATAAATATAAATAATAAAATTGTGAAAAAAGAAAAGAAGTTACTAAATTAAAGATAAGTTAAAATTGTGAGAGATAAAATAGAAAAAAAATGTTACATAAATTAGATAATCCACAAATTAAAGAACGCATAGTATGTTGTCCTATCTGTATTCCAGGTGGTTCTTGCAAGTGGAAATGTTGTGAAGACTGCATCACTTGCTAGGAAGAGTATCGTGTGGTTTGTTATATACCTTTCACTTTACCTAGTAATTAATTTCACTTATAAAATTTTCCCCTTCCGTGACCTTTTCAAGCAAATGGTTTGATATCCGCTTGTTTATAAGGTCTAGTATTAGGTTTCGTCCACACTTTATTAAATTTTATTTACATGAATATAAAAATTATTTTAAGGAAAATATTTTACAAACCAATACTTGTTTAAAGAAGAAGACGCGGGCTAGTGAGAAGAGTAATGGACAAGAAAATATTTTAAAAACCAATACTTGGACGGGGTTGGTGAGTTGTAATAGAGATTGGTGAGAAGAGTGTTATCAAAAAAAAAAAAAAGAGGTTGGTGAGAAGGGTCATGCACAAGGGTAATTTAGGGATACGGTTTTAGAGGAAAAAAAAAGTTTTTCTAAAATAATCAAATAGTTGAACTCCACCGATGTCATAAAACAACTTATTAATTTTTTAAAAGAAACAAAACTTTGTATAAATTTCAACTTTTGTATTAAACATACAACTTATTTTTCAAACAGTTTTTTTTTTCTTAAAAGCAGCTGAAATGGAAAAAATAAATTGTCCCAAACACGTTCTATTTAAAAAAAAAAAAAAAACAGTATTAGGCTTAACTTTTTTTTTAAGGAGAAAAAAATAAAAGATATTGCAATATTGCTTAAATCATCTCTATTGTATAAAACTGATGAATACTTCACATTTATAATATAATTATTAAAAAAAATCTCTGCTGTATGAAGTTAGAAATATTGCCGTGCCCATTTTTGCATTTTAACAGTTTCGTGTTTGCATAATTAGCTTATTTTTAGAAAATAATTATTTTTGAAATTTTTGAAATTTCTTTTAACTAATTATTTTCCTGAATTAATCTTTTCCAAGCACAGTGATGCTTCGCTTCTTGAAATATGTACTTCATGACAAGGACCCCGGTTTTCGAGCTAATTCTGTATGTAATTCTCTTTCAGATGAACCACGTCATCATAGCTTGAACTTTACGAATTATGATTACCAAATTTGGCTTAGAAACCTATTAAGGGAAGTACGTAGGTTGTCACAACAAAAGGCAAATGGTCATAGCTTTAATGGCAATTGCTACGGTGGACCCATACATTATATGATCCACCGATGTTTCACAAAGTTAACAACATTCATGAAAATGGTTCCCGGTGTGTCATACGTTTACAGTCGTTGGATCAACATTACAATAAATGAATGGTGTTAGATATTATTTTAGATCTAAATTTTAATTAAGTTTAATTAATATGTTAAAATTTTATGTATAACAAATAGAAGCATTTACCCCTAGGCTAAGAAGAGGAGTTTTGTGCCAATGGAAGCTGTCATTGCCTTCGAAGTATTCGCTATTGTTGGTTGAGGGAGGACCATTTTTGTTTTAGGGGTTTGGTGGTATTGTCGTTGCTTTCGAAATACTCGCCATCATTGAGTGATAAGGTTCAAGAGTCTGTAAAGCTATGTGTTGTCTAAGAGAGAAGCATTTTCGTTTTAGTGATTTTGTAGTGTTGTCCGTTGTTTTCTTATGACAGAAATAGTTGGCGTTGTTGAGGGAGAAGCACGATACACAGACAGAAAATATCACCGTCATTGGAGAAGCACAATACACGGTCAACAAATCCTCGTCACCGTTGAATCGAAAATAGATTCCGAAAAAAGCCGATTCGATTTCTCGCAAAATCCACGATGAACACATGCCGATTTCTTGGATTTGCCTAATCTAGCGAGAAGATTGTCAAAGGCGATGTCACTTCTTCCTGAAGCGAAAATGTCGTCATAGGACGCGTCCAATTTGGCGCAGCTATCGAACAGATCGTCGAAGGTAGCAGCATTAAGAAATAGAAGTCATTATGACGGATCTCAAGTAGGATAATTGAAGAAAATTCACCAGATTCTGTTAAGAAAATTCCCACTATGCAGCATTAACAAGTTTGCTTCCATCAATATTTGCTACTTGTTAATATAATTTTTCTTTGTCAGTGTCGCTTTATCAATTGCCCTTTTGTTATACATTTTGTTCTTTGTGGACTTCTTCTCTTTCATGTTTTCTATTGTTTTTGTTGGAAGTGGAATTTGTGAGAATATGGTAGAAAACTAGGGAGGAGTTGAAAAAGTTCTAACGTTGTAATAGTACGCTTTTGGTTTTATTGTATATTGCTTTGGGAAGAGGTGACATTACCCTAGTCTATTGACTTGAAAATAAAACTGAAATTGGTTCTGAAATGCTTGAGTGCTTGACTCTGTCTTGTTAATATAGAATGATCAGTGTACATTGAAAATGCGTTGATAATAGTGATTAAATGTAGTAATTATAGCTTGAAAATTCTTGATTCTGTAAGGACCTTGGAAGATGTTATCCTAAAGTGTTCCATATCAGCTTACTTGTGTGGGCATCTCCATACTAAATTTGGTATGAACTTAAAGTAGCACCATCAGTTGAGTTCTTTTTTTCATCCTTGTAGAAACTTTTTCAGTTAATATACACCAGAGTTCTTTTGAAAAATACTGTAAATTGTTCATTGGGAGCCCTACCAATTCAAGAGTTTAGGGAGTGGGAGATGGGCTATTGGAGAAAGAGTATAGCCTTTCGAATTTTAGCCATTGATAAAGGCCACGTTTCATATGTTGATGTTGATTTCAAATCAGAGACCAAACATGCAATTATATTGCCCATTTTTCCATTGGCTTGGTATTGGTGTTGGAGTATGATATTTTTTTTTGATGCACCTGTGTTGTAATTTTTTGGACTGGCTGAAGTTCGATGTGAGTTAATGTTGCGGGTTTAGAGTTTGCTATTGGTTGTTAGTGTATTAGGATGATAAATATCTTTAGTTTCTTGCTTTGGATTTTTATTTCATATATTGGAATCATGCTGTTTCTTTGCCTCTAGCTTCATGAAGGCAATTAGCACAGATAAAAATGGGTTTTACTCTTTGCTTTGGAGGCTGTTATTAACAAGATATACTCTATATATGTATGATGGAAGGCATTTCATGTTAGCAAGCCTTGAATAAAGGAAGTGATGAGGAAGGGGTTATCAGTTAGGCTATAGTCAAAATTGCTCAATAATTGTTGCTTGTTGAGTAAAGGAAGTGCTTACCTATTGTTGTATGTTTCTATTGTCCTCTTTATGTGACATTGTATCAGGTTTTGCAATATGTTTAGCTACTAGCTTTGTTCTTATGTGTAAATTCTTTTGAAATGTATCCTACTGCTAAAAATGTCACATTCTCTTATTCTCACATTATACAACAACATCTGTATATTGTCCTTATGTGTAAAAGGCATTCTGCCTTTTTGAAAATTTCAGGTAAAAGAGCGAGGAACATCAAAGTGTCATCAAATATTGGAGTTTATTATCATGTTATCAAATATTGTACAGATGATTATTTTTCATTTTTCTGTGTGAGTGATATTTAAGAGAGGATCATTTGTAGGTTTGATTTGGTTACCTTCGTTATGTATCTTGAGGGTAAATGTTCTCTAGTGGATTGTGTTTGAAAATTATCAAAGGTTCCTCTAAAGTATAGTGTTCAATATTCTTGCCCTTCCTTTATGCTCCTCATCTTTTGGGGTTTTAAAAATTTAGAACTTTTGATATTAAGTTTCTTTGTGAAATAGTTCCTTTGCCCTTCTGATATTTAGAACTTTTAATTTTTTTTTAAAAAATAGCCTTTTTTTGTCATAATCTTTAAATGTAATGAAAAAAAGTGTATTTTAATCTTTTAAGGTGTTTTTAAGAACTAAAAAACGTTTTTTTTTTTTGTAATTTTATGGATTCAAACAAATTAACTCAAAACACTCATGATTTTATAGACAAAAATATGTTCAAACTAATATTTAAATATATGAAATTTTAAATGATGGTAAAAGATCAAATTAAAGAACACTTTTCTACATTTTTATATTTATTTTATTATCATCCAATCTAATTTTTTCAATTCTTTCACCTAATTTGAAGATTTTTTGTTTAATTTCTCTAAATCGATTTATTTTATTATTTCCGAACCCGAAATTGTAATATTATAATTTTAATATACACAACAATTAATATTAAATCATGTTTACAAATTAAATCCAATTGAGGAAACTTTTCTTTACATTTATTATAATTTCATTATTCTGAACAAATTAAAAACTAAAAAATCAAATTAAATAAGGAGTACAAAAGACATAAAAAAATCATTTAAACTAATTTTTAATAAGCCAAATTTTAATCAATGATAAAAACTAAAATCGAAGAGTTTTTTCTACATTTTTATATTCTTTTTTTCATTTTCATTTGTTATATTAGTGTAATAATTCTTTTGTAGAAGCTGTTACAAATTAAATCGAAGAGTTTTCGACGGCCGCGGGTTTCACGTTCCAAAACTACATTATTTGTGATGTATTTTAAAAAGGGGGGGTTATTTTGTCTTTTTACACTTTTAGTTATAATTCCTATTAAATTTTTAAATTATTATTTATGCAGTGTTTACTTCACCACCCATGAATCATATGTTCCACTTCTTCACGCTAGAACTCGCCTAACTTTATATAGCCATACATATGACTTAGTTGGCAAGTTGTTGAAGGAACTTATTCATAGGTTGTTACAAGAGAAAGCATTGGAAATTTGCATTGGCAGTAAGTATGCACAAGCACTCGTTAGTTGTTTATATGAATATGGTGTCCCATTAAGCAAATTAACATATATAGGTACATGGTTTTTTTGCACTGAAGAACGCATTGCTAAATATGATCAGCACAACTTGAACAGTGTATGTGAAAACATAATTTGACGATGATGTTAATTTAAGGATTTTCAAAGATTGCGGAGAGGTTTTGAGTGAAATACTTACAATTTTCTACTTAAAAAAGGAATCTTAAGCAGTTTAATTTGAATCTTTCCGATCTGTCTAAACCCATTCGTATTTCGCACGTGTGCAAGATTAATGCAAGTATACGTGATAGTCCATGTACGTAAAACTTATTATGGTTTATATACCAATTTTTAAGGCTCACATAGTTATATATATATACTCATAGTGTAAAGTATTTTTATATATATTGTAATCTAATTATAAACTAAAGTTTGTTGATTTTGATAACAACAACCATATAAGTCATACCAAACATGATTTTTAATTGATTGTCAATATAAAATATTTTACACAAATAATACATAGTCATTAAACTCTCTAAGTAAAATTTAAAGAATATAATTCAAGAGAAAATTTTTATAATTATGAATAAATAATGTATACACTAAAAGCATAAAGGATTTTTATATTGTTATCTAATCATAAACCAACATGTATAGTAAATTTATTTACTTTTATACTAATTATCTTAAAAGTGATATCAACTACATATATATATTAATCAATATCAATTATAAATATGTTTTAAATGCCTACACTATAGACGTAAAACCGGCAGAGTTAAAAAATTATAAATAAAAATGACATTTTAAAATTATAACATTATAAAATTTTTTAACATTATTTATTTAATACTCGCAGTACAGTAGATAAATCAAAATGATGTCAGTAAAATTATTATGCAAATATAGTCAGTAAAATTATTATGCAAATATAATCTTATTTTTTATTTATCATTAGTTTTTATTTTATAATTTTTAAGTTCAAGTACCAACAGATCTTGTTTTCTTTTTTTTTTTAGTTAATGCTATTCTCTTCTCTCTTTTTTTATGATGGAAACATATTTTTTATAGAAAAAAATTACAAATTTCAACTTAAAATATTTTTAATCATTAATATTTCTTACTAAAATTATGTGTACATCTAAATTATATACAAATACTGTATTTATAAAGCTAATATTTGTTAAAACACACATTCATATGGATTAGAATGATATAGGATATTTATAAATATAAAATTATTAGAATATATATATATATATATATATATATATATATATATATATGTATGTATGTATGTATGTATATACACTAACATATATTTTTGTAAAATTAGAAAATAATAGTAAAATACAATAAAAAATCATAATAGTATTAAAATGCGTAGATTATAAACTTAATGTTTGTACAGGACGCAAATTATTTCACTAATTATAAATTTAAATTATTTATCTTTAAACTAAACAAACTTTATATTTGCTTTTCTTATACAGTAATATATTTTTATTATTTATTAACACATGTTTTTTTGATTTTTATATCAAATTAGTATTTTTTTTCTCCTTAACTAATTATTTAATTTAAATAATTTTTTAACTTTTTTATAATTATTTTGATTAATACTCAAATTTCTTTAAAGGTCATTAACATAATATTTTATTAATTAAATTAATTTTTGAATTTTTTAAATTAGAAGTTTCAAGTACCTGTATTTTTTATTTATTTTTTATCATCATTAAAAAATTTGAAATATTTAAGAGTTATATTTTTTAAAAAAATTTATGTAAACGAGATATTTGCTGATATCGATAATGCGAAATTTATAAAAATGAATTATATTTTATCTGTACGAGATATTTGCTTATATCCTTAATGCGAATTTTCCCAAAAAGAAACGTTTGCTCTCACAACTCACAGGACACAACATTGATATATCCCCCTCAAATCATCTTTGCCCCATCTTGAGCTTTGGTAGGTGAAACTCACATGATGTGTCCTCATACAATTCATAGAAGATTCAACTGAACGGAAGAAATGGCACACTTTTTTTTTATGATTAATTTCTTTCAGGTGAAAAGAAATAAATAACATGATTTTGGTGTTACTGGTATGATGAACTACGAAGCTTTCGAACGTAAGAGTTGCTTATTTGATTCCTGATGGTTCGTTCAGTTTTTTCCCTTGTTATTAATAGATGTTCAGTTTAAAAAACTATCCAATTATCCATTAACTACAAATAAAGGAGGGACGAAAATTGTCAAAACCGAAGGTATAAGAGCCATATGACGAAGCATAATAAGCCCATTTTAATTTCTCAGATCAGTGCGACAGTAAAATTTGGTAATTAATTTGATTTCTCTTTAAAAGTTTGAAAATAAGAATTTGATTTTTGCATTTAGTAAATTAGGGGATTTAATTTTTTTTTTTTTATTGAAATGATAATATTGTCCTCATTGGTTTTAGGTAGGTGCCTCAGAGGAGAATTCATTTTCTAATCAATTGAACGTTATTTGTTATAACGAGCTATAAACGTGAAAGTTAAGTCACATCAAATTAATTTTTTATATTAATTATTTCAAACATAATAAAAACTAAAATCTAGTTATGGGTCTGACAAACAACTAATTTTAATCATTGCAGGAAATATAGTAAATTAACTAAGGTCATTGAACTTTCATTTAAAAATTTTAACTTTCAACAATGGGCATTTGGTCTAGTGGTATGATTCTCGCTTAGGGTGCGAGATGTCCCGAGTTCAATTCTCGGAATGCCCCTGTTCGTTAATTTTTGATCTTTCTTTTCAATTGAAACCTTGTATCGTATCTTTTCCGTCAAATAGGAAGACCACAATACAGCCATAAAAGTAAACTTTCCAATTAAAACCTTGTATATTTTCATCACGTCATGAAATACAGAAACCAACTACATGAAATAGAAAGACAACAATAGCGAATATAGTAAACAACTAAACATCCTAGTCCTAAAAGCACCAAGAGTATTTATCCAAAAAAAAATAGAAGAAAAAAAGCACCAAGAGTAGACCTTGGAAATCAAACATAGCCATAAAAGTAAATATATTTCTAAATAAGATATATCTCCTTCCGGCAACTAAGCATACTTGCAGCTGCCGTAACCTGTATATCAAAGAAAAACAGAAAAATATGAACTAGTTCAGAATCCCCAAAAACACAAAATAATCCATGTTTAAATAATAATTACGACAAATAAATCACATATTTTACTTCTCCCCATTTTCTTAACGAGGCATTTATTCAAATATTATAATATAATACAACATATTAGCCTTATTGATAGCTCATAAATGGGTTTACTTGGGTCATTGGCAACAATGAGACCAGAGCCTGAGAAGTAACAGTTCCAGGTGTTTCTGCCATTAAGTGCATAGTACTGATTCATGACAACAGAGGCATGGTTGAACAGATTGTTGGGTTGGAAGCAGGATCCACCTGGTTGGATCATTTTGCAATCACCCAAGACATTGCAAGCA
Source organism: Spatholobus suberectus (assembly GCA_004329165.1). NCBI lineage: Eukaryota > Viridiplantae > Streptophyta > Magnoliopsida > Fabales > Fabaceae > Spatholobus > Spatholobus suberectus. The sequence goes on along the minus strand of CM014733.1, from coordinate 59,104,708 downwards.
TATTCAATGTTATCATTCAGTGCAACATCACTTGCTGAAGTTTTTGCTATACACCAACTACTGTTCTTGGCTTTGGCTTCCTGTATTTCATTACCAAATTAAAACAAAATATATGAGCTTTCATGAATATTTATGGAAGATACTTAATTTAGGTGATGAATTTTTACCAATCCATTAGCAAACTTCAAATGCCCTCCTGCACAAGTCAATCAAATAATAACACATTAGAAAGGGTCAAAAATAAATTATAGTTTATGCAATCCTAAGCATTGTGGGTATTGGAATTTAGTTCAAAGGAAAAAAGTCATATAAACATATTACAGAGATAAACTTTCGATGGAAATTACTGGACATTATAAACAGATAATACACATAGAAGAGAACTTCAGAAGTGCAACCCAAGCATTAATTACCTAAGTTGCAAGAGAGGAGCAGAGGAAAAATAAAGAGAAAGACAAGTGACCGAGTTGATTTGGCCATGGTGTGATAACTTGGAAATTGTAAAAAGCTAAATAGTGCTATTTCCCTTTGAGAAAATATAGCTGCTGTAACGAGGACTGAAAGGGCATGGTATATATAGAGGTCTACGTAGTAGACATTGCCAGAGAATAATTGCCACTTATCAGTTTTAAACCAATTATTGACCCATTAATTAGAAAAAATAGCATTAAAGTGGTTGAGATGTAATAAGAGAATGGTATTTACGCTTTGATGGAAGATGAAACGATAGGTAGGAGGTTTTTAGTGTCATCTTCGGAATATGCAATTTAGAAGATAGTACAGAAACAGACGAATGCATTTTTTTTCTGCATATATACTTGGAAGGGAAAAGGTTACACCTCAAGACAATTTCTATAAATATGTATATTAGATTATTCATGATCATGCTTGTTATCAAATCGTTGTCCTCTCATTCAAAAAACAGAAAAAAAATCGTTGTCCACAACCATCAAGCGCAAGTATTTTGATTTTCAGTTTTCACTATCTTCATATTCCTTTTTCTTATTTGCTTTTCGATAAATAGAAGTATCTATCTAACTATATTTATATATATAAGTAAAATAAACCTGAACACAAGTATTTACTCTTATTTTTTATCATTAATAACGAGTGAATCATTAGTTTAGTTCCTAAAATTGTAATGGTCAATCAAATTGATCTCTAAAATTAATAAAATATTAAAATAGTCCCTCAAATTGTACATTATCGGTTTAGTCTCTAAAATTGTAATAGATGGTCAACTTAGTTATTGAAGTAAATAAAATAGTAAAATGGTATCTGAAATTATAAATTATTAATCAATTTTGTTCTTAAAATTGTAATGGTTAGTCAAATTGGTCCCTAAAATTAAAAAAGCTTAATTATACATTTTGCTTCCTAATTTTTAAAATTTCACAAATTTCACCCCTAAAATTTTTTTCGTATATTTTGACCCTAAACTTATATAATTTTGCAAATTTTGTTCTACCATTCAAATAATTAGAAAATGGTAAAACCGTAAAAGTATTAGAAGTGAGATTTGAACCCTTGACTACTTCCTTCTCCATAACTACCAATGCAAAGTCACTAAGGGTGTGTTTGGAAATTCAATGTACCAACATTGAACAGAAAAATTTCACATTCCAAGACATAAACGCAAAAGGAAGTTGGGGGGGGTGGGGGATGGATTAATGTTACATTGAACATAATGTAAATGCAAACACACACTAAGTCATTTGGCTTGTTTAATTTATATATAAAAAATATTATATATATATATATATATATATATATATATATATATATATATATATATATATAATCATTTTTGTATTTATGAATTGCACTTTTGGTTTTTCAAGTATATGTTTAAATTTATTTTAGAAAAAAATATTAAAAGTTAAGATGACAAATTTATTTATTAAATATTTTATTTTAATTATATAAATTTATAAATTATAAAAAATTTACTTATTAAATTATATAAAAATATTTATTAGTTAAATTATACAATATCTTATAAATTTATTTATTAAATATTTTTATTTTTGAATAACTACCCTACAAATAAAAGGGTGACAAATGTATAAATAGTTTATAAATAATAAATAATTTTATATAACTAAATAAATAAATTTGTATAATTTATAAGTGTGTATAATTACAATAAAAAATAAAAATTTAATAAATAAGTTTATTATCTTAAATTTTAATAATTTTTCTTATAAATATAAACATACATGTAAGGGATCAAAAGTGTATTTGACAAATGCAGTAATATATATATATATATATATATATAAACAAACAAGCCAGATGACTTAGTGACTTTAGTGGTAGTGGAAAAAAAGGGGGTCAAGAGCTCAAATCCTACTACCTTTAACATTTTAATCATTTTTTAAAGTCTTAATTGCACTTTATGTTATGTAAGATCAGGATCAAAATGCACAAGAAAAAGCTTTAGGAGCATAATTTGTGAAAATTCAAAAGTTAAAGGTTAAAAAGTGCAATTAAGTCTTTTTAATTTTAGGAACCAATTAACAATTTTTGACTGTCCATTATAATTTAAGGGATTAAATTAATTGATAATGTACAATTTCAGGGACTATTTTACTATTTCATTAATTTTAAGGACCAATTTGACCAATTATTATAATCTTAAGGACTAAATTGATGATTTATTCCCTTAATAGTTAATTGCATATTATATTTAATGTTATTGTATATACCAAAAAAAAAATATTTAATGTTATTGGACAACTAATTTTACTTATAATTTATTAACTATGATATTTATTAAAATAAAATAAAATGCACTTGTTATTTAAATTAAAGCCTATATATATATATATATATATATATATATACACATTAAAAATTATATTATTTTTATTATTATTGTAAAAAAAATTGGTTTATAAAACATATTTTAAAATAGAAAAGTTCAAATATATATAATTAATATAATATTAATAAATTGATAAACATATAATAATATTTCTCTTAATTTCTATACTTAATAATTGACTACATATATATTATATTTAATAAACATGATATTTAATGTTATTGGGCAGTTAACAAATTGAGATATATAAACATAATACTTGATTTCCACATTAAACTGGGTTTTTTTTTTATAAAATGAGAAATTTACATTTTGTTTGAAGATGAAATGGTAGTTAAGAGGTTTTTAGTGATATCTCCGGAATATGCAATTTACAAGATAGTACAGGAACAAACGAATGCATTTCTTTTTCTGCATATATACTTGGAAGGGAAAGGATTACGCCTCAAGGCAATTTCTATAAATATGTATATTAGATTATTGCTTATTATCAAATCGTTGTCCTCTCCTTAAAAAAAAAAAAAAAAAACCGTTGTCCTCAACCATCAACTGGCAAGGACCGAAATCACCTTTCTCACACTCTTTGTCTCACCTCCTGTCCCATCAATAAAATTTTGCCGCCTCAATTAAAAACCACACCTAACTTTCACGTGACTTGTTCTCTAATCTCTCCTCTTTTATTGCTCCTTCCTAGCTCCGCTGCCCTCTTCCCCCTTTACCTCTCCTTCATCCACTCTTTCTACCTTAGCACATCCCTTCTTCTTCTTTTTTCAGAATATTCAGAAGATCCTAACCATTATTTTCCATAATTGCTCAAGCAACAATAAGACGCAACCGACAGCAAAGCGAGCTATATTTTTCGATCAAACTTCAGGATCCCTTCTCTCTGACCTGTTTTTCAACAGCATCACTAGTGGCAATAAATCCTAAATAACAGAGGGAATAGCGTATGGCCTCTTCATGTACTGTCATGACATTCCTCATCCCTTTTGCGGATAATGCGCCCAAAATGCAACCAATAAAATAACCTTTGAGTGTCGTTTGGCAACGGAGGCTGTGGGCGAAGGGAGGGTGGTGGTGCTCAGCGCGAAACGAGGAGGGAGCAGTAGAAGAGAGATATGGGATTCGAATTGGCCAATTGGGAATGAAAAAGGAAAAGACCGGAGAATAAGTCAGGTGTAGTTTTTTTATTGACGTGTCAAAATTTTACTGGTGGAACAAGAGGTGAGATAGAGAGGGTTAGATAGGTAATTTCGGTCCCAAGCGCAATTATTTGATTTTCAATTTTCATTATCTTCATATTCTCTTTCCTTATTTGCTTTTCGATAAATAGAAGTATCTATCTATATAAATAAAATATATTTGAACATTGCATACTATATTTAATGTTATTGTATGTACCAAAAAAATATTTAATGTTATTGGACGACTAATTTTAATTATAATATATTAACTATGATTTTTATTAAAATTAAATAAAATGTACTTATTTACTTTTTGGTGTACAATGACCAAAAATTTAAATCTAGAACCTCATGTAAATTATTGTGTTATACTTCTCACCATTGGACCAACCCTAATGAGTTTCATACTATTTTACTTTACCGAATAATTATCGTGTTATACTCTTTACTTAAAATATGAGTAAGTTTCTACTATTAGACTACATATTTATGAATATCACAATCCAAAATTAGTATATATGACATTTGTAAAGGTTAATAAAAGTGCAAGTTGAGCAAGTTCAAATTAACCATGTCTGCATGTGTGTTTGCAATTTTTTCTGGCCAAAACATCTTAAAAAATTGTCATATACTAACGGTTAACCGCCGGGTTTGCAACCATTAAATTAACATAACCTTTATTTGACAGAAATTAAACTGTTAAAATACTAGTTGGAGTCGGTGGCTCTTCTAGGGTTTCCCATTTGGGATCCTGGGGAAGAGGATCAAGCTGACCCTTGCGAACAGCTTCAAGCTAACCCTTGCGAACAGCTTGATGCACTATCTCTCTTCAACCCTTTGAGCGAAATGCGGCAAAAGGAAAAAGAATCCATGGACCGACCCCATTGTCTCCACCTCGTAGAAACTACAAGATCACCCCAAGGATGCCTTTGGCACCAGGGGTCGCGGACCAACAATAGAACCCTATTTAAATCAAAAAGTGAAACACATTAGCTATTCGCTCTCAGGTTGGACAGTAAGGGTTAGAGAAGGGGAACAGATATCCAGTGGAGACAACGAGGTAGGGCCTATAGCTCAGAGGATTAGAGCACGTGGCTATGAACCACGATGTCGAGGGTTCGAATCCCTCCTCCCCCACAACTGGCCAAAACGGGGGAGGATTTTTCCCGCTAGGCTGTGCATTACACAGGAATAAATATTTATTTTATATAACTTAAATTTATAATAAATAAATTCTTTTGAATATATAAATTATATTATAATCAAAATTTATAATAAATAAATGTTTTTGAACATATAGATTATATTTTAAATTTATAATAAACAATTATTGTAATACAATATTAATTTTTAATTATTGACAATTTTTTAAAAAAATATTAAAATTCAATTTAGAATTAAAGATATTGAAAACGATAGATTAAAAAATATAAGAGGTTAAAAAATTTCTAAAAACGCTCTCATTGAAAAATGACAGCTAAAAACACTATTGTTAAAGAATAACAGCTAAAAACGCTTTCATTCAAGATAATTGTTCTTATTTAATATATAGGGCGAATTAAAATTCAAAGTAAATCTTATGCATTGAAAAACAAAGAGTAAAGAATTTTTTTTTTTAATTTATGTAAGTCCCCGACAGTACGACACTTGATTTCAATTAGTAATAGTTAAAATCATAGATGACGATCCTCTGCAGTTATTTTTTTAACAGCAAAAGGTTTGACCTTTAGAATAAGTTGTTTTTACCTTTCACATCAAAATATACTGAAAAAAATGGTTAAAAAAATTAACCGGGAAATGAAAAACTGCGTCGTGACGCAGTTGTTTAACAACTCTGGAGGATCATATCATCTAACCTAAAAGCATTATCTCAAAAGAAAAAGTATTGCATGACATGCCACTTGACAAATTAACGGCTGGGTGATAGGCTCAATGCAACTACTATCGTATCCCAACTTTATCGTTCCCACAACGAATTATTTTCGTCCCAATCTACCAGTGTTGAGATATGCCGCCATGTATACATAGTCGATCGATTGTGGACTCGCGTGGCTAATAAAATAAAGAATATGTGATCTCGAGGTTGGAGAGAGGTGCATATATTTGTAAGCTTGTAATTGTTCAAGACTCTCAGCGTTATGATCACCTACAAAGACTCTGACGTCTAACTAATTAATTAACCAGTATCAGCGAATGGAGAAGACATACATAAAGAGGGGTTGGTTGGTATATATATAAAGGGTTATCGAACTTATTCTAAATAAAAATAGAATTAAATAATTTCATCAATTAAAATTAATTGGTATAATTTTTTATACTATATTAATTATTTTTAAATATACAGAAAATTATATTAATTATATTTAATGAGATTATTTAATTTTATTTTTATTTGCGGTGGGTTAAACAACCCCTGTATATAAGCGTTTTGAAGGTAGCGTGTTTAGTTGGTTATCATGCATGAGTTGATCGTTAACTATCAAATAACCCATTGACGGTAGGCGAATGGATCACCCCATCAGGCCATGATAGAACGCAAGGTCCATACTGATGTTAAAAATTCGTGCAAGGCCGACATGAGTGGTCAGACGACGTTGGCGATTGCGCCGGATGGATAGTCAGCCAGTGGTAGGCCAGACTAGGGCGATGTCCAAAATGGAATACATTTTAGAATACAAAATAGGATGGATTATAAATTGATTAACAGCTTAGAATTTAATTGAAGTACATCATGTAAAGGTTTTTCACAAGTCACGGATAACTTTACTGTACTATCCCCCCTCGAATGTGAGTAAGCTAAATCCACACGTCTGAACCTAATATCGCAGCTTCACAGTTGAAATCTTTTTGGGCTTTATTTTGAGCAACTTGCATGGCATTATGCCGTTATCTATTACCAACTTGCTAGTTATAGTTTGTCTTCATCGCACAACTTGCCGCAAACCGCGTATGGCGATATGCATATTCAGTATTGCTTCTCATGGCCGACTGATTTTATAATACACACCATTTGCACCACTACTCACGCTCAACTCCTTGATTAATATATTTTTAGATTCCTAATCGCCAATACTAAATTGGTTTCTGCAAGCACTATAAAAAGACAAAAACCGACGACTCAACTCAAGTAGCTATATAACAATTGAATTCAATCAAAGTCTGGTAAAATCAACCTCATCGATCCAAATGCAAGTTGCAATAAATGAAAACTTCTACAATGTTATATTTTATTTCGAGTTTAATTTTGATATGTAAAGATGTTTCTACTATTAATCAATTAGAAATTACTTTAAATATAACTTTTAAAGCAATTATTACAAAAATCAACAATTTAGCATGTATGGAAATCCAGCTATATAATTAGATTACAATGTAAAGAATTTTAATTAAATTTGTTGTTTTTTTATTATTCTTACATTTTACTAAACTGGTTTCTCCTAATGGTAGGTATTAAAAACAATTTGTTTATTTATTTATTTCTAGCTTTCGAGCTCTATGGATAGCCATATTATTTACATCTACCATATTATTCATTTCTACGTTTGCCTTTGCGGATACGTATCCATATTTGGCGTGGCGTTTTCTATGTAGCGTCTCAATCCGTAGAAGATGCAACCTGTTTGGTTATACCGGGATGACCTAAGAAGTCAAATTTAAGATATTCAATCCTTGTCCAAACAATCACCTTCTTTGTCCCAAGTAACATTAATCCCTGCTAATGATTTGACTTGCCTGCGTGTCATTGAACACACTACTGTCACAAATGGGGGGCCATGCCTTTGGAAATTATTAGTGGATGAATGAACACTAATAGTATATATAAAGGCTCCATACACTTGAGTTTTTGTATCAGCAAACTGCAATTGAATATTCTACCACATTCCACAGTGATGTGGTCCCTAAAGATTAGTTTGACTACTATAGTCATAGTCCTTTCCATTGTTTCCATAGTGTCCCATGCTGAAACAAGCTTGGATGTTGAAATTCAAGCTTTGAAAGCTTTCAAGAACTCCATCACTGGTGACCCAAATGGGGCTCTTACAGATTGGGTTGACAGTCACCACCACTGCAACTGGTCTGGCATTGTATGTGCATCTTCAAATCATGTCATTTCAATTTCTCTGGTTAGTCTTCAGCTCCAAGGGCAGATTTCACCATTCCTTGGAAACATTTCAGGCCTTCAGGTTTTTGATATAACTTCAAACTCATTCACTGGGTACATTCCTGCTCAGCTTGGTCTTTGCACTCAACTTACTCAACTGATTCTTTTTGAAAATTCTCTCTCAGGTCCTATCCCTCCTGAATTAGGAAACCTGAAAGCCTGCAGTATTTGGATTTAGGTAGCAACTTTTTGAATGGAAGCCTCCCTGACAGCATATTCAACTGCACTTCTTTGTTGGGTATTGCTTTTAATTTCAACAACCTTACTGGCAGAATCCCATCAAACATTCGGAATCTAGTTAACGTTACACAGATTGCAGGTTTTGGAAATAGCTTGGTAGGGTCTATACCTCTTTCCATAGGTCAGTTAGGAGCTTTGCAATCTCTTGATTTTAGCCACAACAAGTTATCAGGTGTAATACCTCGAGAGATTGGAAATCTGACAAATTTAGAGTACCTTGTATTGTTCCAAAATTCCTTGAGTGGGAAAATCCCTTCTGAACTTGCTAAGTGTAGCAAACTTTTACAACTTGAGTTATATGAAAATCAGTTTATTGGGAGTATTCCTCCTGAGCTAGGAAATTTAGTTCAGTTGGAGACATTGAGGTTACATCACAACAACTTGAATTCCACCATTCCATCTTCCATATTCCAGTTGAAATCATTAAAACATTTAGGACTCTCACAGAATAACTTGGAGGGAACAATAACTTCTGAGATTGGATCTATGAATTCCTTGCAAGTTCTAACCCTTCATTTAAATAAGTTTACGGGGAAGATCCCTTCATCAATAACAAACTTGAAAAACTTGACATATCTGTCAATGAGCCAGAATCTCCTTTCAGGTGAACTTCCTTCAAACTTGGGTGTGCTTCATAATTTGAAGTTTCTGGTTTTGAACTCCAACTACTTTCATGGATCCATTCCCCCTAGCATTACCAATTGTACTAGTCTAGTAAATGTAAGTTTGTCTTTTAATGCTTTAACTGGGAAAATTCCTGAGGGCTTTTCAAGGTCGCCTAATCTTACTTTCCTGTCTTTTGCATCCAACAAACTGACTGGAGAAATCCCAGATGACCTCTATAACTGCTCAAATCTTAGCACTCTAAGTTTGGCAGTGAACAACTTCAGTGGATTGATAAAATCAGGTATCCAGAACCTGTCTAAACTCCTGCGCCTGCAGCTGAACGCAAATTCTTTCATAGGACCAATTCCACCAGGGATTGGAAACTTGAATCAACTCATCACTTTATCCCTTTCTGAAAATAAGTTTTCAGGTCAAATCCCTCCAGAACTGTCCAAACTTTCTCACCTTCAGGGGCTCGCTCTATATGACAATGTATTAGAAGGTACAATACCTGATAAACTCTCTGAATTAAAAGAACTAACCAAACTTTTGCTGCATCAAAACAAGTTGGCTGGTCAAATACCTGATTGTATGTCAAAGCTTAAGATGCTTTCATATTTGGACCTTCATCACAACAAACTCAATGGGTCCATTCCAAGAAGCATGGGGCAGCTTAATCAGCTTTTAGTTTTGGATCTCTCTCACAACCTCCTCACCGGATCAATTCCTGGAGATGTCATTGCACACTTCAAAGACATGCAGATGTATCTTAACCTTTCTTACAACCACTTGGTTGGAAATGTTCCAACTGAGATGGGCATGTTGGAAATGATACAAGCTATTGATATTTCAAACAATAATCTTTCAGGTTTCATTCCCAAAACACTTGCTGGGTGCAGAAATCTGTTCAATCTTGATTTTTCAGGAAACGATATTTCAGGCCCTATTCCTGCAGAAGCTTTTAGTCACATGGACTTGCTTGAAAGCTTAAACGTCTCAAGAAATCATATAGAAGGTGAAATCCCTGAAATATTGGCAGAACTTGATCATCTTAATTCCCTTGATCTTTCTCAGAATAACTTGAAGGGAACTATTCCTGAGGGCTTTGCCAACCTTTCCAACTTGGTGCATCTCAACCTTTCCTTCAATCAACTTGAAGGTCCAGTACCTAAGACCGGAATATTTGCACACATCAATGCATCTAGTATGATGGGAAACCAGGATCTTTGTGGAGCAAAGTTCCTATTGCCATGCAGAGAGACAAAACATCCACTATCCAAGAAGAGCATATCTATTATTGCTGCAGTTGGATCTTTTGCTATACTTCTATGTCTAGCACTAGTGATTCTAATTCTCAATCGAGGCACTAAACTCTGCAATTCTAAAGAAAGGATATTAGTGCCAATCATGGACCAGATTACAGTTCAGCATTGGCACTTAAAAGGTTCGATCCAAAGGACTTGGAAAATGCCACTGGTTTTTTCAGCGCAGACAGCATCATTGGTGCTAGCAGTTTGAGCACAGTTTACAAGGGTCAAATGGAAGATGGCCAGGTTGTAGCCATAAAAAGATTGAATTTGCAACAATTCTCTGCAAATACTGACAAGATCTTCAAGAGAGAAGCCAACACCTTGAGCCAGATGAGACATAGGAATTTGGTCAAGGTACTTGGATATGCCTGGGAGAGTGGGAAAATGAGGCTTTGGTTCTAGAGTACATGGAGAATGGGAATTTGGATAGCATCATACATGGCAAAGGGGTAGATCAGTCTGTGATCTCTAGGTGGACCTTGTCTGAAAGAGTCCGAGTTTTCATTTCTATTGCTAGTGCATTGGATTATTTGCACTCTGGTTATGATTCTCCCATTATACACTGTGATTTAAAGCCTTCTAACATCCTTTTAGATAGAGACTGGGAAGCTCATGTCAGTGACTTTGGGACAGCTCGAATCCTTGGTCTTCATCTGCAGGATGGTGGTAGTACCCTTTCCTCGTCAGCAGCTTTGCAAGGCACAGTTGGCTATATGGCACCAGGTACAAGCCTTTTCTATTTTGCTTATCTATTCAATGTATAATATATTTTCTTAACAATTATGTTCACGGCAGACTTGCTATCCAAATGAATATTTTTGTTCTTGTTGGACTTGAACAGTGAGTAAATCCTGCACCTTAAATTGTTTTAATAAGCTAAAGTAACATAAAAAAGAGCTCATGACTTGAACGTGTGTTAGTGTCTATTTGCTGTTTTCATTCAATGCATATGAGCCCATATTTGATTATTGTATTCAGAGAAGGTAGCATCGTCAAGACTAGCATGATTACATAACTTCTTATTTTCTTGCTTGCGAATATTGAGTTATAAATAGTCCATGCCACAACTATCACACTCTCTGCCCCCCTTCTCAGATGCTATATTAGTCACCATCACCCTTTCACTTAGTTAAATATACATATTACCTTTTCAAAGTATTAAGAGAAAAGAGACAGTGGTTACAATTCACACTGGATCAGTATTAATTGATTGTACCAAACATGAAGTAGAACACTAGAACTATTGTGACTGCATTAACATATTCAGCATATCCCATACACTGACTATCATTTCCTTTAGTTTCACCCAACGTGAGTTTACTGTGAAGAGCTTCCATCAGGTTTTCCTACTGGTAACTTTAACTAATTGACTTGTAAGTAAGGAACAGCCAGAAACATTTGCCATTAGATTCATAGAAGCATGCAGAAAACTACCCCTTTAGATAGTTAAATATATTTTCCCTTCTCTAAAGTTTGTGCCCAAACAGATAGCTAATTTTTTGCCTATCATGCATACCTAAGTATTTTTTAAAATATCAAATATAACTCTGTTTCCAATCCTCTTGGCTTATTAACTTCGTATACCCAAAGTTTTTATAAATTTCACTCTCTAAACGAGATATTTCTGTTGTGTAATTCTCAGAATTTGCCTACATGAGGAAAGTAACGACTAAAGTGGATGTGTTCTGCTTCGGTATCATAGTAATGGAGTTTCTAACAAAAAGAAGGCCAACAGGACTCTCAGAAGAGAATGGTTTGCCAATCACTTTGCGTGAAGTAGTGGCGAAAGCCCTCGCAAATGGAATAGAACAACTTGTCAATATTGTGGACCCTTTGTTGACCTGGAATGTTACAGAAGACTGTGACGAAGGATTGGTAGAGCTCTTTACGCTATCTTTGTGTTGCACCCTCCCTGATCCTGAACATCGACCCAATATGAATGAGGTGTTATCTACCCTTGTGAAGCTTCAAACAACACTGTCTTGTTAAATGATAAACATCAACAGCCAATCCTTGGAGCTGCTTCTTCTAAAGAATAAAAATTAAATGCTTCCCAATTACCGCAATACTGTTGCCTTTAACAACAGCAAAGCCTTATTGTATCCATGTTAGTTTTCCAATAAATGTATGGAAATTATCAGCCTTCCTTCACAATCATGTAATATAACATGATTGTCCATTGTTGCATGCTTTTTCATTTTCACTCCCCCTCCCCACTCTTGGGTTAAATGCAAATATACTTTATATATTCATTAATAAAATTGTACAGTGGAAACCAAGGAAATTACAAAGTACAGTACACAATCATAATCTTCTAAGAAATAAGGCAAACTAACAAAACTATAAGCAAAAACTTACACTATCCACTGAAGCCAGCCCCCTCAGCCTAAAGTAGGCATTTAATCGTTTTACTCACCTAACCCTTGCTCTGTCTTCCACTCTTTTCTCACTTTCAGTACACAATGTAATTTGCCCTCTTATATGGTTGGAGAACGATGTTATTAATGTGGAATGAAAAATAACAGATTACTTTCAAGTTCATTGCCCAATACTTCCAGGAGCATGAAAGAACCTTCCAAGTTTTCTATTAGTCATAAAGGCTCTAAAGTTTCTATCGTATTCAATAATAAATTCCAATTAAACATAATTTGAAATTTAAATTAAAAAATGTAAAATTTTGGAAAATACTTTTCTCAACAAGTTGCAGTTTCAGATTTAAGATTTACCAGTAGAACTTGTAGCTATGAGGCTGTTTGTAGACTACATGATGCAATTTCAACAAACTGATTGCATTTGCATATAACAATTAGAAAGAAGAACATCATAAAATAAAACAAGAAGGCCAAAGGGTAATAAGAAAATGGGGGTTGCCTCAATGACAGGGAGGATCAGTATGAAGAAATTCTTGAATGGTTGAAGGGAAGTCCAATTCTCCAAAAGCACCATCAGAAATAAAAGCAGCTTTCCCTAAAAGCAAGTGTGCCAATCTCAAGGGCTCCTGCTTCTCCTCCCCACCACCATTCAGAAAGTGCTTGATCCACCCATCTAACCTCAGCATCTCCTTCCTACACTTTGGCCCTTCCACACCGACAATTTTTGCATAAAACCCACCTTCACAGTGACAAGAACCACCATCATCAAAGCCATCCCTTTGCTCTTGTTCCTCTGATAGCCCCAAGAGCTGCATTAACTGCTCAATGTCATCATCATCTTCAGCTTCATTTGCAATAGTGACATGATCTGTTTGAGAAGGGTCTTGATGGGTTGGAAATTCTTGGGAAATGGAGAGGAATGCTTGAGGAGGTTCACTGCTATCTTGGGAGGGACAATTCTGGCTACCACTGGGTTGGAGGAACATGGGAGAACCCAAAGTGCTTTCTTGCATCTGAGATTCTATTGCTGGTGAAGTTTGGTCTAATTTTAACCTCTTCTCAACCTGAGCGAGAGCATCAAACTTCAGAATCCTAACACCATTAAGAACATGTTACGATGTTGAAATTACAATTACATATACATACCCGTTTTAGTGAGGAGAAAAAATTGGAATGCGATGAAACGGATAATGGTCGAATTTTGTTGTCCATTTATCTCTTTCCTTTGTATGGTTAATACGTTGTCAACGACGCAGCAGTGCGGTGCACTTTACTAGATAGAAGTCTTGTGATATTTGTTATCACATCCACATTTATATAAGAGTTTAATAGCACAGTATAAAATAATTTTATACTGAAATTATTAAGACTATTATTTAGTTGTTAATTTTTATAATAAATATTTTAAAACTCATATTAGTAATAAATTATAATTGAATAACAGTATAAAATTTTGTACAATACATAAACATTAAATTCTTTATATAATATACCTAGAACATTAGTATTTAGTGTGTTGTGGCCTTGCCGTTCACGTATTTTTAAATTTTTATTTTTTTATTTTTTACCCTAAAAATAGAACACGGGATATGAAATAAAAAATTATTAAGTAACGGAAACATTGCTTAAATAGAATTAGAGTTCAATTTGGTGGTCTGCAAGCGTAAAGTGTGAGACTGATAGAACAAATTGACACTTGAATCATGTAAAAAGCAAGTAAGATTCGGTTGGATTGGATGATACACAAGATAATTCACATTATCTGAAGAAGTACATTGCAATAACATATACTTCAAACACAAATCTAAAACTCGAGTCCAGTAGTCAATCCTCTTCTTTTTTCCATGCTCACTTTCCGGGGACGAAGTTGGTGGCATAGGCCCATGCGTTGTTGTTGACTGGGTCAGCAAGGTGATCGGCAAGGTTCTCGAGTGGACCCTTTCCGGTCACAATGGCCTGAACGAAGAACCCGAACATTGAGAACATGGCTAATCTGCCGTTCTTGATTTCCTTCACCTTCAACTCAGCAAAAGCCTCTGGGTCATCGGCAAGGCCCAGTGGGTCGAAGCTGCCACCTGGGTAAAGTGGGTCAGTCACCTCACCAAGGGGCCCACCGGCAATACGGTAACCCTCAACGGCACCCATCAAGACAACCTGGACGGCCCAGATGGCAAGGATGCTCTGAGCGTGGATCAGGCTTGGGTTGCCCAAGTAGTCAAGCCCACCCTCGCTGAAGATCTGGGACCCGGCCTTGAACCACACGGCCTCGCCGAATTTGACACCGTTGCGGGCCAAGAGCTCGGGGAAGACGCAGCCCAAAGCTCCGAGCATGGCCCACCTGCTGTGAATGACCTCGAGCTCACGGTTCTTGGCGAAGGTTTCTGGGTCGGCGGAAAGCCCAGCAGTGTCCCAACCGTAGTCACCTGGGAACTCGCCAGTGAGGTAGGACGGGGGCTCGCCGGAGAATGGGCCCAAGTACTTGACACGGTCTGGGCCGTACCATGGGCTTCCGGAAGAGACCTGCTTGGTGACGGTCTTCCTCATGCTGACCCTCCCAACTTCTGGGGCTGATGGGGAGAGCTTCACGGCCTTGCCGGCGAAGGATGGGGAGGAGAGGGCCATGGAAGAGGCAGCCATTGCTGAATTCAAGGATAAGCTTGCTCTGTGCTTGTGTTATAAGGAGTGATTGGGAGTTGTGAACGGTTTGGTGAACATGGGTTGGAATTTATATGGAGTTGGAGTGCTTGAGCTCTTATCTTGTGCTATCTAAAGCTACAATCTCATTGGGGGTTTGAGATTTTGTTGCTACACTTGGCACCGCTCTAATCCACTAATGGGTTAGATTCTTCGTATGGTCTTCGACCAATGTGGGTCTTCCACGTATGACTACGGGAATCCAGTAGATATGTTTGTGAATTTAGCTACAGGGGAAGGTGACACAGAAAATGGCTTGAATTATTATATGTGGTTATCCTTTCACTGTGTGAGATATTTAACTGGGTCCACTCTTGTACCAAGGCGCATGAGAACCACAAATTTTGAAATGGGTGACCACAACGGACAGATGTTCGATTTCAACAAATTTTGGCAAACGGGGAGAAAGACGAAGACAGACAGGCAAATTGTGAAAAGAGCGAAGTCGGGGTTGATGGTTACACGGGTCAATTTTAATGAGGGAGCAATTACATGAAAATATCGTTAGTTGTATTGAACAAATACGTCACTAGTGAAGGGTGGAGGCTCACATGATCAGAAACCTTTGTATTATTTATTTAATTTGGTCCACTATTTTGAAAAATCAAAGTACTCACAGTCACACCCTCATGATTTAGTATGTTAGAAACGGAGAGGTTCTGAAGGGTGGGTTATTGTCTTATTGATCGGGAAAACTGCTGAAGATATTAAGAGATTTTCGAGTTAGTGAGTAGGGAGAAAAAAAGTAGAGTTTACTAGCTATATATTATCTGTATAAAAAAAATTTGATTATCAACCAATTAAAAATTATTGTTAGTATGACTTTAAAGATAATTATTGTAAACATCAACAAACTTATCATACATGATAATTTGTAATTGGATGACAATATAAAACTTTTTACATTGTTTGTATATACCTTATTTTTTTCAAAAAAGAAAGCCAAGCAAAAATATTAGGAGAATTTAGAAAGCACCCATATAGTTAATTATTAAAATATAAAGGTCAAATAATTTTTTAGAAATGTTTTTTTCATCGAAAATGGGAAAACTTTTTCTTATTCCTTTAGATTTTGAAGAAATACTTTTGAAACAATTTTATGTAAAAAAAATAAGAAACTAAGAAAATAATATACGACATCAATTATTTGATATTCAAATAATATCATAAATAATTATTTAATGTAATAAATTAATTAAATTTATAAGAAAATTATATGTGTATGAACGTTTTAAATTAATTTTTATTTAAAAAGTTCTCAATGTTATACATATATAAAAGGTTTTTACTTATAATTTAGTAAAGTACACATAAATGAACATGTATAGCCATAAGTAGGGATATTGGAGAATAATGAAAGTCTAAAAAGCATAAAATAAGATTCATTGAGTAATGTGACTTAGATTGTGTTCGTTTTAATTTTTTTGAAATTTAAAAGTTATTTTAAAATTAAAAAATAAAGAAATTAATTTTTAAGATTAAAGTTATTTTAAAAACTCGTAAAATTAATTTTCTTTTAAACTGCATTTTTTTTAAATTACTTATTTAAAAACATTTTTAAGATTTTGTTTGATCTAATTTTTCTTTTTAAAAGTAGAGAAATCTAGAAATATAAAATAACATGATGAAATACCGAGTTGTACATATATTAAATGCTCGTGTAATGTTAAGGGAGCTTATACTTGCTCGGAAAGCTTTATTCTTTTTTCCCACTTCACTTTGGTACAACTGCACAAGCATTCTCATCCACATTTATACATAACTGCGCATCGTAGCAATGGAGTAACTGTGTGGTCCCTACCTTGCAGTAATTGATAATTTGATATTGAGAAATATTATTTGTAAAATAATTTATACAACAATTTATACGACAACACTTTTTGTGTTTATCTCTCTCCCACACCTTATTTATTATATCTCATTATAGTGAAAAAAAAAATGTTATTATACAAAACTATTGTATGAATTATTGTAGATATAGTTCTTTGATATTTTTACCGGTGTCCCATTTTACAGTTCATTTAGCTGACATAACTTATCCAAAATCTAAAATGGCAAATTCTTATTGGATGGAAGAGGTATTTGTGATGTTTCTTTAGATATATAATCTCTTAGAGGGAAAAGAATCCAAAAAGGTAAGTGATATGAGATCAAGTCTTTCAAAAGTTTCAAACCAATAGAAATTCAGATAGATATCTCCCAGAGCCACAATTGGACAAATAGGATGGTTTTTCTTGCCTATTAACGGATTTGTGTAATTGTGACGTGAATTTGTACCAAACTAATTACCGTACCCGTGTAATGCACGGGGTATGATTTGAAAATTTATATATAAGAATTAATTGAGATGTCAAAATTAATGTATATGAATACTACTCTTAAATTGATGGATATAAAATTAAAATAATCTTTTTTTTTTTAATCTAAAATAATCTTACTTTAACCTTCATATAACTTTAAAATAAATTCAACATGTTAAGAAAGAAAAGTCTTGCTGAGTATCGCACCAGAACTATCTTATTTTTTATTGATACAAAATGCTAAGTGAAAGCTCCATTTACCAATAAGTCTCCTTTTCCAAAACAGAAAATTGCTTACGAAAATTTTGATACAGTGCCAGCAGTAACTGGTTTAGCAAAATTTAGATACAGTTGAATGAAATGGAATGTATTCCTTAGTGATTGTCTTACATGCACAACAGAATTTTCCCCCACTTTTAACTTAAATTCATCTTTTGAGAAATTATGACATGATTGAAGTTATAAATCGTGTGATATCTTATTTTAGTTACATGATATTATTTTGTCACTTTGGTACCCAACATTAATGACATGCATTAATTAATAATTACTAGTGTGGATGAAATCGATATAATATTTAATTTCTCGAATGTAATTGAATTCAACGTACTAGTATTTCGCAAGTGGGAATTGTTTGAAGACTTAAAAAACTAGTATAAGTCATTGTACAATATTTCCACACCAAAATAATTCAAACGCCACACTAAAATAATTCAAACCACTGTGAAAAGTGCGATCGAAGTCATTGTATCAAACTATCATTGTATACTTCTTCCCGTTTTTTATATGAGCAATAAATAAGAGTATTATTTTAATCTTAATTATAAACAACATAAGATATATTAATTGTTATTTTTTTATACTTTTAATTTATTGTAAAGTCTATTTGCATTTATTGACATTAATAATATAAATTACACTCACTGGTAAAAAAAATTATTTTTTAAATTATGAGTAATATCATTAAATATAACCACTACTTAAATTATTTAATTTATGAAAATTTTGTAGAATAAAATTTAATTTCATAACATTATTAATTAATTCTCATGCTCTTAACAAAACTGAAATCTTCCTATACGTTTCCACTAGGGATACAGTCCAGGAAATTGTACTAAGATGCAGGAGAACCGTTGCCACCAAATCAAATTATTTATTTAAACATTGTCATCGATAAAAGGAAAGGAAGCGGACAAAAAAAATTAAGAATTAAATATGCTTTTGGTCTTTTAAAAATATGATAGAATTTGTTTTAGTACTTAGAAATTTTTTTCCTTGAATAAAATTTTTTAAATATTAAAAATACCTTAATTAGATCTCTGTGCTAAATTATGTTTAACTTTTCTGTTAAATGATAGTTACATCAGCATTACATTCACCATTAATTTGCTGATGTAGCCATCTATGTTAACTGTTATATCTAGGTCACATTAGTAATATACTTTTTAAATAAAATTATTATGTGTTTAACCCTGAACCACATATATTTTTTAACTCTAAAACAAAAGTAATTACACAATTTTTTTTATTAAAAATTATTACTGGGCACTTCAAGTAATAAAATATTTTACTTGAAAGCTGATGTAGTTATCATTTAATAGAAAAGTTAAACAAAGTTTAGCACAGAGATCTAATTAAGGTATTTTTAATATTTGATAGATTTTATTCAAGGAAAAAATATTATAGAAACTAAAACTAATTTTGTCATATTTTTGGAAGACTAAAAGCATACTTAACCTAAGAATCAAATAGTAGACCCTCAAATTTTAGATCAGATCAACTACTTAAATAAAATTTTAATAGAAAAATAATATAAGTGTGCTACACGAACTATGCAGCTCAAGTACTCAAACAACTTGAAAGTTTGGGTATGTTTGGTAAAAAGAAAATAAATAGTTAAGAAATAAAGGGGATGAAAATAGAAAAGAAAGAAATAGGTAAAAAAAAATGAGTGAGAATAAAGGTGTTTGGTTTTTAAAAAAATAGGTGAAAAATAAGAAAGCAAAAATATAAAATAAATTAATTAATTAAATTTTAATTAATTATTTTACCTTATAGTCAACTATTGTCCCTAATGATCAACTATTGTACCAAGAGGTGTTTCGTGGGTTTTGATAATTGTACTTAATAATTGATTATGGTTTTTTTTTTTTTTGACAATTTTAAATTGTCACAAAATATTAAAGTCGCCACAAAACATCAATTAGTGGCGGTTTCTAACCGCCACCAAATGTGGAGGTTGCATCTCTCTCTTTGCATTTTCATGCGCTTCAATGAATTGAAATAAAAAAGTATAGGTCTCACATCTTTTTATTTTTCTCTTCTCTCATTTCCAATCCACCAAATAAGGCAAGTTTTTTTTATCTCTCTTCCATTTCTTCTTGTTCCTCTCCATTTCTACTCTATTTTGTGGATGCTTGCTCAAGTTGTTGAGAAACATTATTTACATGGAAAAAACAAAAAAACTTTTAGGAAGTGGTATATGTTGATAAACAGTTTATAAGGGACATATAGTGAAAAAATTGAAAGCAGTACATGTGGGGGTTGATGGTGGAAATTTGTTTTGAGAAATCGAAATCACTTTAATTCTTAATAGATAACTTCTTTCAAAGATTCTAATCAACAAATAAATATGTTTAAAATGAGACTTATAATCTAAAACTTAATATGAATTCTTTTATTCGAACTAGCAGTTTTTAACTTTCAACTTGAGAATATTTCGATCAATATATAATCTAACATTATCATTTCGATTCTAATCAAGATATCAAGTAGTAACTTTACATAATAGATTTGAATTATAATTATACTTTCACTTGAATTGAACATTAATTTCGAGTTCGCTTTTAATTTACAATAATGTATGATTCGAAACATATGTTAAGTCACATAAGCATTGTTGGAAAGGGATATGGATAAAAGAAGGAGTCATAGATAGAAGAAAGATTTATAGATAGATTAAAATTAAAATACAAAGAAGGAGTCATCGATAGAAGAAAAGGTTATCGATAGTGGAATTTGAGATGAGAAAAACATAATGCATTCAAATAAAAGGTGGATTAGAATATACACATTCTCTTTAGAACCGGTAGTCATTAATGCAGCGTGTGTGGTATACAAAGTTTGTACAAATGTCAGAACCTAAGAAGAAATGACTATGCGATTACTTATTTATAGACAAGCTATCTAATGGTTAAATCCGTATGATATTGACGCGTGTACGGTACACAAATGAACCTAAATAAGATTTTGTCACTTGTCTAAAACTGTCTTCTATCAAAAACCGCTTCCAACTTCAACACGAACCTCTTTTTGCGTATGGCTCTGATCTAGATAAGTTCTCTTTTCGAACATGACTTGAGCTTTTCCCATATGCATTAAAGTCTTTTTGAATCATATTTAAAACTACCTTTTGAAAGCTATGACAGATTTCTCTAGCCATATTTCCATCTTCTTTATATATTCCCAATAATTATATTCGATTAAAATTGTGATGACCCAGCAGTGGGTTAACTTAAAGGCCTGAAAATTAATGGGTAGCAGAATTGTTATGGAGACAATAACAGCAGCAAACCCAGTCGAAGCCTCTGATTTGGGTGAATCTGTTTCAGCAGTATCTTCAAGACCACTATCACCATCACTGCACGACACTGGTGGCAGTAACAACAATATCACGCGCATTGATCGTAAATTATACTTGGCTGCGGTGGAAGGCAACTTTCGAGAATTCACAGATACCCAGAATTTGGAGAGTCAGCTCACCCCAAACAAAAACACCGTCCTTCATATACACTTGACATCTACAAGAAGTGAAACAACGCAAAATGTTTCACAAACATTCGTTCAACAAATTAAGGGGAAGTGTCGAGGTATAATATTCCAAACACGTGAAACTGGTACTCCTGTTTCACAACAATTTGTGGATGAGATTCTTGACAAGTGTAGCGGTCTAGTTCTACTCCCTAACGCCAAGGGAGAAAACACTCCTTCATATCGCTGCAAGGTATGGACACTCCAATATCGCGAAGTTATTGGTTGAACGTGTCAAAGCTTTTCCACCAGATATCGAGAATGGAATTGGAGCAGAAAAGAAGTTTGTGAGGGCCACAAATAATGAGAAGGACACTGCATTACATGAGGCTGTGCGCTATCATCACATTGAAGTAGTGAAGACCTTGCTAGAAATGGATCCTGATTACTCGTATTGTGCAAATACTGCCAATGAGACTCCGCTTTATCTGGCATCAGAAAGGCGATACCAGCAAGTAGTGGCTGAGATATTAAACAAAGTGAAATCACCAGCATACGATGGCCCCAATAATCGAACAGCATTGCACGCTGCTGTGATTAACCGTGATATAGGTACCAAATTGACCTAGCTCATGTTCATCTGCTTTGTTGTTCGTTTATTTTATTTTATTTTTGTTTTTGTTGATAATAGTTTCTCATATATATGAAGCCTATACTTTTTTCATGTTTGTTCTCGTTGTGATGTATATAATCTGAAACAGCGTATATTTTCTTTTAATTTTTTTCTAGAATAATAAAGAACTTCGTTCTAATTTTAATGGTAATAGGTTTTCTGTTTAAAATGTTTAGTACAATGACACCAAGTGAAACGTAAACACAACGATAGATAAATGAGAGAGAGAGAGAGAAAAAAAAGTGTCAGTAGAGTTGCTATGGTTCTAGAGGAAACCTAAGTTTTTGTAAAGTTATTTTTTGGGTTAATAGTTAAAGGAGTTTGGGCATATCAAGAGAGAGAGGGAGAAAAAGTTTTTCAATAACATTACCAAAACCCTTAAATTTATGAGGTACTATTAATGTATGATATAATGAAGAGAGTTATTACCGTACCCAGAAAAATCTAAAAGTTTTGGTACATTTATTTTTTGGTTCTATAATTGAATGAATTTAGGCAAATCAAATGAGAGAGAGAAGGAGAAGGAGAAAGAGAAAGTTTTTCAATATAACAACACTAAAACTCTTAAATTTTTGATAGTAGCAAAATAAAATTTCTCTATAATGAAAGAGAGAGATAACGATAAAATGAGTTACAATAATGAATGAGAGAGATACAGATGGGATAAGGGGTTTACGGTGTCTATAAGTTGGGATTATAAATTTTTTATAGGACCAAATCAGTAATAGACATATGGGGTATATAATTTAAATAAATTAAGAATGAGAATTAAAGTCATATATTTATTGGACCTATAATTTTGAGTGTTAAAAGAATGTACCGATGATAGAGGATGATAATGATTTCTCCTAACAGAAGTGGCAAGAGATCTTCTGAAGAATGAACATGTGAGAGTGGCGGTCAAACATGCGGACAAGAAAGGTTGGATTCCTCTTCATTACGCGGTGAAAATGGGGAAAAAAGATTTTACGGAGTTGCTGCTTGAACATGATGAGACCAACAGTACTGCATACATGCAAGATAATGAGGGCAGGACGGCTCTACACATCGCTGCTTATGGTGGTCGTTGGCGTATCATGGAAATGATTATAAAATACTATCCAGATTGTTCAGAGCTAGTAGATAAAAATGGCTGGAATGCTCTTCATTATGCTGTGAATGGGGAGAGCGTGATTGCAGTGAATAGAATCATGCGCAACCCATCTCTTAGCAACCTTTACAATGAGAAAGACGTTGATGGAAACACACCCCTTCATCACCTCGCAAATTCCTACTACTCTAGTCTCAGATTTGTGTTTCACCGCAGAGTGGACAAACTGGCATCAACAAGAAAGATCAAACAGCCCTTGATGTTGCCTATGCTAAGATTGAAGATTCACTCAAAATATTGAGAAAACAGGTAAAAGTTAGCACTTCTAATATTAATATCCATTATTTGACTACAAATTTATTTCATTTTTAACTACATTTCTGTACTTTATTTTTTTTCCAAAAAATTACACGTACTCAAATATCTTTAGATATAAAGAGTTGGTCGAAATTTAGAGTAAAACAAGGTTCATTCTATTGATTTTCACATGAAGTACGACAGTTTTCTTTAGAAACAGAGTAATAGTGGGATAGTATTAAAATAGTTAGTTGAATAGAGAATTAATGGTTTTAAGTTGCTTGGAAAAACTGTGTGGGGCACGAGACTTTGTGGTTAAAGAGATTTTGCCAAAATATATAGTTTTAGTAATATTGGTACAAGGCATTTTACAATTGATGTAGGTAGCACTTGTTTTCGGGACACTTACAGCGGAGGCTTAGAGGTTAAAAGCCTATTTTTAGTGTTGCTCCACAGCCTCATTATAAGCTGTTATTAAAATTTTATTTTTAGTACAATCTAGAAGCATCAACAGATTATATAATATACATTAGATAGTATTAGATCGTTAGTTTTATCTACAATATATGTTGCTGCATCACTTCTAGAAATTTGTATCAGTTTTAACAAAGTAATTAAAATCCACATGTGATTCCTCAAAAAATTTTATAGGAATGTTATGACCTGCCATAAAACCTGATGCACCATAAAATCGTTAAAGAATTTTACATATTCTTCTTGAGTTCACAATAGGAGACATATAGCCTTCCTTAAACTATAACAGTATTAACCGATATGGTGTGATATGGTTAACAAATAATTTTGTCCCTTAAACATGTGATGAGAAATTCAATTCTCAGGTTCATGTGTATAAAAAAAACATTTATTGAGAGAAGTCAGCCTCTTAAATACATAGAATAATCTAGATTCACCAAATATATATATATATATATATATATATAACTGTGTAAGACTTTTTAGGTCCTTCAGTTAACTACAATTTTACCGAAATGCAGGGCCTAATAGCGCGATTAAAAAGGGCTGGAGCAAAACGAAGTCAGCGGCTAGATCAAAAATCAAAGAGTGGGCAAGAAGAAAAGAGTCACAGGCTTGTGTTTACTAATGAAGCAAAGGAGTCTCATCTGTTAGTAGCCACACTCATTGCAACCGTAAGTTTTGCAGCTGGGATTACCCTACCAGGAGGTACCATACAAGATGGCGAAAATAAAGGTAGCCCAATTTTGGGGCAAAGAGCCTCTTTCAAAGCATTCATTGTGGCAAACACTATGGCAATGGTTCTGGCAGCTTCTGCGGCTTTTATACATCTTTTCTCGCCACTGAATAAAGCCAAATGGAAGGATTATTATCTCTCTGAAATAGCCTTCTCATTCACTTTGATCGCAGTAGCAACCATGATTGTCGCCTTCGCTACAGGCACGTATGCCGTATTGGGATCTTCCTCGGTTGGTATTACTGTTATCACTATTGGATTGTGCTTCTTCCTTGTCTTCAGACAAGTGCTGAAAATGAATTTCAGAGGCATATTTCTCCTCACTCTCATGAAAAATTTGGTGAATGTAATAATATTTTCGTTCATAAGATTCACCTCGAGACCGTTTGGTTTCTTCTTCCTCCTATTCCAAAGAGATCATGCTGAGCGAATCAACCTCTAGTACTTTTTTACAACTGTACTGCAATTTCAGAGCTAATAATTATTATTGTATCCATGCAATTGCATGGACGCTTGTTGCTCTATTTATTGTAAGAAATCACTGGCTCAAAAAATTAAAATTTACCGTCTTTGTTGCTTTAAAATATTTTCATAGTCAAAATCAATAATTTCTGCTCAAAAATATGGCTTAATTGCATTTTTTACTCCCAAGTTTACAATTTTACAAATTTTGCCACTCTAGAATTTTTTTTCACAAATTTTACCTCCAATTTTCAATTTTTGTGAATTTTGCTTCCAAGTAGAAAAATTGCCACAATTAAGATATTTAGTGACAGTTTTTCCTTTAAACTATCATAATTAAGATAATTTTGTAGCGGTTTTTCTTTAATTGTAAGGTTTTTTTTACTAGGGGGCAAAATTCTAACAAATTAAAAATTAGGAGGCAAAATTCGCCAAAAAATTCTAGGGTGACGAAATTCGCAAAATTATAAAACTTGGGGGCAAAAAGTACAATTGAACCCAAAAATATTTACCAAGTTATTTGTCAAATGAATGTGATTAGTAGGGAATAAGTTATTTACCAAGTTAAGTTTCTATAAATTAATAATGTTGGGACCATGAATTTTGATTAATTTAGAAAGATATTAATTAATTAACTATTAATAATTGATAGAAAAAAATTGTTTTACTCATGAAAAATTAAAATTACAAACACGTACATATATAACAAAAAAAGAGTTTAAGAGATATGCATTGACAGTACAAAAGATTTTACATTTTTAATGAATCAAAAATAATCATTGGTGCAACTTTTAAAGTAATTATTATAAAAGTCAATAAACTCACCGTACATAACAATTTATGGTTCAATGACAATATAAAAAATCTTTACTCTATCATGTATATATTATTTATTCTAATAAAAAATATATTATATTATTATCTTATACAGATTATGCTTATTTCATGTTATTTGCTGCAAACAATTATTTATAAAAATCTTAAACAATAAATTATTTATATTGGTTTGTTTCACAACTCAGAACTTCGTTCAATCCTTGATAACAACTAAGATTTCCATTTACCACATGGATTTTATAGGAATCATGTTTCAAACCTTACATCTTCGAGCAATTACTCAAGTATTAATTTTTTCATTGTCTCTTCAAACACTATAATCAAGTATTCTTTCAACAAGTCTCTTTAGGCTTAACCAAACCTTACAAGTTTGAAGGTAACAACTAACATGTAACCCTAGATTATCCTACGGTAAGTCTAGATATAATAAATGATGGTCTAAATGCTATCATAGTATTTACAAGAATTACAAAGAACATTTTCAAATGATTGAAAATAAACGAACATATAGTAAATGCAAGTTCGTCATTCTCTCCAAATATCTATAACTTGCTCCTAAGACTTTTACAAAAGACTTTGAAACTATAATTGTTGTGAGAGCTTCTTATTCTTGTTCGAAATAAACATTGAGGTGTATTAAATATTATATTGAATGCTTTTTTTTCCTTTCTAACGAGAATATTATAATGAAGTGCAGTTTTATCTTCGTTTGCTATGTTTTGTCTGTGTGATAAACGTTTCAATACGTGAGCATATATCATTTGATTTTCTTTAAAATGTTGTCTTTTTAACTTCTATTTTTGTGTCAATCACACTCTTCAAAATACGAGAATTAATTAACTCTATCATTCTTTTTCTTCTAGATAAGACTATACGCCAAGTAACTTATTGTGCTTGAGATGTTGAAGCTAGTCTCGACAGTCTTGTCTAACAAACCATGTAATAGGCAAAACTTGAAACTAGCTGACAAATGAAGCTAGCTACGGCACATTAATTATCTTCTACTCAAGCAAAACATTTGAACACTCTACAATATATATAAAAAAAATATATTAGCCTTTATCAAATACAACATTCTTATAACTTATTTATTATAATTAAATCTTAAAATTATATCGTCTTAGGCCTGACAACTTACAGTGTTTGTATTAATTGTTTATTTTTTTAAGATAAACGTTAGGTTATACCAACAAAACTAATCGTGTCAAATTGTTAATATATAACATTTTTTTATAGTAATTGAAAGAATTTATTTTGTAATTTTACATATGATGCATTAATATGTCTTATTTAGTATACGAAAAAGCATATACTGCATTACTTAAAAATATTTTATTTAGATTACTAATATTACTAACATTAATAATGTGTTTAGATCACTAATTACTTTATTTAGAGCAATAACGTTAAAACTTTTATGGTTTATAGTAATTACGGATGAAAACATTATGTTTATTAATATATATTTTATCTTTCTTCTGTTACTTAAAGTAAAAGACATTGGAAAATTCTTCTCTCCCATAGAATCCGCCAAAACTGAAAAATCTCACTTAAAATTAGGGGTAATACTAGTAATTTGATTTTAGGTGGAAAGTTTTGAAAATTAAATTTTGAAATAAGCAGAAATTATTAGCATTTAATAATTAAAGGTAAATAATTTAAATATAAAATATTAAATCACACTAAATTAAGGATTTAATTAAATGGAAATAAATTAATACTAAATGGAAACAAATTTAAAAGATATGCTGAGAATTTTTTTGTGATTTTCGTAATACTTACCTTTAATATAAAATCCATATTCGTATCATTATAAAAATCCAGATAAGACCCAAAAAAATAGATATTTACAAAATAAATATGGGATTACAATATATTAATGTATAATCAGATACATTTATGTGGTGTATAAATTTTTAAAAGATATCAATGTAAAATTAACCACTAAATAAAGATATTTACAAAATTATATTTACGTGATGTATAAAAATAATAAAAAAATATAATTAAGAGATCATTATATATTGTGTAAAAGATATACTTTATTTTTAATTTTTTTATCAGAATATTAAATCAAATATTTTATTACTTTTTTTATCAAAATATTAGATTAGATAAGTTATTAGAAATATTAGATTAGATAAAATAATAATAATATTAGATTAGATAAAATATTGGTAACATTTTAGTAATATGTTTTTATCTTTAAAAAAAAAGGTAATTCGCAATTTTAATTATTTCTTTTATCCTATGAAAATGTTAAATAAAATTTTTGATATTTTTCATTAAAACATTCAATAAAATATTTTATTACTTTGTTTTATCCAAATATTAGATTGATTAGTAATATTAGATTACATAAAATATTAGTAATATTAGATTAGATAAAATATTAGTAACATTTTAGTAATATTTTTTTATATTT
Organism: Spatholobus suberectus; assembly: GCA_004329165.1. Taxonomy (NCBI): domain Eukaryota; kingdom Viridiplantae; phylum Streptophyta; class Magnoliopsida; order Fabales; family Fabaceae; genus Spatholobus; species Spatholobus suberectus. The sequence goes on along the minus strand of CM014733.1, from coordinate 59,076,269 downwards.
TCTTTTTGTCTTTTTAAATATCTTTTTATATTTTATTAGTTAAAGTAATCTTTCTTTTATTAATTACTTAAACAAATTAATATTTTATTAAATAATTATGGGTAATCAGAATTTTATATTTTCTTATCTTCTTCTTACATATGTTTTTATATTTTATATATTTTATTAGTTAAAGTAGTCTTTTTTTATTAATTACTTAAAAAAATTAATATTTTATTAAAGTAATCTTTTTTTTACATGCAGCAGAATATTAAATAAATTATTTATTACTTTTTTAATTAGAATACTAGATTACCTTTTTTCTTATCTTCTTCTTACCTATCTTTTTATATTTTATATATTTTATTAGTTAAAGTAATCTTTCTTTTATTAATTACTTAAACAAATTAATATTTTATTAAATAAATATGGGTGATTAGAATTTTATATTTTCCTTTTATATTTTTTTATCTTCTTCTTACATATCTTTTTATATTTTATATATTTTATTAGTGAAAGTAATCTTTCTTTTATTAATTACTAAAACAAATTAATATTTTATTAAAGTAATTTTTCTTTTAGGTGCATCAGAATATTAAATAAAATATTTTATTACCTTTTTTATCAAAATATTAGATTAGATAAATTATTAGAAATATTAGATTAGTTAAAATGTTAGTAATATTATATTAGATAAAATATTGGTAACATTTAGTAATATGTTTTTATCTTTTAAAAAAGTATTGGTAATATTTTAGTAATATATTTTTATCTTTTATACTTATGAATATGGTGATATTTGATAGATTCAAAATTATAGTTATTGTTAATTTTTTTACTGTATTTTTTTTAATTTCCTTCTAATATCTTTTCCCAAATTTGGTGACATCTAATGATGCATTTTTTTTAATATTTTATTTTTATTTATTTATTTTCCTTCTAATAGTAGTATATACTTATTATGTTTTAAATTTTTTATATTTATATTTTTAAATTAATACAAATTATTTTAACCTAACCCATATTTTGTCCATGCATTGCACGGATACACGTATATATATATATATGTATGTATACATACATATATGTATGTATACATACATACATACACATACATACATACATACATATACATACATACATATACATACATACATACATACATACATATATACATACATATATATCTATATATGTATGATATATATGTATGTATGTATGTATGTATGTATGTATATGTATGTGTATGTATGTATGTATGTATGTATGTGTATGTATGTATGTATGTATATATATATATGTATGTATGTATATTATGTATGTATGTATATATATATATATGTATGTATATATATAGATAGATAGATAGATAAATAAATAGATTATGATAAAAAGTCATACATTTAATAAATTTATATTTCAATTATTAAATTTAATAAATATATTAGATCTAATAAATATAATATTTAATACTATTTAAATAAAATATTTATTATATATTTATAAAAAGATAAAATAGACTATGTACTGACAGTGTAAAGTTGTTTTACACTGTCATCCAGTTGCAAATTAACCACCATGTATGGTAAGTTTGTTGATATATTTTAATAATTATTTTAAAAGTCATAATAACGGTGATTTGTAATTGGTTGATAGTGTAAAACTTTTTACACTGACAGTGCATAATCATTAAACACTTATAAAAATACTACATTAAAACATTAAGTGTTACATTAATACATATGTAATAAATATCATTAATGTGAACAATTTAATTCTTCATTAAATAAATTAATTCTGTTAAATTTTATTAGATTCAATGGCTATTATAAAGTTTGAGTTTTCATCAATGGCTTACAACCGTTCAAGTCTCCTTTGCTATATATATATATATATATTATAACTAAAACTTAAAATTACATCGTCTTAGGCCTGACAACTTACAATGTTTATATTAATTGTTTATTTTTTTAATATAAAGGTTATACCAAAACAAAACTAATCACGTCAAACTGTTAGTATATAACATTTTTTTTTAGTAATTGAAAGAATTTATTTTGTAATTTTACATATGATACATTAGTATGTCTTATTGAGTATACGAAAAAGCATATACTGCATTACTTAAAAATATTTTTGGTAATTCAATGAATTTATTTTGTAATTTTACCTGAGGATTGCTAAATGTACGAAATATTGTTGTGCGAATTAGATACAATGAAAACGTGATTACATATAATTGATTAAATAATAAATTAGAGAATAAAAGAAAAAGAAAATTTTGACGGAAATTATGCCAAATAATTGACATACAGGTTTCGTAAAAGAAAAAATAGGTTATACACTGATAGTGTAAAATAGTTTTATACTGTTATCCAATCACAACCCACTATATATGGTAAGTTTGTTAATTTTTATAATAACTACCTTAAAAGTTATACCAACGGTGATTTCTGATTAGTTGACAGTGTAAAACTGTTTTACACTAACAGTGTATAGTTATTAAACTCTTCGTAAAAATCGTTTTATACTATTTAGTATTTCTCTTTTATATATTCTACTGCATTACTTAAAAAAATTAAAACATATATGAAAAAGCATTACCAGCTAATATATTTTTTAGCATGCTCGGAACCCCGACGCCTTTTCTTTTTATTTTTCTAATTTTCATAATTAAAGAATATGTCAAATTTTTTAATTTTTTATAATGATTTTTACTTTTTGCTATATTTATATTTTGTTTTATTTTATTACTAAGATTATAATCAATAGTTTTTGAACAATTTTTTTCGTAAGTTTGATTTTTACAATAGATTTATTAAATATAATATTTATTTCTTAGACGTATTATTGAACATATTTTGTCAATCAAATTATGTTACCGTAATTATTAATATTTTTTATTTTGTGTAAATAAAAAAACACTAATTATATTATTTTATTATTTTTTATTTTGTTAAAATATTAAATATGATATAAAAAAATAAATTTAAATAATTATGACTTTTATTAAAAAAAATTTAAATAATGGTAAAATTGAAAAGTAAAGAAAATAAAAGAAGAATATAATAATTCCTTCCTTTAATTTAATTGTAATTAGACCGTTCAAAAAGTTATTTTAGTTAAAATAATAAATATGACTAATAAACACTCATATTTCAAGTATTTATTATTTTCATAATATAATTTTATTACTCTTATATTATAAATTAAAATACACAAGTTCAAGAGTGAGAGTGAGATTGTCATCAGCAAAAATCAATAGATATTTCACACCTATTATACGATTATGAAAGAAAAAAAAGAGTGAGAGTGAGATTCTTATTATTCTCACTCTCTTAATTAGTCATTTTAAATATTTTCTCTTTTCTTTTTTCTGGATGTACATTTTATAAGAAATTCTTATAGGTGGTTCGAGACCATAATAGTCCTCACTAATTTTCATAAGGCATGTAATTAAGTGCTATTAAATTTTTTTATAAATTATATAATTTAAATAAGTGTTATATAGACATTGGTAGTAACCATGGACATGTGGTAGTCCAAAACTACCTAATAATTTCTCACATTTTCCACACTACCCTTGTAATTAGTTATAAGGGTGTTCACGGGTACGGGTAACTCGTTGACCCGAACCGACAATTGACCAAATTAGTTCGAGTCAGTTTTTTTTAAGCATTCAGGTCGCACCTAACCTAAATTGTTCAAGTATGAGTCGAGTAACATGTTTTAATTTACAAACCCGTTATCCAACCCGTTAAGTGACATTTTATTTAATTTATTATTTTGTATATACTTTATATACTAATAATTATTAATTAGTGAATTACTAATACTAAATAAGACAAAGAGTAAAGACACTCCACACAGTCGTAAAGTTGTGAATCCTTGTTAATTTTAGATCACTACATATTCCATGCATGTTGTTGCTATTCTTTTTCTCTCAACTCTTGTTCTAAGTTTTTTGTAAGCTTTATATTAATTTTAGAAACAAGTATGATGAAAAACAAAGTACAAAACTAAATACAATATTTTTATAATGTGTCAAAATTTATAAGAAAAAAATACAATTTTAAAAAAATTTTAAATACACGAACTCGATTACCCGACCTAAACCAACTCATTAATAACTGGGTTAGTTTGGGTCGGGTCTGACACAAGAAAAGTATGAACCCGACCCAACCCAATCCATACTATTTTAATTAGGTTGGTAATAGGTTTGGCCAAACTCAACCCAACCCGATTCGTGTACACCCCTAATTAGTCAAAGAATGGTTCTCTCAGCCATCTTGAACTATTACTCTTTTATTAATTTGTAAATTTGCTTCTTCTTAATCATGTATCTCTTTTAATCCATCCAATTTTATTTCTATTTCTAAATTAAATTTTAGTATTATTTTTTTAAAAGAAATGGTCAGCAATTAAAATTATCTTTATATCATAATTTAAATTATTTATTATAAATCTAAAGTATAATTTATATAATAAAATATTTATTTATTATACATTTTAATTATAACATAATTTATATATTAAAAAATATTCATTTATTATAAATTTATTTATATAAAAAAATTTATCGTGTACATACTGGTCACATTTTTCATTTGTACGATTCTTATTTTTTTACCTGAATAAAAGTTAATAATTAATTAAATAAATGGTAGGAAATAAAATATTATTAGGCTAAAAACTAAATAAAAGATTTAAAAGAGAGTAAACCTCAACGCTAGGGCACGGTTCTGTCTCTCAATCACTGCAGCTCCGGCCCCTCGCTTATTCCCGCGCAGCTTCTTCTCTCAGTTTCAGATACCAATTGGATTTCTTCCGAAACAAACTTGTGAGTTGTGATCAATAATTTTCATTTTTTGCAACATTTATGTGGGATAAATAAAAACTCGTAACTCTATTACTTTAATTTTCTGTATCCTCCGCAGGTTTTCAGAAATTCGGCGATTAATTTTCCATGGCCAACAATCCGTCACAGCTTCTCCCATCAGGTTTCAGATTTCATTATTATTATTATTATTATTATTGTTGGTAATGAATTCAATGTAGCATTGAAGTGTGTTTAAGAGAATATGTGATTTGTGGTGGAAATATGCAGAGTTGATTGACCGGTGTATAGGTTCAAAAATTTGGGTGATAATGAAGGGTGACAAGGAGCTTGTTGGCACTCTTAGAGGCTTTGATGTTTATGTCAACATGGTCCTTGAAGATGTTACTGAATAGTAAGAACACATGTCATTTTGCTTCTTGTTCTGTTATTGAATTTTGTGTTCATTTGCTTGTTTCTCTGTGAAACATGTGTTTATTGGGGGTAGGAAGGGAAATTATAAAATAAAATAGAACAGGGCCAGTCAGTTGCAAGATTGTATATCTTTGCGTTAGGGTGTTACTCTAGAAGAAAATCCTTTAGAATCCTGTGTGGTTTTGGTTGTTAAACTTTCGGGGGTGAAATTGTTTTATGCATGAATACGATGCCCCTGCTTTTTAACATTTCCTTCTAATTGGAGTTGTTATATTGTTATATTTCAATACTTTATGGTTCTGTTTTTTTTTTTTTCCGCAACTTTTTTGAAGGAAGTGTTTATATCTCTACTTTGAATTGGTGCGATGTTGGAGCAATAACGTTACTGATTCAAAAATTGTTGTATCTTCATTTTACATTTGTCTTTTTGGAAGTCCATTTAAAAAATAGTTTTGGCAGTTTTATCGTTGTCAAGTTACTGAGAAATATAAAGGCTGCGAATATAATGTTTTAACCTGGAGGCCCTGGACCAGTTTCTTATGTTATATTTCTGCTCTTGTGGAGCATACATAAATAACCTTATTTAGCTTTCCCAGTGCGCTCTTTCTTTTTGGTTCGTGAAATATCTGGTGTAATTTTTTTTGAGAAGAACTTCGCAGCATTTCTTATTGTCAACTTTGATTATTTGAAATTGTACATAAAGAGGACTTTCTTAGTTGGTGGCTTTTGTGTCTGCATGATTTGAATTAGCTTTTGATTTTCTGATTCATGTGTTCATTTATGCACATACGTGGGTATGCATTGAATTGATTCGGTTTGTTGCTTTCATATTTCATACAACAGTGAAATCACTGCCGAAGGGAGACGGATAACCAAGCTTGATCAGATTTTACTCAATGGAAACAACATTGCCATTGTAAGTCAATATTCAATTATTTTCCGTTTACTTGGAATCTTTGGAGTATTAATAAATCATTTGATTTGGCAACTCTAGAAAGTGTTGACAATAATCTAACATGATTTTCAGTTGTTCCTCGCAAGTGTTTTACTGACACTAACTATTATCTGGCTTAATGCAGTTGGTCCCTGGTGGTTCACCTGAGCCAGAATGAATAGTGCTACGTGGTTACCAATATATTTTAACGAGGATTCTGAGGCGACTAGATTTTCACTTTCATAAGTTTGTTTTTATGATACATAGTTGTAGTGTAATGCCTGTTTAACTTTTATCATCATGTTGAACTGCGGATTGTCCAGTGTGACAAAAGTAATACTACTGATTATGACAAATAATTGTGCGCCTTTATATTCCTGTTCCTACTTCCGTTGCTATCAGCTTTCACTCTCTGTATGAACTGATCGAGTCAATTGGACTCCTCTTGATCATTTTCATGCGGTTCCGTCTTTTAATATGTAATTAAAGCTCGATTCAGATACGAGAAAATGAAGCTTGCTATTTCTATAATAATATTGGTAACATAACGTGCCTCCACGTAAGGGAGTGGAGGGGGGAAGGCCTAGTTGAGGATCGAACCACATAGGTCAGTGTCAATCGAGCTAAAAGCTTGATTGGGTGTAGTTATAGATTGAATTCGATTGGTTTCAAAGAAAAAAATTAATTTAATTCCATCAGTTTTATATTTTATCTTTTAATTGGTTTGATTTTAAATTGAAATATGATTCAGTTTAATTTAAAGTAGATTGGATTTGATTGATTTTTTGGTCATTACTTTTTTGTTGTATTAGGAAGTGAGAAATTTACACTGAATTATACACAACTAGTTAACTTTTTGGTGCTATACACGGGTTGTTGAATTATTTATTTATAAATAATAGTGTTATTTTAAATAAAATTAGGATATAAATATTTCTTAATTTGTTATCTGTTTATAAAATAAATTCAATATAGCAGCACGTTATTTTTTCTATCAATTTTGGTTAACTTTTTTATTTAAAAAATGTTATATTTCTTAACTTTTTCATCAAATTCTTTATTTCTTCAAAATTCAAAATAAGAATGTGTTACGAAAAAAAAGTATAATTAACAACTTGAATAATATGAATAACAATTGGTGTTTTCATTGAGTTACAGAAAAGATTATTTGTAAGTTGGATTATGACGTAATGTACTGAATGCTGACATGTAAGTGAAACTGACAATGTAAAGAAAAAAGACTGCCATCGGGTCAATTTTGATAAAGTAAAGCCACTGTATATGTTGACTGTTAAAAAATGTGGCAATATTATGAGTTCCACATTAAGTAGAATAAAAAATTTAATGTAGTACTTAATCTATGAGAATCTTTCATCTAATAATTTTGGGTTAAGTTTTTCTGTTGTGTTTTAAGTCATAACAAATGTAAGCGTTAGTCAGCAAGATAACCAAACCACAGGAAGAGAACCAAGAGATATAATAATACACTACGGGAAGGAAAATGCTACAAGCAGGGAACATTTTATTTTTCTTTGTTCAATATTTGATTTGATTACATTATACATTTTTATTTTTTTTTGGTAGGGAACTAAATTGTAACGATTTACATGTATGACCTTTGTATACTGTTGAAATATTAAAAAAAGAAAAGAAAGAGAAAAAAAAAGGGTAATAATGGAAAAAGAACTACACAATGTTGCAAGGCATAGTAAAGTTGAAATATCACCTAGAATTCATCAAAGTATATGAGAAAGATTGCTTCCATGATCAAACCCCGTTCAAATAAAAAAAGGATTAACTGGGTGATGAGGCATGGAACTAAACTAGCAGCATATTTTCAGCAGCCATTTCGCATTCATTCCCAATCTGAGATGTTCAATGCATGGCAGGTATGCTCAGTTAAATCCTGCTGATTGAGCTTGAACTCTGACCTCTCCTCTCTATGTAGAAAAACTGACAAAATTGAACGATTGCACAGGTAAGCCTTCTCAATTAAGCACGTTTTGCTGCCCTTGCTCTAGTCACAGACATTACGTAGAGCTCCTCATATTGTGCTGCTGATGACTCCCAGCTGAAATCTATGTTCATGTCCTTCTGAACAAGTTGCTTCCAACTCTCAGGATTGTTCTTGAAGAGATTAAATGCTCGTACAAGAGCACCATTTAACCCCTGTCAAAATTGTATCATTAGAGTTGACCAGAACAATGAACAGCATAAAATAATGTTTCTCTAGTAGATGAGAATGCTGAAAGGAGAGGAACGTAGGGTTAAAGGTAAAACAGGTGAAGTAAAATCAATGGTGACAGTACCGTCACTATTCTAAATAACAGGACAGCTTCTGTACTGTTTTACTGGTTGTTACCTGCTCATCGGCATTCAAGAATGTAAATCCATTTCGAAACTGTGAAGGTATTGTATCATCATCAACATCAAAAACACTACAAAATGAGACAGAATTTAGTTATTCTTCTGAAAGCAAGAACTATGCTTTCATGTCATATCATGCATGCTATGCTAACCTGTCATTTAGGCCACCAGTTTTTCTGGCAATAGGTATGGCACCATATTTCATTGATATCATCTGCAGGGAAGATATTAGGAAACTCAGTATAAGAAAAACAATTGGGAAAAGAGAGAAAGAGTAGTACACTATAATGTCATGCAGCATATAGGTCATTCATGAGGACACTAAGGAGTAGGATTACGTAATATGTGCACATCTCAAGGTTTCAGTTTACCAGTGAGGATATTTGACATATTCACTGAAAATAGGAAGCATGAGTGTCTATCATATGATGTCGACACTCCATCATACTTTGTTGCTTGCATCCTCTTTTTTTTTTTTTTTTTAGTTTCAAATATTTGTACTAATTCAAGTAAAATATCATACAAGTTCATGTTCAATAATTACTAGTTGTTTTTTTGTGTCTGAAATGATTGATGCTGAAAAACAAGAACTCTTTATCAACTATTAGATGTTATGTGTGTGTGTTTGAGTTATGCCAAATTGTGCCATACCCGTATCCTAACTAATATTGTACCAAGTTTCCAATTCCCATACTCGTTTCTATTCCCATGGAACAATTTTCCTAGTTTTTTTATGTATGGAGCCAACAAAGTTTTACTAAAATATAAATAAAATTTGATAAAAGAAAAGCCCTATATAAGGTTTTAAAGCTATAATTTCCATCCATTTAAGTGTTTGTCCCTACTATTATGGTATAGGTCCCTGTAATTTCCTGTCATTTGGGATTTAGTAACTAAGTTTTTGCTCATTAAGTTATTGGTCCCTTTTTTTTTTTGAAGGATTGGTCCTTATAGTTTCCAGATATGAACGTATTTGTTCCAGAGACAAAAAGCCAAATGAGTGAAAATATGAGGACTAACATCCTAAACAAATAATTTTAAGGACCAAAATCTTAATTAAACCTAGAAGAGAAATTCCAATATGCAAAGGCAAAGTCATTTTGATCCCTCACCATTTGGCAGTCCAAATTCAATGATCTACTGCCCTCATTTTTGTATTTCTGTTAGGTTACTGTTAGCTATCATTATTCTTATCTCCGAGCCTCACAATGGTCATTTCTCACCATTGATCCCTAGGAAAAATAATCTTTAATATGTTCAAAGGGACAATTATGTATTTAAGCTGCATCCTTATCTATGTCCATAATAGATCTCTTAGATTTTGATGATCCAAACCAATCTCTTTCTTTTCCCACTTTATATACCAAAGCCTTTATCTCTCCATATTTATCTTGCTCCCTGACCTCAGACACCCAAGGTCTTGTTTCCCAAATCGGAATCTTGCCCTTCCCTTAAGTCTATCCTTAACTTGCTTGTAGGACCATCTAGTACCCTTGGATTCTTTCTCCCCTCACTTTATTTCATTTGAGTTCAGACAATGGATTTCGGCATGCTTAATAATGGATTGAGTTTGACTGAATGAATATCAGCTATTAGTTGAGCAACAAATATATAAGCCTCCATAGTCACAACAGTTTTCTACAAAATGTTGAAACAATTTTTTACCATGAAGATACACTTATTATGAAACAAATCGAGCATATATTTGCTTTTACAATAGTATTCTATAATGTCATTTTCTGCAGATTTTTTAATATTTGAAATTCATGAACAGCCATTTTGACCATTACCTGTGTTAGGCCACAAGGTTCAAAGATTGATGGAATGATGAACATGTCAGATGCAGCATAAATGGCATGGGAGAGAGATTCATCATACTTCAATATCAACCTTATGTGATCATGATTCTGAAAGTGGTTGGCAATGCCCTCAAATTCTTTCTAGAGAAGAGAAAACTGGTAATCAGTTGACAAAAAAATGGGGGAATGAATTGACATTCAAAGAAAAATCAAATTTCAACCTTAACAGCCTAAATCTAAAACTTTTTTTTTTCTTAAAAAAAGAACTCAATAATCTTCCTTTTCGCATAACTATCTGGCTTTCTCTCACCTACATTAATCAATAGCAGCATATAGGTGTGTTATCCACATGCATATATAGTTAATTATAATGTTCACGATCTCCTAAGTAAGTTCTCTAAAATCATTCAAGCCTAAGTAATATATGTTTATTATCTTCTAAGTATGATACAACTTAGATTACAGTACAGGTCAATGTATGCCAAAGTTGAAACTGTAGGAATGGGTTGCAACATCATGATTTCCAACTTCACATTTAATTATATTTTATCATACAATCCTATCCCTTGATTTGATATTAGATGTATTTCAGAATGATTCCAGAAGAGATACCAATCCCAATGACATCTGATACAAAAATTTCATAAAACAAAAAATGGTATATGTGACACTGGCATTAGCTTGATGATGTGGTCAATTTAATTAAGCATTCATTGTACGAATTTTACTGTATCAATATTATAAATATTAGAGGATCAAAAGAAAATAGATCATTTTATCTCCTGTAAAAGCAGCATTACCCTAGGAATTTATGTATGTAAGGATACGGAAGCTATAATCCAGTTCAGGTATTATGCATTATTTTTTGGTTGCAATGACAATACAAAGTTTGAACCCATGTGAAATTGCAAACTACCCAAACCCCACATCACTAGCTCAATCCTAGAGGCTTAATGTTTTTAAAATTGGGTTAGTCATTGAACCAGTCAACACACTGGTTCAAGATTCAATGTTTCAACCATGGTCAAATTAGTATTAATAAAATAATAATAATTAAATAATATATAAAATAATATTAAAGAAACATAACATCGTAACTTATAACACTAAAATTTAAAAATATAACACCATTTTATAGTTTCTTAACATTCAAAGTACAAATAAAAGTTCAAATCAAATATATCATAATACTCAGGTCTAAGTTTCAACAATACACAACAATGTCTATTAACAATAAAAAGTTTACATCTAGAATAAAAAAGAAAATGATAGAATTTTCATTTTTTAAGAAGAAAGTCAAAACAATGTTGTATTAGGCATTTTTCATTGACTCATTGTGAATCAGACTTTTATCAGTTTTCCGATCCTTTGACCGATTTTTCTCAAGGCCAATTTTGTGGCTTATTTGGACCAAACTAAACTAGTTCATCGGTTTTCCGATTGAACTAGCCGATCCAGTCTTCAAAACACAGATTAATACAACTTAATTTGCAAGTATAAAATAGCTTTTAGGTACATGCCATCAGCAATAGTAAATAGTATACATGCTGCTGAGATCTCGCATTAACTAGAGATATGACCAATTTAGTCCTTATAAGGCTTGAACAATCCTCACCTTACAGTTTTCTTGGGTTGAGTTAGGCTCTAATCCCAAATTCTAAGATAGTATTAGGGCTTATCCTAGATATAAGCCAAAACAATAAAAAAGATGAACAATATAATATTGCTATGCTACCTGTCTTTTCTTTTTGTTTGTTTTTCTCAACAATGTGATTAGGATCAGCTGTGATTATTTTATTTCACTGAAACATATGCCTATGTAAAATCTGTTTTATTTTTTGGTTGAGAATGAATTCCACCTATATTGCATGTGAGTTGGCATTTTATTGACTATTTCTCATTCTATACTGTTTGATCTGTCTCCTTTCTAAAAAACAATAGAATACCTATAAATTTCAGCCACAAGGAAAGAAAATACGACCTGAATATGTGGCACTGGACTTGAACCAAGAAGAACAAATTGTCCTCCCAACTCCAATGTTAGATATATTGCATGTCTAATAAGATGAACACCTTTTTGTGGAACCAATCTTGTTATACAGCCAACCTATCAAAGAAGAGAATAGAAAAATTGAATCAATAAAGCATCTTCAATTCTACGAATAAGTCACGAATTATTAATAATTAAATGAGTAACAGATAATTTGAAATTTCAAGATAAAGAGCATTGATTCTCCATATGTATGAAAGATACCTATCAAGCAAGTATAAAATGACTCCATAAAGCAACATCATAAGGTATTATCTTATAAGTCAACCACTTCCAAAAATTAATTGAATATGTTACAATTGTGTGCAGTTTATGTATCACATGTTAAATGAGTTCATGTATCACTGATATACCAAATTCTGAATTAGGCAGCTATAAATTTAGGATATATAATTACCAATGGCCTCCTAACATCTGCAGATGAAAGACCTAGGTTCCTTCTCAAGGCTTGCTTATTCTCTGCTTTCCCTTGAAGATCAGTTGCATTGTACTGGACTGGAAGAAATGCATCGGTGGCAGGATTCCATGCATCAGTATCAATACCATTAAGAATACCAATGAACTTTTTGGAGTGGGCAGAGAGTGTTGAATGGAGACCATGTCCTCCCTGCATTTTGTACAATAATATCATTCATGGGAAAACTTTTTAAGATTGAAAAGTTAGGAAGAGTGCTTAAGCAATAGTTTAAAGTTAAAAAACATTGAGAATGAATTGTGTGTCTCTCCATTGTTTTCTCAGTGTATACATAAACAGCCAAATCAAACAATCAACTGCAAATCATTTCCAAGCTATGCCAATTTGCAAATCAAATCAGATATCCTAGTTCCTCCTATTATACATGTAACAATATGAAATTTCAAATAATGATAAAGAAATAGGCAAGAATCCTTCATTATTATTAGAAGCAAAGCCCTTTTTATTCTTATCAAGAACCAAATCTTCAGAAAGCTTAAGTTGTTAGGTGGAGCACGTGAATGGTTTTAAATCTACAACACACCCTCACTTGAAAGCCATTGGGGCTTGAAACATGGATAAAGCCCAAAGCCCCTCAAACCTCGTGCAGGTTTTTTTAATTAAGGGGAAAAAAAAAAACAGTGCTGGAATTATTGTCTGATTGGAAAGATAGAAGTAGCAAAAATCAAATTCTTAACCGCTTCTTCATAAAGACTCAAATACCATGCCAAGGACCAACTCTCTAACAATCCTTTTTCCAAACCATCAGTTCACCGTAGAAAGGAAAATGAAATAGACAGTTTGTAGAAAGTAAAAAAGGGAAGACTTTTCTGGCTTTTTTATTCAGCAGTAAAAGTACTGCTTATATAGAAATATTACATTAAAGTCTATTCCTTGATTCAAGGAATAATAAACGGAAACAAATAAAAACAAACAATAATGGAGATCTTATTTTTAAAACAAAATAAATCAAATCCCTGTTTCCTCTAATAATAAAATCAGCAATATCTTTAATTCCTACACCCCCCTCAAGTTGGTGCATAGATATCTATCATGCCCAACTTGCTTATCAAACGTTCAAAAGTGGGTCTTGCTAGGCTCTTGGTCAAGATGTCAGCTGTTTGTTGATTGGAAGGCACGAATGGCAAGCAGATAATTCCAGCATCCAATTTCTCCTTTATAAAGTGGCGATCAATCTCAATGTGCTTCGTTCTATCATGTTGGACTGGATTATGAGCTATGCTTATTGCAGTCTTGCTGTCACAGTACAACTTCAATGGGAGTTCTACTGTCATCTTGAGTTCTTCTAGGATTCTATAAATCCACAGCCCTTCACAAATTCCTTGGGCCATTGCTCTAAATTCAGCTTCTACACTACTTCTAGCAACAACTCCTTGTTTCTTGCTTCTCCAAGTTACCAGGTTTCCCCACACATAGGTGTAGTATCCTGAAGTGGATTTTCTGTCTGTAACAGACCCGGCCCAATCTGCATCAGTGAAAACAGCAACATTCCTTTCATTGGTTTTTTTAAAAAATAAACCTTTTCCAGGATTGCTCTTTAAGTACCTCAAAATTCGATAAACTGCCTCAAGGTGTTCTTCATAAGGAGAGTGCATAAACTAACTGACAACACTCACTGAAAAAGCAATGTCAGGCCGGGTATGAGACAGGTAAATCAGTTTGCCAACTAACCTTTGGTATCTTCCAACATCAACAGGAACACTTCCTTTTTCCCAAAGTTTCACATTGGGATCCATGGGGCTATCTGCTGGTCTGCAACCACTCATTCCCGTCTCCTCCAAGAGGTCCAAAATGTACTTCCATTGGGAAACAAAAATTCCCCTTTTTGAACGAGCAACCTCCATGCCAAGAAAGTATCTCAAAGAGCCCAAGTCCTTAATCTCAAATTCTAATGCCAAGTTCTTTTTTAACCTCTCCAATTCTACTTCATCATCTCCAGTAAGGATGATGTCGTCAACATAGACTATTAGTGCAGCAACTTTCCCTTTAAAGGAAATTTTTGTAAATAAAGTATGATCTACTTGCCCTTGAGAGTATCCTTGTCTTTTTACGGATTGAGTGAACTTTTCAAACCATGCCCTTGGAGACAGTTTGAGTCCATAGAGAGACTTTTCTAGTTTACATACCTTTGACCCAAATTTGTCTTCGAAGCCTGGAGGACTATCCATGTATACCTCTTCCTCCAAGTCACCGTTGAGGAAGGCATTTTTTACATCTAATTGATGCAAAGGCCAATCTAAGTTGGCAGCAAGGGATAAAAGAATTCTAACGGTGTTAAGCTTTGAAACTAGGGCAAATGTCTCTGAATAGTCTATACTATAGGTCTGAGTGAATCCCTTAGCCACCAACCGTGCCTGATATCTTTCCACTGAACCATCAGAATTAAACTTTCACAGTGAAGACCCACTTACAGCCCACAGTATTTTTTCCAGTAGGTAAAGGCATAATACTCCAAGTATGATTCTTCTCAAGAGCTCTCATCTCCTCAAGAACAGCTTCCTTCCACTTTGGAACCTTTAGAGCTTCCTGTACATTTTTTGGAATTTCTACACTAAACAATTGAGAGGTAAATGCAGCAAAGGAGGAAGACAAATTTGAGTATGATATATATTTAGACAGAGGATGCTTAGTACAAGATCTAACACCTTTTCGAAGAGCTATGGGCATATTCATTTCAAAAGACTCATCTTCATTATTAGATTTAGAAAAAGAAGGTTTACCTGTATCAAATTTACTGATTAAATTCTCACTCGGTTCAGACTCATGGCTATGCTGGAGAGTTTGTTCTTCTTCAACTTCCTTATTTTTCTTCCTTTGATAAACCTTTCCCTTCCAAATTTGGTCACAATCATTGAACCTATTTCCTGTTTCCTCACAAGAATCATCATGTTGTAGCACTAAGGTTGGTTCTTTCTTATTTTCAGTTTCCAAGAATTGTTTGGTACAGTTTTGCTTTGAAGATGTAGCCCTAGATTCAGTGAGAACCTCACTCATTATGAGAGTAGGTTCAGATAATGAATTCTGGCCATTTTGTTTAGGTGCAATAGTGCAAGTCTCAGAATCTTGTGAAATAAGCATTTCATTGGTCATAATTATATTTTCAAAATAATCTTCCTTTGAACTCCCCCACTGAAGATGAAAGTCATTAAAAAAAGATTGGTTCTCAAAGAAAGTGACATCCATAGTTACAAAGAATCTTTTTGATTTTGGATCAAAACACTTATATCCTTTTTGGGTTGGAGAATAACCAACAAAAACACATTTGATAGCACGTGGGTCAAGTTTTCCAACCTGCTTATGTTCATGAACAAATGCAGTACAACCAAATATTTTTAATGGTAAATTAGCTAAAATACGTGCTATAGGAAAATACTCTTTAAAAACATGAAAAGGAGTTTGAAATTGTAAAACTTTGGATGGGATACGGTTAATTAAATATGCAGCGGTCAAAACAGCCTCACCCCATAAATATTTAGGAACTTTAGTGGAGAAGAATAAAGCCCTTGCCACCTCTAGAAGGTGTTTATTTTTTCTCTCCGCAATCCCATTTTGTTGGGGTGTATTAGCACAAGAACTGTGATGGACAATCCCATTTTCAAGGAAAAAATTTCCTAGGATCTTGTTAAAATATTCCTTCCCATTATCACTCCTAAAGACTTGTATATTTTTTTGAAATTGAATCTGCACCATTTTAAAGAAATTTTTGACAGCTTGTTCAGCAGCAGATTTTTCCTTTAATAAGTACACCCAACAAAGTCTAGTGTGGTCATCTATAAAAGTAATGAACCATTTTTTGTTGGAGAGTGTCCTTATTTTATTGGGACCCCAAACATCACTATGAATAACAGAAAATGGTTTTGATGGTTTATATGGCTGCACAGGAAAAGAAGCACGATGATGTTTTGCAAATTCACAGATTTCACAATGAAACAAAGAAGGATCTTTATTACCAAACAACTTAGGAAATAAATGTTTTAAATATCTAAACTTGGGTGGCCTAACCAAAAATGCCATAACATGATATCCTTATTATTATTTGAAACAGAAATAGATTCAAAACAAGAACTTATTGTTTGTGATTGCTGTCTTGATCCAAGGCCATCTTCAAAGAGGTAGAGTCCTCCACTCTCTCTAGCACTGCTAATCGTCCTCCCCGAGTTCAAATCCTTAAACACACAATGAGAACGAAAAAAATTAGCTTAACAATTTTTGTTTTGAACTAATTTACTAACAGACAACAGATTACAAGACAAGTTAGGAACATGCAGGACATCTTGGAGTGTTAATGTTGGGGATAGGACAATAGAACCTTTTCCTGCAATGGCTGAAAAAGAGCCATCTGCAATCTTAATTTTCTGGTTACCTACACAAGGACTATATGAAGAGAAGAAACTAGACTCTCCCGTCATGAGATCGGAAGCACCTGAATCAATAATCCAAGCATGATGGGAGTTGACAAGAAGGGCAGTTGTTAAGAAGTTACCTTTTTGAGCTATGGAGCAAGAAGGAGTTTGAGACTCAAGGAGTTTGTACAATTGGTCTAACTGTTCCTTAGTGAATGGAAGCGAACTTGAGGGAGACTGCTTCTCTTGGTCAGACATACTAGCTTGAAGTGCACGACTCTCACCTCCTCCTTTCTTTTTCCAATTTAGAGGCTTCCCATGAATCTTCCAACAAGTTTCACGTGTATGCCATGGGCATTTGCAATGATCGCACCATGGCCTATCATATTTTTTACTATCTCTCTTCCCCTCTTCATTATGATTTTTAGCAGCAAGAGCAGAGCCTTCCACTTCTAAAATAGGGGCTGACTTATTTAGCATAACCCTTTGTCGTGCTTCTTCTCTCCTTACTTCTGAAAAGGCTTCACGAATTGTTGGCAAAGGTGTCTTCCCTAGAATTCTGCCCCTTACTTCATCAAGTTCTTTGTTGAGCCCAGCTAGGAACATAAATACGCGATCATTTTCTTGCCTTGTAATAAACTGAACACTGTCCTCAGTACACCTCCAGTTGTCCTCATAGCAAAGGTCTAATTCTTGCCATAAACTCATCAATTCATTATAGTATGTAGTCACGTCCCTGTCACCCTGTTTAGCATGCCATAATCTCAATTTCAAGTCAAAAATCTGTGAAGAATTTTGAATATTAAAGTATGTGTCTTTCACGGCTTCCCAAACGTCTTTTGCTGTGGGCAAGAACATAAAAGGCTTTCCAATTGCTGGTTCCATAGAATTGATTATCCAAGCCATGATTAAGGAGTTTTCAGATTTCCATGACTTGAAATTTGGATCCCCTTCGGTAGGTTTAGGCACATCCCCCGTAAGAAACCCAAATTTTCCTTTGCCTTCCAGAATTAGTCTAACAGTTCGAGACCATTCTGTGTAGTTTTTCCCATTGAGACGCTGAACATTGACATGAAGTGAGTTGGAGAAACCCTCGTGGGCGTTCAACAAAATAGGGGAAATTGCTCCTGTGTTGCCGCCTCCAGTCGCTGTAGTGGTTGAGTCGTTGGTACTGCTGTCGGTCGCTGTAGTGTTGCTACTGACCATGCCAGTCAGCAGTTTTCAATTGGCTTGTCGCCATAAGGGAAGAGGGAGAGAATCCCTAGATCGGTAAACCTAGGGTTCTGATACCATGTAAAAAGTAAAAAAAGGAAGACTTTTCTGGCTTTTTTATTCAGCAATAAAAGTACTGCTTATATAGAAATATTACATTAAAGTCTATTCCTTGATTCAAGGAATAATAAACGGAAATAAATAAAAACAAACAATAATGGAGATCTTATTTTTAAAACAAAATAAATCAAATCCCTGTTTCCTCTAATAATAAAATCAGCAATATCTTTAATTCCTACAGTTATAGGTGATGTTATTCCTAGTTGGAATTATTGTCTGATTGGAAAGATAGAAGTAGCAAAAATCAAATTCTTAATCACTTCTTCATAAAGGCTCAAATACCAAGCCAAGGACCAACTAACAATCCTTTTTCCAAACTATCAGTTCACCATAGAAAGGAAAATGAAACAGACAGTTATAGGTGAAGTTATTCCTAGTTGGTCTTATGCTTGTGCCAACACATGTTCTTGCCTTATTATTCATATTAATTCATTAAAGAAAAGTATATTTTGATAAACCAGAAAATACAAAATATGCACAAGAACAAGAAATAAACCATACCTCTGCAGTTCTCACTTCTTGGGCATAAGTAGGTGAAACTGTTGTCACAATGTTTGAGAAAACAATTCCACCCTGACCATTGGAAGGCAAAACTATTACTTATATTTGCTGACAATGTATAATATGATAGATAATAATTTTATTACCATACCTTGACAGAATTAACTCTATCATGTGCTGAGTTGTCCTGCATTCTATCTGGTCTATTTAGATGCTGGCTATCAAGACCACATGATTCTAACTCTGAAGCTGCTGCAGTCCCTTGATACTCAAAGTTGTGGCATGTAAAGCATATCCTAGCTGAATTTAATCCTTTCGGGGCATATATATCCCAGTACAGAGGAGCCTAGAAAAGAAACACAAAATGCTATTCTATAAGTTACTCAAAGGGCAAAAATTTGCTAGAAAGAATTAGACAGCTCATACAATAAATGCTGTCTGCCAATCATGGCAATGGATGATATCTGGCTTCTTGCCAGCTAGAAGAAGAAACTCAAGAGCTGCACGGCTAAAAAATGAAAATCGTTTGAAATCATCATGCTCGCCATAAAACTTTCCTCTCCAGAAGAACTTATCAGGATGATGGGGCTCAATGAAATAAACAGGAAGGCCTGCATAGGCAAAGTGAAGCTACTAAACCAGATGAAGACAATCAATTAAAATGGAAATATTTAATTGTTGACGACCTTCAATAGTGCCAACCCAGATTTTATTTTCGAATAATTGACCATCAAAGTACGACTCTATCACCACATCCAAAGCCTGAAAGAATAATCAAATTATTACAAGTAGTGAAAGATACCAACTACCAAGACTGTATCTACACGTTTTATTCTTTTCGTAATAAAATAGCATACCCGTAAGTTATGGACACGGTCATATTGCATACAATCATATTTGGGAAGCACAATTTCAACAAGGTGTCCTTTCTTTTGCAGTGCTTTACTTAGACCACTGATAACATCCCCCAAACCGCCAACCTGTCACAGAAATAACTTAATTGAGACTACGAAAAACAGATTAGCTGAAAGCAGAAGCTCTGGCATCATCCTAGGAGAAACAAAATGGAAGGTATAATGAAATAATCAAACAGAGATCTTCTTAATCATGTTAAATTTAAGTTGAAGGAATACTCATACAGATTCCATCAGGACAAAAAACTATACTGATGCCAAAAGAACTAGCCCATCTGAGAGTAAATGCAGCAATAGAACTACCAATGTGGCTACCTATGCACTCAATGCAGCATACATATTTCAAATAGACCAAGATACTTAAATCTTAAGAACTGAAACATCCAACATTCCAATTCTAGTATCTGTACTCTAGAAGATAGATAATTCTTTACTCAATTAGATGGTCAACATTCCAAAAGCTTAAGCAAATAGGCCAGCCTGACCTATGAAGAATACAACTGCTCCTATTCACTAGGATAAGGACCATGGAACAAAGAGAACATGACAAATATCACAACAGAAAAATACTGGTGAAATATTTTTCCCACATAAATTCCTGAATCTCTAATATTAAATATGCATTTTGTCCATCATTTGTTAGATCGCTAATAATCCGAATAATAATCAAGCCAACTGCATGCTTAATTCACCTGGACTTTTGCACAGACAATGACATTATTTCTAGTTGAATTCATACTACATAATCTACAGAAGTATGGACTTGTAAAAATAATATTCAGTTCAGTAGTGCAGTATCTGTTATACATACTGTTATGCTATGTAATGTGGTGTAGTTTGCTCAGCTGTCAGCCTACCTAGCATGTAGTTAGAAACTTAGAATTCTGTTAGAAATCTGAGATAACAGAACTTGTTAGAGGTTTATTTGGTTCATTCAATCAGAACAAAAAACTCTATTTTCTCTCTCTAACTTTTCTTCCATTTTCTCTTAGATTCTCAGTTTATCAGTGGTTCTTAATTTTTATCAGGACCAAATACATTTCCATCTAATCAGGAAACGAAATCAACAAGTTCAGAAACCATGGTAAGAACATGAAAACCACTGTCAAATAACTAGAATCTTGCAGTTAGAACCACTCTCAATCTAAATGAGTATGAGAAAAATAAGCCTACAGCAAATTCTTAACTGTATGCTACTTATTTTCCAAAACAGATTTAAACAATTGGCAAGAGAGGTAAAAAAAAAAGGAAAAAGAAAAAGATAAAAGAGACTGCATTTTAAGGATGTCTGAGAATTTACTTCAATACAGAACTCACACCCAGTACTTCCCCCCTTCTTTACATAAATTAAGATGCTTTTGCCATGACTCTTTAAGATTCCAGTAGGTGTTATAACGAAGGACACATTGTAAGGGGGAAGAGGGGAGATCACAAAGAATTAAAATCGTAAAGGATAAGATAAAATGAGTTCACAAGAATAAAACATGTGGATAAGGATACAACAAATGCACCTTAGCTACTGGTGCCATCTCTGCTGCAATATGAATCACGTGTAATCCTGGACTAAAGATATAAGGGATACATAAGACAATGAAAGATATACAAATTTCAATTTAGCATTAAAAGTTAATACCTTGTTGCAGATGATAAAAGCCCAAGAAATGCAGAAATAGCCTCATGTTCACTCTGTTCTTTGCAAGCCATGTATGTATCACTAATACGCCTGTCTCTCTTCCACACCTTTTCTCTCAAAAGACTTGCATCATCTACTGATATTTTCTTTTCTAGTGTCCAACCATCAATCAGAAGTAACAGTTGGCTCCAAAATTCCCATGGCATATCTTCCACTGGTTCTTCCAGTGACCTTCTCTTGCTTTCTTCTTTCAGAGTCTCAAGTGTATCTTGAAATTCCTTCACCGACTGTTGATATAGCTGAACATAAGAATTTATCTCTTCATCTGATTTTTGAAGACGGTCCTCCAATAGTTTTATCTTTTGTTGCATTAGTTCATTATATTTTTGCAATTTATCAGATGATAGCTTATAGACATTAGCTTCTTCAAGAGATGCTTCCAATTTATCAACCTTCCTTCGAAGATCCTGGTTTTGTTGCAGCACAATAATAGCTTGATCAGCTTGTTTGGATGCTTTATCTAGCAATGATTGCAAATTTTCAACCTTATCCCATAAATCCTTGTATTCAACTGTAAGTGTAGAAATTTTTGAAACATCATCCTGAGATATTGATAATTTTGATTCCAAGTCTTTTAGGGCTGATTCCAAAGATGACCGTTCCTTTTCCAATACCACCAAACGTTCATCATTATTCTTGACGTCACCAAGTTGTGTTTTAAATGATTCTATGGCATTCTTCAATGAGGCATTTTCTGCCCTTAATGAATTAAGCTCTGCAGTAAGGGAACGAATGCCATCATTATGACTTAGAGGGTTTGCATCACTCAAATCTCCATTTTGAAAGTCATGCAATTCAGCATATCTTCCTTCAGTACTTCCCTTTTGAGCCAACTCATTACGCAGTTTCTCTAACTGACTCTCCAAGAGTTCCACATGTATCTTTTCC
Source organism: Spatholobus suberectus (assembly GCA_004329165.1). NCBI lineage: Eukaryota > Viridiplantae > Streptophyta > Magnoliopsida > Fabales > Fabaceae > Spatholobus > Spatholobus suberectus. Next base: position 59,053,743 of record CM014733.1, on the reverse strand, counting down.
TGGGTGGCAACTTTAATCCATGCATCAGTCTCAGCCAACCTCATCTCTAAGACATTAATTTCTCCTTGCAATGCTTCCTTTTCAGAAAGAATCTTTTCAAGATCTTCAAGTGCACGAACTCTGGCCTGATTTAAAAGAAGAATGTCTGCACGAAGAATATAAAATTCTTAATAATAATAGGTAACAAGATATTGAACAAAAAATAAGGAAATGAGAAAAAGAAATCCATAAGCATTCCAGAAAGATTTCTTACTTTTCTCTGCGTTTCTTATCATGCCCAGCAAATCCTCAAGTTGCCTACCAGACAACTGTTCAGCCTGCTCTGCTCCATTTACGTCTATGGCCTATTTCATTTTCATAATTAAATGATTAGTTGTTGCTTGTAATAAAAAAACTTATGTTTTGACCTCTCCAATTTTCTTTGCTAGGTATATCCATGTAACAAAATGACTGGTCTATCCAGCCTTTTCTACTGAACAGACCATGCAACAAAATTTGCACTGAGCAATGTAGGTTGGTAAAGGACTCATGTCTAAAATTTTGCACTTCATACTGTAATATTATGATAGAAAAGTAATACGTTGGGCTGCATCTAACTAGGAAAAAATGGTTGAGATTCATGATATGGTTACCGTATTGTAATGATATCATATATGTGCAAGAAAACATTCATATCTCCTATTATTGTAGTATAGTGCAAGTTTGTTTATCATTACAAATGCAATAAGAAACAAAAACATCAGAACATGAAGAATATTGCAAAGTGAATAATCAATTTATCAATAAATATCAATACAAAGAAAATCAAACAAGTACCAAAATGCTTTACCAACAAAAATTAAATTAAATCTCTATAGATAATGAAAGAAATTAAGCCAGAGAGTTAGGACAAATTGCAGAGTCAGCAACATTAAAAGCTAAAGTATGTTGGTTTTTCTCTTGATTGAAATCCAAACACATCTTGTTCTTTTTTCATTGGTCATTCTCTCTAAAGGCAATTCACAAGCGTTAATGACTAAAAAAATGATAGAGAAACTAGTGAACTACATTCTCAATTGTTTTTGATCGATTTTATATTCGTTTTCCTGGTCATTCAAGTAGCAAAATGTGGAGTTTAGATTCTTCTGGCAAGCAGTTCCCTTCCTGACAAACCTATTCGAACAAAAACATCCTCCAACCGAACATCAAGTCTTCCGTTTGGATAATGAATTCTTGCAGTTTCTAGGTATCACTCTGCTCTCCTCCCTGATATTTACGTTCTATGTATGCATTGTAAAGTTGGCTACTAACCTTTCCTTTGGAAATTGGAATAATCTAGTTGAAGTTCTAGGCGAACATTAAAAAAGGCTAAATTTCCACACTACAGTTTATAACTGCGGTACATTTGATCGGAGAGAAATTCCTTCATCATCGATTAAGGCTTTCAAATGTATTATGTTTATAGCACGTCTGATTCTCCTTGTCTATTTTTTTTTTCTTTTTTCCTCTTTGCCGACGGCACCATTCATACAAAGAAAATTCAGATAGAAAGAGAGAGGTTGCAGTTTACCAAAGGCGTGGTCGTATCATTCGAATTGTCCGCAGAATCATCACTGTTCAACGAAACCTCCGAGTCTTCTTCTTCATCTTGATTCTGACGGAGACCTCCCTCTGTGGAAGGCTTGATCTGTTGTCTCTTATGCTGTGAACCGCTGCATACATACAATACTACTACGCATTCAAATCCCAATAAGGCGTAACATAACGTTAAGAGAAGCTTGGATAGTGATTGATACCTGAGAGTGCGGTTTCGCATTTTACAAGAAGCTGGAAACGAAACGCGCTCTATCCTATTGCCATTGGCGTGGTTAACACAGTTGAAACCACTCAGGTTCCAGCACACGAAACACGTTCTCAGCTTCGACGCCATTTCTCATTCAATCGATTAACCAATCTCTGTTACGATCATGAGCACGAGAACAAGAAAGGGAAGCAACGGTTTCTTTCTTTGAGCTTTTCACTTTTCAGTTCAGTTGCGTGGGTTGTGCCTTAGCGCAAACTGATGGAACGAAATGCCTCCCGAGACTCGGATTCTCTGCTTTTCAGGAACTTCACCTGTTCCCCGAGTCGGCAAATCAAAATCATTCAATCAAAATCGGACGGTTCAAATCTTGAATGTGTATCTTAGCTGATAAAATACAAATCACGTATCTACATTTAACATTCTGATTTGCTCAGTGGGTGAATACGTGAAATCTGTAACCGTAGGGAATCCGCCACGTAACACATCGGATTTATTTTATCATTTTTTATTTATTTTTCTCAGCTAAGGAAAAGGAATCTTATTTATCCGAAGGGATTAAAGGTGCTGATGCCTGATGGTGTGAGGTAGTACTTTGCCACGTCATTTGAGTCAACCAAAGGTTATGTTATGAAGCAATGTTTGAATTTGAAGCAACTGAGACCTAAATTTTAATTAGTTAATTAGTTATTAGTAGTTTTATTACATAGGGGAATGCTTCCATCTCCAGTCCCTATTTTTGTTCGATGGATAAAGATCCGTAAGATACGTATTTACACCATTAAACAAATAAAATAAAACTGGTATCATATGTTATTGACTAGCGGCGAAGAAATGTTCTAGATCTTATCGTGTGTAGCATGGCTCTTCATTTTTAACCGTAAACGCTAAATGAATCACGAAATTCTACTCTACTTTCAAAGTTTGACATGATGATAAGGATTAAGGAAGTTAATTAAACTAGCAAGGAACTCATTTTTATTTTATTTTATAATGACATGTAACTCCTATTTTTAAAATGTAAGACTTTGTGTTGAAGGCACAGTGAATAAAAAAATTATATTATAATTTAACTTCTTTTTATAAGTTATCTAATCAACTTGACTTTAAATTAATCGAGTCTGAAAATGTTTATTGAATACTAGGTTCGTACCAAAAAGCTTGACACTCGATACTTTTCTTTTTTTTTCCCATTACTAATGCAATGTTTGATGGATAAAAAAAAAGTCGCACATTTCTTTTATTTACTTTTCAATTAAAAGTGGCCAGTAAGTAAAAAGATTACATGAGATCTAACATTTATATATGTTCATGAGAGGAGAATATCACAATATTTGATTTATTCTCCCTCTAATTTAAGCATAATGTATTCGATATATTTCTTACGTATAATTTTTCATCTAACAAAACAAATTTATATAATAAAAATATCTTAAAATTAGCCCTGAGGTTAGTTAACTGAGATTAAACTACTTTCTATGCAATCTTTAAAATGCAACTTAATGGATTTAAGAAATTTAAGTCCTTACATGCTAATTCAATAACCTAATAACAATTTGTTTCTAGTATATATAGTCGTAGAGATATATACACTTTTGATGTAATTGATAATAGAATTGTTGAGTGAGAAATCACTAGGGTCGACTTAGTGGTGAGAAGTTTAGATAGTTTGTATGAAAATGTAGGTTCTATCTTTATTGTCGTTGTGTAAAAAAAAAAAGAAAAAAAAGAAACTGCTGAGTGAGATATTGATGTTGACTAAGATATTAACTTGCAAGAAAAACAATCAATTAAAAAATATCTATAGTGGAGCACGTTTACTCTCGTATCGTATGGTAGCCTCCTCATTATTACAGGTCAAATATATTGCTTTTTTTATCTATTATTATTAAATTATTAATACCAATTAACATATTTATTACATTGCAATTTTAAATTTAAATAAAATTTTAAAATATAGCTTAAAAATATACAAAATTATATGTATGTATAAATAATAATTTAGATAAAATTAAAGAAAAATTAAATGAGAAAATAAGTTATGTACCGACAAGATAAAGCAATTGTACACTGTCATTCAATCATAAACTATCATGTATGGTAAGTTTTTTAACTTTGCAATAACTACCTTAAAAATCATACCAACAATGATTTTTGATTAACTAACAGTGTAAAAAAATTTACACTGATAGTGTATAGCCATTAATCTCAAAATAAGTTATAAAAAATATGTATAAGTAACTCAAAAAGTTAAAACTAAAGATTTAAAAAAAGAAAAGCTAAAACAATATATATCATTCTTTAAGAAAGTATAAATTAAAAGATTAAATTACTCTCAACATAATATACTGTAATTCAGGACAACTTTGAAAAAAAAATAAGAGGTAAACTAGTTTAAAAAGTTAGATGAAAATTAGATAAGACAATTTATTGAATGCAACATTTCAAAAAAATGCTATAAGCTAGTAAAATAAGGCTCTTTGCCTTCTATTTTGGTTATCTAAGTTTTTAAGCTAGTCAAATAAGTTATAAATTAGCTTATTAGCTTGCTAAATACACTCTATTTCACTAGTTTGTAATATATATTCAAAAAAAGTTATAACATAGTAAAATAAATCCCTTTACCAAATAGTTCTATTTTGGTTAAACAACCTTTTAAGTTAGTCAAATAAACTATAAGTTAGCTTATTAGCCTTGCTAAGCACATTCTATTTCATTTGTTTATAACGTTTTTTTAAAACATCATTTCATATAGCATGTGAGCTTATAAGATCTTCTTCTTCTTTTTTTCCAATTTTTATCCGCACTGTCTTATTAGAATTTTTTTTCTTTACCCTTTTTATGTTCAATAACCCTAGAGATTTTATCTCATTTCACTTGCACTCTCATCAAATATAATTTCTTTATAATGTTATCTCATTCCATTTGGTAAAAATATTTAAAAATAAAAATGAAATAAAAAAATACTATCCTAATTTTTTAATTTGATTACTTATTTAAAATAAATTAAAATATAAAAAGTATTATTTGAAAATATATATAGTTACCAAAATTCAAATTATAGTCAATTAATTAAACGTATTCTTTTATTTATTAGTTCAACAACTAATTTACTAAACACTTTAGCGTTTGAGTTGATAAGTTTCTAACATATTGTTTTTTCTCATTTGTATTCTCATTATTTTATTAGAAATTTTCCTTAATATTTCTCATGTTTAGAAATTCTTAACACTCTTTCACTATCATCAAATATTGTAGTAAGGTTAGTCATAAGAGATGATTGAATTGTGATCCTTGCAAGATTGAGAGGCTAAGTCATAAAGATGATTGAATTGTGATCCTTGCAAGATTTGAAGTGAAGGCTTGAGTCTTAACACTCTTTTAATCTCATCAAATTTTTGAATTGAAGATTTAAGTTATAAGAAGATGGTTGAATTGTGATTCTTGCAAGATTTCCAATGTAAAACTTAGAACCCTTCCTAGTTGATTCTCAAGTTTAGAATTGAACTTTGTGCTGAAAATGTTATTCAAAAAGTGATTATTAAGATCAAAAGACTAAAGCTTCTAAGTAAGATCAAATAAAGATAAAATGGCAACAATCAAGCTTATCAATCTAATAGAATAAATAAGAGTGCTGAAAAATGCAAATATGTACAATATACAATTCAAACATTGACCATTTATAATCGTTTAAAAAGTTAACATAAAAACCTTTTAAGTGAGAACGATTACAAATCAAAGTACTTGATAAAAAAAATTGTTTAAATGATGAAATCCTTGAATGATTTCTTAAAATGATTTGATAAAAGGCAACTATGCAACAAATGGAACTTGATAATATGATAAAGTTAAGGAATAAATAAGTTAGGAATTGAGTTTCATGCATAAATGTGATTATGAACCCTAAATGAGAAGGGGAATCATAACAAAAACATAAGAATTTTATCTTGATTAATTCACCCAAACAATCTTGGAGCTACGTTCAATCCACACATTATAGTGAAATTTTCACTAAACAATCAACAATACAAGTTTTTTGATTGCCTCTTTAGGTTAAACTAACATTCTTTTACATACCTTAACCTTTACTAGCTTGAAAAACTTGTATTGTTTTTCCCAATATCTACAAGATCAACAGACAATCTCTCTTAAACCAACACAAGCACCACTTGATAGCTTGGGAGAGACACCAACTCAAAAAATAGAGTAGGATAAAGTAAGTATGTAACGTGAGCTCATAAACACTCTAAGAGTGAATAGGCTTTTTAATTTTAAGTTAAAACACGACCTAAGATACTATATAAGTGAAAGCATAAGGCATCTAGGTGTGGGTATTATAAGAGATAACACAAAAATAATGAATGGGATGATGAACAATGATAGTATATAATTCCTCATGCATTTCTCTCTCTTAATTCCTTAGTTTATTTGATTCAGGTGCAAATCATGCCATAGATATAGTGTCTTAGCTAAACTAGCCATTGGAGCATGTTAACATTAAGTTTAAATCATTCTAGGCATGATACAATTGTAAAGTGGTAAGGGTGTTAGCATAGTGCTATTTACTCAGCTACTTGGTTTGATCACCTTTGTGATGCCAATCCATGAGTGCTCTTTAGCTTGTCCTTCAAGTGTATTAGCCTAGGCAATTTTCATAGATGTTAGTTAGTTGATGAGAAACTTGATGTCCAAGTTGTCCATAAAATCATGTATGGTAACTTTTTGATTGCAAATAGGAATTTTTTATTCATGATCAATAGTCTTCTATTTCGAGTTAAGCAACTTTCTGATACTTATGTAGGCAACCAGTTTAAGTTAACTTTTTGAAATAGATCAAGTTTCTATGACATATATTTTCCCTCACATGTTCTTTCTCTTAGTGAAACAAACTTAGGATAATGTAAATCATGGTCTTAGTAAGGTGCAAATCTCTTCAAAATGATCTTGAATGTCACAAAGCCTTCCTCATACATTGTGGATGCAAGATTTTGATTGTTGTCATATGTACCTTAACACTTGAACAACTTAAGTTCTTCTATTAAGGTCACTTGATTTAATTATGCTTCATCAAAATTTTGTTTTTCATATATTGATCAATACATATTTCTCTAAGTGTTCTCCCTTATGTACAAAGACTTTTGTTAAAGCTTTCTATTCAATACTTATTGATCATTTGATCAAGTCTAGTGCAATTTTTTTGGCAATATATAATGAGCACTTTTGTTAATTACATACATAAATCCTTATCATCTTTTGGAAAAGTATTCTTTTTCATCATACTTAGAAAGAATCATCAGTAACATCCACATAATGTTTATGATTTGATTCAAAAAGTTTGCCATAAATAAAATCACAGTGTTCTAAATCTAACAATATCCTATGTTTATAATATATAATTATCAAAATTATAATCACTAGTGAAAAAACATTTTTCTATATCAATTGTTTTTACTTTTTAAATTGGTTTTAAAGAATGTAGAATTAGCCAATATAGAAAAGTTGGTACTTTCAAGATTGGTTTTAGAACTGATCTAGAAGTTCTTTCCACCCCTAATTCATTGGAACAAAAATAAATCATTAAATTCACAAGTCATTAAGATGGCAAAGGAAGGACACAAATGGTATAAAATAATTCTCAATTTGATAGTCTTGAAATCAACTATATTCTTTATTTTACTATTTTGATTATCAATATAAGTTTTAAAAATCCTCATTTTATTTTTCAGTAATTGATACTCCCTCTAGCACTTGTAACAAAATTACAACACCAATAAAAATAGTTAAGTTAGTTGGTTTTATTGGTTTTTTGTAAAAAGTATCATAACATACTAATTTTACCTTTGTTGATTATTATTAACTTGTGGATGACGTGAAGACATTAAAGTCTAAATGCATTATGCACTACTATTAAATAAAGGCATAGTTACTCAAATTCTTTAATAAAGACAAATAATAAAAAAAAATTAAATGCTTCATAGGTATTGTAAAACGCCTTATAAAAAGGACTATCAATACATTCTAGATAGTTTCTTATATTAAGGACTAGAAGGATTACGTAAATCTAAATTTTTGATATTGTAAATATTATTGAGGTTAATTTCTAATTTTACCAAAACTTTTATTCTAATTTTTAACTTTGTAAAATGTTATAAATTAAAATTTTAGAGTAATAATATATAAATACTTCTGTATGTCAAATATTCCATTAATACATATATATTTGTTTTATCTTTCTCTTTTTATCACACCATAGCATTACACTCCTTTCTCTTCTCTCTCTCTCTCTAAATGTTAAATAGCATTTGATGTCCATTGATTATTTTTCAAAATTTTATTCACAATTATCTTTAATGCTAGTGAAAAATTACAACAAAAAACTAAAATAAATGAAACTTTCTAATCTATTCTATTTACTATTATACTCCCTCCGTTCCTTTTTACTTGTCGCTTTTTAAAAAAAAATTGTTTCTATTTATCTGTCATTTTCAAAGTTTGAGATAACATTAATTACGTCTTTGTCAATTTACAACTAATCTGCATTTATTGTGGTGTAGAAATAAGAAAGGGTACAATAGGAAACTTCAAACTATTTTATAAAAACAAGAAAATTTATTGCATTTCTTGGTTTGTATATAAAAACCTTAAGGGTCCGTTTGATGGCTAGGATAGGATAGGATAACTATCCTATCCTGTTATAATCTGTTGTTATAATCTATTGTTTGTTAGGTCAATAGGATATGATAACGCTATCTTATCCCTAATCCTATCTTATTGCTCTAGTGTATTTCTTATCCTAAAGGAGGAGTTGGATTAGGAAGCAACATAATAAGATAAGCTCTCTTTTATATATATATATATATATATATATATATATATATATATATATATATATATATATAACAAATATATATAATAAATATAATATATAGTAATATATTAATTTATATATAATAATAATAATTTTGACATAATTACTATTCAAATTTTTTAAATAAAAATATTTAAATAATAATTATAATTTTAAAAATCTTATATAATTTTTTTATAATTTTAAGAAAAATAACTATATAAATAAAAAATAATATTGTATAGTTTAGTTAAAATTGCAATTTTTTTGTAAAAAAAAAAAAATTACATTAAAAGTTACTTTTAAAAAATTATATATAATTTTATGAAACAGTAATTTTGTCATTTGAACATAATTTATATTTTATTCTATCGTTATCTGGTATGCATCAAATATTAGATAAGATTATAGCTTATCTTGCTCTTATCATATCTAGTTTTTTTCTTGCTCTCATATCCTATCTTATTTTATCTTATCTTAACCATCAAACGAATCCTAAACGTCAATAAAAATAAACGGAGGTAATATAAAACAATCCTAGGCTAACACATGTCACTCCCTGGTTAATTTAGTCACCGCCAGTTTTTTTCAAATTCTTTGCAAGACAATTAAAATTCGCATTGTTTTATTCGGTTTGTTAGCCTTTGCGCGTGTCTCACTAATTCAGTGTCCATTTCGTTTGAGAGCAAATCCTCTCTATTTATCAAAACAATGAACAACTTTATTTCTCTTTCTCTTTGTTCGACACTTGTCTTTAAGATTTGAAAGGTTGATATTAGCTCGCATTTTCCCCTTTAAAAACAAAACACGTCTACAGTATCAACAAGTATGAATGTATTTTTGGAAATTAAAACCAATGATGACAACATAAAATCATAAGTCAATGGGCATATTAAAATTACTTATTTATTAATTTCCTTAAATTATTTCAATTAATTAAATTGCACAACATAAATTATAAATGTTTAAATTCACATTTTTATAATATATTTTATTTTTCTTTCCTTTATTTTTTCTATTATTCTTTTTTTTTCTCATAAGATATGTTATACTCCTTTAAAAAAAGTTATGATCGTTTAATATTTTTCTTTGAACTACAAGAAATGGCGAGGGGAGAAAGGAATGTTTATATAAATAATTATTTCTATTAATAAATATTATACTTTAATTTATTTTAATATAATATCATCAGTAATTAATTTAAACTCAACTCTAAAATTTCAGATGTTATTATAAAATGTTTAATAAAGCTTTAAAACTATTAACATAAGTGTTTAATACTTTATTTAATTTTTTAAACTCTTAAAATAAAAAATAAGAAAATTTAAAAAATACAAAATATCATTTATCAAGTGACAAAAATAATCACGCATTATAATTATTTTTGTTTATAATCTTTATCTAACATAAATTATGTATTAATAACATATATCAATTTTTATACTAATAAAATTATCTATAAGTACAATATATCATACTATTAACATAAATTTGTAGTATCTATATTAATAGAATATTACATAAAACTTAAATTATCAATTCAAATTATTCTGGTTGATAACTTACATATATTGTTATATACTTATTATTCTTTACTTTTCATTTTAATTTCTATATATAAATGCATGTCAACATATTTACTTAATATCAAGAAAAAAAAATCAATATACTATATTACAAACTATTTTAATACATATGTAAAAGGCTAAACATATAATTTAGTCCCAATACATGTTGCAGATTATTAATTTGGTCCTTATACATAAAAACTTATTAAATCGATCTCTATACGTGCAAATATTACAGGTTTGGTCCCTGTCGTCATGATGTCATTTACAGATTCTTAATTTGGTCTTTACGGATGTAGCGTACTTTTAATTTGGTTCCTATATATTTAACACTCTTATACATGTAACACATTCTTAATTTAGTCCTTATAAGAATTAAGAATGTGCTACACATACAGTAACAAAATTAAAAATGAACGGGACTACATTAAGAAAGCATTACATTTATAAGGATCAAATTAAGAATCTATAAATGGTGTCATAACAGCAAGGACTAAATTAAGAATACATTATATGTATAGAAACTAATTTAATAAATTTTTATATATAGAAATCAAATTAAGAATTGACAACACGTATAGAAACTAAATTAATAGTTTAACCTATGTAAAAATAAACGTAACCGTGCGAGTGAACAAGTGAACTGACTAGTATTTTAGAAAATAAAATATTAAAGCAAACAACCGCCAACCGGAAATCAAAGTAAAAATTTGGTTCAAACAGCACCTTTACTCAATTATCCATTAATTAGTTGACAGCTTTTTCCTCTACCTGTGATGATATAATATAGGTTTAGATATATTTTTGGTTTCTACAAAATATTATTTTTTTATTTTTAGTTCTTGTAAAATTATTTTTTTTAAAATGGTTTTCGTAAATTTTTTATTTATTTTGATCTTTTTATTTTTTTAATTCTTTTAATATATCTATTTTTTTTTAATCCTTATAATATTTTGTTTATTTTGAATTAGTCCTTTTGAAAAAATATTTCAAAAATTTGGCAAAGACTAAAAAAAAATTGTTTACATATTACAAGAACAAAAATAAAAAAAATAAATATATTACAAGGACTAAACAAAATAATAGAGATCAAAATTAAAAAAAAATTATAAAGACTATTTTAAAAAAAATATTTTTATAAGAACTAAACATATATATATATATATATATATATTACAAAAATTAAAAACATATTTAAACTTATATAATATAACCAATTAAGATGACTGGTTCAGAGTCTTTTAACTAACTCAACAAAATCATGTAAGATATCAGTTCCAGTCAGCAGGCACACTTAAATGAATGGAAGAACAATCTTAAGAGCCGTCATCCCCAAACAACAACAACATTGTCGCAGGTTGCTCTTTTTCTCAACGTCACCCTCGTACGACATAGGAACCTACATTGCGTCCCTTCAATCATGTGCCCACAACTCAAACCTCTCCAAAGGCAAGGAACTCCATTGCCACTTGCTCAAAAACGCCTTCTTTGGATCCCCACTTGCCGTCACCAGCCTCATCAACATGTACTCCAAGTGCACCCTCATCGACCATTCCCTCAGAGTCTTCAACTACCCCACCCAACATGACAAAAACGTTTTTGCTTACAACGCAATCATTGCTGGCTTCGTTGCAAACGGCCTTCCCCGACGTGGGTTTGGCCTCTACAGGCAAATGAGGCATCTGGGTATTGTTCCTGACAAGTTCACTTTCCCATGTGTCATCAGAGCCTGTGGTGATGATGAGGGGGGTTTGGAGGTGAGGAAGATTCATGGGTTGTTGTTCAAACTTGGGTTGGAATTGGATGTGTTTGTTGGGAGCGCGCTGGTTAATACTTACATGAAATTCGGGTTGGTGGTGGAGGCACACGAGGTGTTTGAGGAATTGCCTGTGAGAGATGTGGTGCTTTGGAACGCGGTGGTTAATGGATATGCGCTGATTGGGAGGTTTCAGGAGGCTTTGGGGGTGTTTAGGAGGATGGGGGGAAATGGGGTGGTTCCTTGTAGGTACACTGTTACTGGGGTTTTGTCGATATTTTCTGTGATGGGGGATTTTGACAATGGACGAGCTGTTCATGGGATGGTGATAAAAATGGGTTATGAATCCGGGGTTGTTTCTAATGCGTTGATTGATATGTACGGGAAATGTAAATGTGTTGGTGATGCGTTGAGTGTGTTCGAGGTGATGGATGAGAGAGATGTTTTTTCGTGGAACTCGATCATGTCGGTTCATGAACGGTGCGGTGATCATTATGGAACTTTGAGGCTCTTTGATAGAATGCTGGGAAACGGGGTTCAGCCTGATTTGGTTACCGTTACAACAGTACTGCCGGCTTGTACTCATCTGGCAGCGTTGATGCATGGTAGAGAGATACATGGGTATATGGTTGTAAATGGGTTGGGGAAGGAAGAAAGTCACAGTGATTTTGATTATGTTTTGTTGAACAATGCTTTGATGGACATGTATGCAAAATGTGGAAACATGAGAGATGCACGCATGGTTTTTGACAATATGAGAGAGAAGGATGTGGCCTCGTGGAACATCATGATCACGGGTTATGGAATGCATGGTTATGGTGATGAGGCATTGGATACTTTTTCTCGTATGTGTCAAGCTCATATGATACCTAATGAAATCAGTTTTGTTGGATTGTTATCTGCGTGCAGCCATGCTGGCATGGTGAAGGAGGGGCTTGGATTTCTGTCGGAAATGGAGTCAAAATATGGTGTTTCTCCATCCATTGAACACTACACCTGTGTGATTGACATGCTTTGCCGAGCAGGGCAGCTCATGGAGGCTTATGATTTAGCACTAACAATGCCGTTTAAGGCTGATCCCGTAGGATGGAGGTCTTTGCTAGCAGCATGCCGTCTCCACAAGGACACAGACTTGGCTGAGATTGCTGCCAGTAAGGTGATTGAACTTGAGCCAGGTCATTGTGGAAATTATGTGTTAATGTCAAATGTTTATGGAGTTGTTGGTCGATATGAGGAAGTATCAGAGGTGAGGCATACAATGAAGCAACAAAATGTGAAGAAGAGACCCGGCTGTAGCTGGATTGAACTTGTGAATGGTGTGCATGTTTTTATAACAGGTGATAGAACTCATCCCCAAACTGACTTTATTTATGCTGGCTTAAATTCGTTGACAGCAGTTTTGCAAGAGCATGGGTATGTTCCCTTTATCTAGCATTGGGTTTGCAAAGAAAGTGAGGCATGAGTCCATGACAACTTTTGTTATTGGGATTTGGGATGGATGTGTTGAAAGGTAGATCAGTAAAGCCCTGGCCACTCTATCTTGCATTTCAGACCAAGCAACCTTGATTTACCATCCTATAAAATGCAGAAATTTAGGAGATATTAATTGCAGAGGACTAATTTTTAGAAGAATCTACTTGTAATTCAGTGACATATAGGAGCTCGTATCTCTTAAACATAACTATTAAGTCCACTCACATTCACAAAAATACATTTACATTACCTGCCACCAGTTTCTAAAGCCATATCATATAGGGCCTATTATTGTTTATTAAATCGATTCACATTACAAAGTCTATGGGGGTTAACTGGAAATGCTTTTTTGGTTTTTTGGGTCTATCAAATTCAAACTGTTACCATCAGTTTTTAACTCAGTATGTCAACAATACCAGGGCTGTCTTTTTTCTTTTCTTTCAAGTAGCTTGAGAGAAAGTATAAGGATGTGATCCGTTGTTAGTATAAATTTTCCTATCATCTAGTTATTTATTGTTACAGAAAGTACCCGAAAAGGAGAAAAAAAATGATGCGTTAACATATGATTGAAAGATTAGTATAACTGATTGTGAATCATAGTTAAACTCACGTACAAGTGCAATAATAGATGAAAAATTGTAACTGAAATTATGTTTTAATATTAACTTTTGTAAGTGCTACTTGCCGTATATAACACATGAAAGAATAACAAAAAAAATGTGCTTATTCCAATTAGTTTGTGGTGGATTTGTGATGCAGCTTTTCCTTCACAAAACAATGGTTAGTTTGTGGTGGATTAAGTTTTGTACATGACATATATTTGTGCTGCATATACCTTGGAGCTTTTACATGCTGTATATAACACATGAAAGAATGACAACAAAAAAAGTAATTTTTCCAATTAGTTTGTGGTGGATTTGTGATGGAGCTTTTCCTTCTCAAAACTATGGTTATCCATAGTAAAAACAAAGGTGAATCACCAATTTGGTCCCTAAATTGTAGGGATCAGTCAAAATGTTCTCTAAAATTAGTGAAATGGAAAAATGGTCCTTAAATTTGTAATTTGTCAATCAATTTAGTCTCTTGTGAGTTGGTGTTATTTAACACCATCAAAAAGGTTGAGTTGGCACGTTGAGTGCCTAAGTGGTAGCCATAGGTAAACTAGGCACACACGTTGCTACCACATAATAGGGATTAATTTGAATGAAAATTGTAGGGATCATTTTGATGGAAATGTGTATATGACCACCAACAACTCTTTCTCTATTTCTCCCACCATCTCTCTTTCTCTTCTTCCTTTAAAAATCTTCTGTGCTCTTTACAACCCTTTCTACAACAAAGGTTGAGGAGGCAGCACAAAGGGGTCGATGATCGGGAGAGATACTCTGTTTGCGAAGTCAAGCCAAGGCAAAGCAAGTAGAGGAAGATAAATTCTGATTATTTAGTATGTTAACACTTATAGTAGGTTAATTGTTGACTTTGGTTTTGATTAGCTGGAAGCCGCACCAGTTGAGGAAGGAAGACTAACAAATGTACATGAATCGAGGCACACAGTATATACGATAAAACACAATCAGTTTTTGCATAATATTATATGTGTGGCTACAATTTAAGTTTTTGCATAATATTATGGATTATACTGAGTTTTTGCATACTATTATCATTTATGCACTATCTTGATTTGCTTTACTAAGTTTTACTTTTATATTTGATTTATTAAGTAAAACAGCGAAGTCTTGTGTGTGGCTTTAATTTAAAGTGTCTAATTACACCTTCATGTATACACTTCAAAAGATTTCTCATTTAAGGAGAGTTTTTTCTCATAAAAACATTTGCCAAAAGAACTTAACAAATATGACATAAACTTGTTTGTAATGAATATATAAAAAGTATTTATTTGATATTATACTATAAAGGTAAGTAAATTAAATAACGTATAATTAATTGTTTGATGCATACATAGTTACATTCTTCTTTATATAATATCCATTTTCAATCAATTCAAAAACAAGATTTTGTATATTTAACTGAATGCTGGTCTGAACACTTAAGGAAACCCAATTTCTTTCTCAATAGTTCAATTAATTATTGGGTGGCTAATATGAGCTCATAAAGATAAATTATACTCATTTCTTTTAAGTTCAATGAAATTTGATATTTTTCAACTTTATATAATTTTTCTCAATTTACATAACAAAATATTATGTATCATTTTTGTTGACGTAAGCTTAATTTTTAAACAATTATATGAATTGAGAAATGTCAAAATAAAGGGAAAAATAGGTATTAAGTCTAATTTTGGTAAAGTTTTAAGGTTGTGATGATGAAAATTAGGGTTAAATATTTTTTTTGTCTCTAAAAAGGGGTTGTCTAATTGACCCCAAATAGAAATAGAGTTAAACAACCCTATCGTAAATGATTGGTGCAATTTTATATACTTCAAGATGATTAATTACAAGTATTAATTGCACAAATTATTTTTGATGGGATTGTTAAACCTCATTTTTACTTAGAGTAAGGAAGAAAAACCCCTCTAAAAATATCATGATTTTTATTTTAGTCTTCATAAAAATTTAAATTATTTTTGGTCTATATATTTAACAAAATGACGTGATTTTAGTTATTTATTAAGAACTAATAACATATATAATGAAGGACTAAAATCACATTATTTTACCAAATGTAAAGATTAAAAACAAATAAAATTTTTATAAAAAATTAAAATTAAAAACGTTATATTTTTTAAGACAAAAACACTTGAGAAAAGAATGAATGACCGATACGAGCATTAATTCAAGCAGGAAGGTACAAACATCTTCGCCTCCTAGGGGCAAAGAACTAAGAACTAGCACAAGTCTCTTTTTTATACATCTATAAATAGTCCACCGCGAAGTCGTTTATTCCCAGCTTGACGATTTATGGCTGAATGGAAGAGCCAAAAGTGAATGCGATGGAACTCTTAATTGAAGTAATTGGATTTGGGATGATAGATAGAATGTCTCTCCTTTGATGGAATCCCCTCAAGAGTGGTACCCACCTTTAATCAACTCAATTTTCGGTATTTTTGGCAAAGAACGAATACTCACTTGATTTTTGTTCAAATTATTTAGAAAATTATTGTTTAATTATAACTAACAGTGAAACCGTAAAACCTGTTACTACTCTTACTATTTTCTTAATAAAAATAATTTTTTTTATGTTTCAGCAAAGCCATGTGTGAAGTGTCGAATTATGACTGAGCATTAGCTTTATTATTTTCTCAAAACTTAATAATAATAATAATAACAACAATAACAATAACAATAATAATAATAATAATAATATATTATACATTTAAGCGTAAACTACAAAGTCTTGTGTTAATTCGTTCCTTGATTCTTCAATGCGGAATTTAACTAATACTTCAATCCCCTTCTTTATAATCAGCCTAATAATTCATTTGGTGTGTAAAAAATATAGGAAAGAAAGGGAATTTAATGCGAGACAACCTATTTCTTTGATTTTTTTTTAAATGAAATAGCAAAAAATGCAAGAAAAAAAATTGTGTGACCCACACAAAAACTAGTCTCATCTCTTGAGTGAGAACAGATGTAGCTATTGAAACTTTCTAATTTTACCTGTTATTTTTAAAATTAAAAAAAAATCTCTCCTGCTTATAACGTGTTGGCCTTGGGTTACTTTCTTATACAAGATAAATGAGGAGGCCTATGGTGTGGGGCCGCGTGTAACAACTAAACATTTATAATACTCTTCAATTAAAATTTATTTATTTTAATTAAAATAAATATTTATACTGTTTTTAATTTAAATTTATTTAAAACATAAAAAGAGCATCTATAAATTATAAATTATTTGTTTAATTTAAAAATATATTTTATAATTTATTTGTTAATCACATTGAATAATAATTTTTAATTTTTTTATTAAAAAATATTACATTATGTATTATTTATATAAGGATAAAAACGTCTTTACCTATATTGTTACTAAATGATAATAATTTTAGTCCTTAAAATTATGTCTTTACCTTAAGGACTAAATTATTTTTAATTTTAGATGATAAATAGGTGGACACTTCTAATTTCATATAGTAATTTGATATATTACTCCCTAAAGATCAATCTTTTCCCACAAAGATATACACTCTAAGTATCCAATAATGGGTGTAATTCAACTGACAACATATGTTGAACTTGTGGAGGAGAACCTGAATTTGATTCCTACATAATACATTCTTAAAAAAGGACGAAGAACTTTAAGTGTAATTAAATCCTAAATTAAGGATTAGTCCCATAATCAACCTGAAAAATTAAAACTTGTGAAGACACGGACACCTCAAGGTACCAAGAAGTCAAACACTCTAATTACGATTATTAGCAAAAAAATGAAAATAAAAAAAATACATGCTCCAGACACAACAATTAAAAATTTAAAACTGATAGCTTTGCTTGTATTATCTGACGTTTATAATTCTAGCTCACTCCATTGTTGAACCCTAAATCCCTCCGTGCAAATGACATAGTTGACAGTGCAATGAAATGGCTCGTGTCATTCAAATTCGAATGCATTAACACTGGTATAATGGTCCGAGTTTCAAGAGCCTGTTAACATTTCAGTTGGATGTTCTGGTTGAGTGCTAACTTATCACTCCTCTGCCTAGTTTCATTAAAACAATACTGCATTATTTCTTTACTTTTTTGGGGGGTTGGTTTCTTTTTTTTTAATTGTTAGACCAATTAAAATTTATGTTCAAAATAATTATTTTAAACAATAACTCTTTAATTTATAAATTTAAATTTATAAATTCAAAATAATATCTACAACACTTTATGATTATTCACAACACACAAAATAAATTTTTTATTTTTTATTTTTAAAAAATATCCGTGAATATCCATGAATATTAAAAATATCCGTAAATATCCACTTAACGAATACCCGTGCGGGATAACAAGGTAGGCACGAGAACAGGTTTTATCTGACAAGACAGGTAGCTTACTACCCGTGCCCTGCCATACCCGTTGACATCCCCTAGTGAATAGCATTCTCCGCAATTATAGCTCAGCAGTGAGAATCAACAGGACAGAAATTTAATGGACAAAAGGTTCCCTGCAGTCTTAAAATTCCCACAACCCTATCCCCAGTGCCCATGACCCAAAAAACAAAAACGTAACACTATACTTGCACTTATAGCCATTAAACAAAAGTATTGTTACAAGGGTATGACAACGAGTTTCTGGTAAGATTGTAAAAATGAATATACATATATTTCCTTATCCCTCACAGACGAACAAGTCAAAAAATGACAATGAAAATTGAAAAGGAACAGGTAATGAAATGAATCTTGAATTTCTTCTAAGCCAAGACCATGGATTTGTATCACGATCCTAGCTTTCTCTCCTTTTATGTGTGAGCACAAATGAATTTATAGAAAATTGGTTCAAATTCCTTCGGGGTTAATCCCCCATTTCATCTGCCAACCTCCGATGCAAACCAACACTCAATGTTTATATTTGGATGCTGTCATTCAGGAAACTACTTCCAACAACTATAGAAACACTGCTCCAAAAATGAGATCCCACATTTCCGTGTACCATTATTTTAATCCACATTTCCTAGTTTCCCTTCAGCACAGCCAATCCAAAGGTATGTAAACTCTCTTTGATGTCTTGAAATTCAAACCTATCAGCATCAAAGAAATTTCCGATTATTATATATATTTAAGAAAATGAAAAGGCATCTTTGATCCACCCGCCCCCTCTTGTTTTAAACAAAACATTAGAAAACTTCATTTGATATTTATTATTGAAGCTTTAAGGAACATGTAACAGGCACCTGTGCACCCAGACATTATATATGTAATTATACTTTCCCAAATAGAGGCTTACCGTTGAATGAGGAATCTGAAGCAGAATAAGGGAGATGCAATACAAAGAAAGGGAAATGGCAATCCCAGTAATAAAATTATGCAGCAGCCGCCGATTGTCTTTTGTAGGTACGAACACTGCCTTAAGTGTATTTGTTAATTCAAAAAGTCGATGAGATACCTGCAAACCATGTCAAGATAGCAGTGCATACAAAAAGTGCAACTTAGTATGAAGTCTACATGAGACTTGAATATAAATAAGAAAAATAAACAAATGAAAGAAGGAAAGAAGGAAAGAAGAAAGATCCTTACAAAGACGTATATAGCAGTTGTAAGCATGAAGTTGAGCATAGGATACTCTGGGATAAGAGAAAGAAGCCACTTGGGCTGTCCATTTGGCATGTTAGACCTGTGTGCAAAGAGGAAGTTAACAAGTACATTCTTTACTGAGTTGAAGTTCGTTCACAAGTTTCGTTCCATTATAATCTTTTCCAATGTTTGTTCTTGATCCAGTATACCAAGATTTAAAGAAACAACAAAGGCACAGAACAAGTTAGCAATTGAAGAGAGCAATATCCATACAGAAGAGTTCTTTTATATATGCCAATTCCAGTCTCTCAAACCATGACTGACTACAACCACTACTGAAACTAAATCATGATCTACAAATCTAATGAAATTAGATATGCATTATTGTCTATTGAGCTGGTCATCGGTTAACATCAAAACATTTCCAATTCACGGATCTTTAGTAATGAAAATATGAAACAAATGAATGATATATGATGCATCATTCATTTGAGCACATAAAAGGATTTGAGCACTTGTCCCATCAGACCAGAATAATTGTTAATTACTGTATAAATGCATCGTGGAGCCCTCTTAATGTATCTCAGACGTATAACATGGGGAGAAGGGCACAGTACCATACACACCTTAACCAAATATGAAACTGGGAAATGTATGTCTCCAACGTAATCTTGCCAAGCCACCTGATACAAAAATGGGGAAATTTAAGAAACAAAAAATAGATAGCTGTCACCAAATAAAAAACAAAATGTGCCAAAGCCAATCAACATGGAATTTCAATAATTAAGGTAAAGAACACATACGCAAAGAGGGTCAAAGAGAAATTCCTAAGCCGCTGACTGAAATTCCTCAAGCAAATGTATACACTGAAATAATAATAAGTAAAAGGATCATTAGAAGGAGCAAAAAAGAAAAATATAAATTCATCCCATATATTACTCTAGGATTTTCAAGCTTAAGCCTTTGTTTGGTTTGAAGGAGAGGGAGGGAGAGGTGAAGAAATTATTAAAGTTTGTGCAAATTTCACTTGTTTGTTACAAGAGAAATAGATGAAATTTTGTACTATAAGAATGGGTCCCACTACTTATTTCTACTCTATTTCTCACCTACTTTGATTCACTTCTCTAACTCTTTCTTATTTCTCATCTATTTCTCTCCTACCAAACAACCTAAAATTTCAAATTATTTCTTATCTATTTCTCATCTCTTAACTTATTTCTTATCTATTTCTTTCTCTTTACCAAACAAAGGCTAAAGGAAGGAAACAAAGAAAACATAAAAAACAGCAAAAGGAACAAAAGAAATAGATAACACCCACGTAATTGGAATCCATGAGGTGTAGGGGTGGAGCTTATTGTATGCGACCTTGTCCAGCTTGTATATGTATTCATACCACAAGTACCCAACCTAGAAAAGAAAGATGAAAAAGGGATGTTCTTATTTACCCTTTTTGGTCTACATCAAAGAATATTGAAGTAATAACCTAAAAGGAGAAGAGAAAACCATGAATAATCTTAGCAAATAGTCTTATCATAAGACATGTAACTCACAAATAATGAAACTGAAACAATGCTGGTTTTGATTGTAACCCTCCTCTTGGTTTCACTCTCTTCCAATTTTTCCATCCATTTCTCAACCTGAGATGGTGAAATATTTCAAATTTAAAATAGCTGGACAAAATATTATCAAAAGGGAAAAAATTACCCATGACCATCACACAAACTAGTATTTGAGATTACATTTGGATGAAAGTAGGCATAAATCATTCCAATTATCCAGATGTAGCGATCAAGCCCAGATCTGAAATGCCACTCGTGCATTCGGGGGAGATCAGGCTTTGCAGGATCGGTATAACCTGCCACATAAAAATTACAATTATGAATTTGCAGTAAACATGTAAGCTTATACTAGCAAATCAACTAGAAAATTGCAAAGACTACATCCAATAGCATCCACTTAGGGGGAGAGAGAGAGAGAGAATATCTATAGATTTGTTTGATAAAATAGAGTATATACGACATAAATATATATTACTGTCATTTTGACAATAACATCATTTTATCATGTTGACTGTAATTACTGTTAACAAGAGGATGGGTCTTCCACAATTTTTAAGGACAATAAACCCATTAATTCAAAGCCCACAATTTTGAGGGGCCTGGGGTGAAAAAAAAACTGGTTCAAGGCTGTGAGTCGGTAGAGTGAAACCAGATGGCAAGCTCAGTTATGAGGACTTGGTAAGAAGAGTCACAACAAAATGAACATAACCAAAAGTTAAACTAATAACAGAGAAGTAGAAGTTACATATATTACTCACCCAAAAAGAAAGCAAACGGGCTCCAAAATATGTCAAAGAATCCAGGGACTTCCCAAATCAAGATCACCACAAGAAAGCATGCCAGAATCTTTGCAGCTATCACAGAGCTAACTTCATTATACTTGTTATATATACCCAATGCTCCATACACCATCAAAGTGAAAAGCGTGTGCATTGGACATATATAATATAGCACATAGTCATTGTTAAGCACAATACAACAGAAGGCCACAAAAAATTAAGCCGCCACATCATCTGCATTGAATTTTAATGAGTTAGGTATATTGTTCATGCAAAAAGGGTATCAGGAAAAGGATAGACAGTGGACACCAAGTAAATAAAAATGGTATTTAAGGTCAAGGATTCTATATTACCTGAGCAAAACGTGGAAGGCTAAAATCTTTTCTGACATAATAATAGGAGAAGTTGCCAAATCCAGTCATCCAAACGTATGCAGCAATGAAAATACGTATGGCATTGTATATCTCCGTTGCAGCAAAATAATGATACATTAAAAAGAGAACCTGAACAAATGGAACAAAAGCTTGAACAGATGAACCATTACTTAAAAGTACCAGACAAAATTAAAACTCTGAAAAAATGTAGTTTCTGATGAATTATGGCATTTTGAAAGTAATATACAAGAACACTATATAGAGCTACATTGACTTAAATTTCATTTAAATAACTACAGTCTACAAGCCTTAATTTCCATCACAATCACAAATCATCAAATAGCCCCAATTTCCACAGTTTCTTACTGGCATTGCTATGATATAAATTATAATCCATGTACAGACGTACTAGTAAGATAAAAAAAAAAATGAGACATCCAAATGGAGAAGGAGCACTTTGGTATCTATATTTAAGAACAAGGAAAATATTTAGAAATGCGTAAATTACAGAGGAATAAAACTTATAAGCCACACTATGAAATTATGGGAAAAGGTGATTGAGCATAGGTTAATAGAAGAGACTAGGATTGCAGAAAATCAATTTGGATTTATGCCAAAAAGCTCTACAACAGAAGCCATTTATCTTTTATAGGGGCTGATGGAAAGTTACCAAAGCAAATAAAAAGACCTACATATGGTTTTCATTGACTTGGAAAAAGCACATGACCGAGTGCCAAGTGAAGTATTGTGGAAGACTTTGGGAAAAAAAAAGGTATTCGTGTGACTTATATCTGGGCTATACAAGACATGTATAATGGAGTGACTACTAGTGCGAGAACTCCAAGAAACAACTAAGAACTTTCCTATAAGGATATAATTACATCAGGACTCAATGAGTCCTTATTCATTTAATCTAGTCTTAGATGTGCTTACCAAGGATATATAAACGATTGTCTGTAATTGCATGCTTGTTTGTGGATGAAATAATTTTGATTAAGGAATCAATGAAAAAAGTTAACTCTAAACTTGAGATTCGAAGACAAACTTTGGAGCCAAAGGGTTTTCGCTTGAGTAGGAGAAACATAGAATACATGCATTGCAATTTTAGTAGGAAATAAGAGGAAAATGACTTGGAAGTAAAAATTGGAGATGTCATCCCATGGGATACTAAGATTAAATGGTTGGGATCAATATTACAATAGAGAAATTTATGAAGATGCGCATACAAGATACAAGTTGGATGGTTAAAATGAAGAAAGGTATCAGGGTTATTTGTGATTGCAATGTACCTACCAAGCTCAAAGGGAAATTTTATCATACTGCTATAAGTCCAGCTATACTCTATGATAGTGAACTTTAGGCTTTAAAAGGACAATGAGAGATAAAAAGTGAGTGTAGTAAAAATGAGAATGTTAAGATGAATGCGTGATCACATAAGAATAGGATACAAAATCATTGTAAATAAGGATATACAGGTGGCACCAATTGAGGTAATGAAAACAGAAAATCAGTTAAGGTGGTTTGAAGTTTGAACACATGCAAATGTCACTTGAAGCACTAGTGAGGAAAGTAGATTGCATGGTTTTAAGTTTTGTGAAAAGGGGGAGAGAAAGACCAAGAAGGATATTTGAGGAAATTGTTAAGAGGGATCCCATGGTAAATAATATCATTGAGAATTTGGATCTTTAATCAAGCTCAAAGGTGTTGTACGATTCATGTAGCCATCCTCACCTAGTGAAATAAGACTTTTGTTGTTACAATTTTTCACAAAAGTAGGCAAGTTGCAGCAGGTATAACAATGTTAGTTCCAAAATAAAAATATCAAAGAAAAGAAAGGATCAAGTAAATACTTTTAAACAGTATTTTTTTAGAGGCAAGCAGAAAATATAGCATCTATATTTACAAGCTTTTGGCATCAGCCAAAAAGGAGAGCTCACCTGCATCCATCCTTTCCATTCCTCTGTTTGATGCCGATTAAGGTAAAGTATGCTTTTTCCAGAAAATGTTGATGTGTCATTATGTTTCTTGAAAGAAGTCATAGCTGAAACTATAATCAGAAGAAGGTAGAGGAAGAGGAAAAGATCCCGACTATAACTCTGTCAAAAAAAAAAGGATGGACAAGCAAGTAAAAGAAATTATTACAAATGGCAATAGTTTGAAATCATATAAATATATAATGATTTAAATATATAGAAAACTACTGCAGATTTAAAAACATATCTTTAGATAAAGTAGAAATAAGTATTCTCAAATCAAGTCTGTATCACAGTACATATCTAACCAAGGCTGATAGCATTGATTGAACAAAAAATTGTTGCATAAAAGAGCATAGGGCTATTAAGTTATAAACTGTGAATTAAGCTAAGTGTAAAACACTACAAGTAAAACATGTTACAAGATATGTCTTCCCAAGTCAAGCCTCTCATGGAATACATCTCACCAAACTTGATGAAAAGCAATGATAGGGCGAAAAAAATAGCCACATAAAAGTGTATTAAGCTAAGAAATCAAAAGATGTGAAATATGGTAAAAACTACCAAAGTGAAAATTATAATGAAGGTTAAACATTTTACAAGATAGCATGCTTTTCAATTACTTGTATAGTTAGTTTGCAGGCATTCATAGCCACGTATCTCAAAAGGGATATGATTTACATACAAATATTCAAAAGAAAAATAAAAGCATTAATAACAAGAAAATGTGTGAAAACTAAAAAGCAAATAATTATATAGAAGCATACAAAAACTGAGCATGTCTTAGAAGAAAAGATTCCTTTATGTAGATCACTTCAAAACAATATTTCAAGTTGTAGCTCAAACAAAAACAAATGGAAACATAATAAGTGGTATACAAGTACCTTCGTGGAATCTGCAAGTATGTTGGTTCGATCGCATATGTAGAAATAAAACAGAATCAGCCCAAATTCAGCCCTAAAAAAATTGTAAATACATTTTCAGAATTCAGAAAGAGTGGAACAGATTATATTTGGTCAATCACAAAATGATGACATACATTGCCCTCAAAGTTGCTCGATTTTCTAGCAAGAAAGAATCATCCATGGTCAAAAACCTACACAGGACAAATAAAAAGGTAAGGATCTTTAAAGATAAAGATAGAAAACAGAAAGAACCCATAACATTGCATATTGTAGAAAATGACCGAATCAAATTCAATTTGACAGATGATGAATGGAATTTTGCTGATGCTGATCTTGTAAGCCCTGATTCCAGCAAAATGGCCCGATCATCTTCCTTAATTGCATCCTTCTCCAACTCTTCAAGACTAGCATCTGAATGACTGCAGTCCACAAAGAAAATTTATTAAGCATCAGAAAATATTGGCAGATCTGCAGATAAATAACTTTATGCTTTCCATATGTAAAAAACTTTAGAGTAGGAAATTCAGTTTCAAAAGTAGCGTGTTCAAAAAACAAACGTACATCTTTGATCAATGAAAAAAGTGATAACATAAATCCAATTTAATTATTTAAATAAAAACTTAAAATAGATCAAAACCAGAGATGGACGCATACCATCCATATCAGTAGGTGCTTATGTTCAAAATGCAATTTTCCAATAACAAGTTCTCAATAGCAGTTTTGATTGCATGACACAAGTAGTTGAATGTCCACATGAGACATTAAGTGTTTATATATGTACGACGAACACTGTGGGATCCAAAGTTCAAACAGTTCAAAGTTTTAGAGGCAGCATCTAATTATTTATTAAATAATATATATGAAGTATCCATTCACTGATTTACGTACTATCATATGTTTACAATAAGATACCAGTGTAGTTTCAGATCTGCAAGTAAAGTGGGGTGTTGTAAATTTGATGATTAAATGCTGCTACTTGATTTCTGGACTACTATTGATCCCCAAATACCTTACATACTACCTATTTTAAAGATTTTCCCTTTACCAATGTAGATTACATTATTATTATAATATCATCAAGTGTCATCACAAGATTTCTATGTATAATATCATAGCTATCTAATTATCTTCTTCATCATGATCACCCTCTCCAACTACGTCTATCCAATCACAGGACGAAATGGTCAAATAGAAGAGAGGAAACTTATTCTTGATATATATATTCCACCAATAAACTTTAACATTTGATAAAACCCAAGCAGTTAAAGTCAATAACTCAATATAATATGCTTTATAGTGACAGTGAAAGAAACTTACACTTTGGGAGGAGATGAGGTTTTCTTGTATTCTAAGCACTCTGAATATATCCATGAAACAAAAACTGGAATAATCCCCAGCAAGAAAGACACCTGAAGACATAAAGCAAAGCTCCATCAGAAAACTTGTATCCCAAAAATTAGCATAAATATTTTAATTCACTGTAAATAATCAAAAGCAGGAAAAGAAGCCCATCCCAGTATAATCTAACAGAATTGAGTCATTAATCACAAATGCTCTCTTCAACAAACAGAAACTATATATTTATTTTCTTACACCCCACGTCAGCATGCTCAAATTTTAGTGAACAGCATAGAAGTTGGCTTACACATAACATACTTTTGTAAATCATACTGCCATTCAAGTTAAAGTCAAAAACGGTTTTCCCCCACACATATATAGGCTTATCATACTGCTTCAGACCACAAAAACAACAGATTCAGCAACTCATCTCACACAATTGCGCTCACTCCAACTTAAAAAAACGAATTTCCTTAACTCTTCACTCCATCCAGATTGAACAATCCCGCTACTTGTTAAGAATCAGAAGCAAACAACACAACATGCAAGCAGATCACGAAAATCACAACTCAGAACTACCACACACGAACTCAAAACCCATTCAGCAGTCACTACAAACAAGCACCTTCGAATTTTGAACCACCGAATCGAACAATCAACCACTCACAGTAACCACGCACCTGCCCCGGCGTGATTGGCCCCGACACCACCATCTCCAATCACACGAATCCGCTCCAATCTGCAAAAGAACGATCTCAGTCAGCGAAGAACCACGCGCATTGGAATCGAAGATTCGAAATCGCAGAAGCGTACCACTACCAGAGACGGAAGCACCCGATTTGAGAAGCAAAGCGCGTCAAAGAGCGATCATAAATAGCAGAGAGAGAAACCCTAGAGAGAGAGAGAGATCTGAGACGAGGAGTTTGCTTGAAGAATAGAGAAAATGTCGGAGGGGATGTCTCTCTCTCGGTGGTTGAAGATTTGGAAATCGGAAGAAGCCTTTTTTTATTTTCCCTTTGAAATATGACGGATGAAGAAAGAAATACGAATGAATGACAATGGTCTCGTGTGCGTGCGCGTATGTGTGTGTCTCACATTAATGTTGGTTGCCACTTGCTTTTCTCCTCTTGCTTCAAATAAAATGCACACTAAACTAACCTAACACACTAAATCATTTCCCGATCCAACTACTAATGTTTTACTATTGCCTTCTGAATACTGATTACGAGTGTTCAATTAGTTTGAGGCATTATTGGATGGATGCCTTCTGTCCTCAACCTTTTTTATGATTTTAAATATGTCTCTTTCGTAAAATACTGTGAATTACATATTACCAAATACTAACTAACATAAAAAGTGGGGCAAAGTAATGTTATTTATGTACCAAAAGCACCATACATACCTTCCTGACATTCTTTTATTTAAAAAGTAAAAAGAGTTTAATAGATATGCTCTTATCAGTATATAATTTTTTACACTATTAATTAATCATCAATTACGATTAGTATGATTTTTAAATTTGTTATTATAAAAATTAACAAATTTATCAAATATAGTAGTTTGTAATTAGAAGACAGTGTAAAACTGTGCATAGCCTATTTTCTCAAGTAAAAAATGTTAAAAACATATTTTCTTATTTAGTGATACAAAGAAAATATAATTAAAATAATGTGACAATAGCATTAAAAATAATTAATGAATTTATAACCTAATATTTAGGTAAGTATTTAAGCTTTGGTATATTATTATTAATGGTTCTATTGTATATTGCCTTATCCCAACCACAAACGTGTTTCGAGAAGTTCTTTTTGCATTCAATCTAAGCTTATTCGAACATGTAAAAAAAATAAATTATGAATATATATATTTTTTAACATACTCTTACTAATACACTTTTATTATCGAATAAAAATTCATGTGAATTTTTTCGGAGACGTCCGTACCACTTATTTAATAAGTTTCGTTCAATATTTCATAAATTTACATAAATTGTACAAATAATAAAATAATTTAGTTATAATGCATTAATAGTATCCATGTTTTTATTATTTAATTATAAATTATTGTGTATAATAAAATTATTAATTTTAATGTATCAAAAAAATAAAATTATTAATTTTTGTAATAATTGTTTTATAAATTATACTTAAAATAACTTTTAATTAATTAACAATATAAAAATATTTATATTGAATAATATATTAAAATTAAACTTATAATAAAATCAACAATGATACATTAACACCCTAATAGTATAAACACCTATTTAACATCTCTTATTTTTTTGTTTATATTTTTTTTCACATCATATCATTTATCATAATATTATACTATTAATTACTAACATGTTATTGGTTGAATGGAACTGAATCTGAATTCCTTAAGTAAGGTCTCTAATTCAAGTTTTGTAGATAGAAAAAATGTAGTTAAAAGAAAAGGTTCCACTAAAGATGAATAAAGAAGTTTTCAAATACTTTACACTATGATTATAGAAAAGGTTTAATTATTTTTTTGGTTTCTATAATTGTGCAAACTTTACCTTTTGATTCTTATAGTTAAAAATAATCCGTTTTAGTCTTTATACATGCACTTTCGATATCGATTTGGTCCTGTCGTTTTAAACCGCTACAAATTGAATAAAAATGCTGGAAAATATCAATTTGTGGTGGTTTTACACCACTAATTTTTATTTTGTAACGTTTTTATTTTACGGAGTTAAGACACACTTGACAGCAAAAACCAAACTGATATTGAAAGTGTATGTATAAGGATTAAAACAGATTATTTTTAACTATAAGAATCAAAAGATAAAGTTTGCACAGCTATAAGAACCAAAATAATAATTAAACCATAAAAAAAATTACTATTACATTATCGTTTCTCTCTCATATTTTTTATTTATCTTATAGACTAGCATTCGCTTCCACAAATCATTATTCTAATAAAAATGAGTTACTGACATGCAATACGGGATAGTTTCTCTGTCGGCAGTGCATTGAGCCGTAGCCGTTGATATCACTTAAGAAATGAACGGTTGTTATTAATCTTAAAATTATACTTTCTAAAATTAAGTTTCAGTCTCTTCATCAAACCGTTGCTTCCGAGGAATGGAAATTGCGAGTGAACGACCCTACCCCAGGCGAATACGACGTCGCAAAGGAGAAAATGCAACAGAAAAACAGAATTTTACGTGTTCAGGGTTGCCATCGACAACGACGGTCACGGTTGTCGCTTTCCAATTGGGTTGAAGAGAAGAAGTTCTTTTTTGCTTGGTACATTTGTGAAAGAAAAAAAAAGAAGGATTTACTGTAATTATATTTATGTTAACTCATTATTTTTTTATAAATTTAACATTTATGTGCTGTATAAATTTTTTTTGTAGTATCAATTAATTAAAAATTAAAATAGATATGACTTTTAAAATAATTATTATAAAAATAAATAAATTTATTGAGGATAATATAGAACCTCTTTATTAGCACGTATATTATTTACTCTTTCCTTACCCTCTTCTTTTCAAAAACGAAATAGAGTATTTTTTGAGTTTCGCCATTTTGTCATAATGTGATTTGACGAATGATGATTAGCATTTAGCAAATAGGTAAGCGGAGGCTGTCAATTGTTTTGTGAGGTTGCAGAAGGGATAATAGAATGAGACAAGAGGAATTATTTAACAAAATAATATTTTTCAAGGATTATATAATAGAAAAATAAATGAAAATTTTAATCCAGATATTTTTGGACCATCTACCCTCGGTAAAATTTTCCTAATAAAAAAATATGTTAGAAATGACGTATTAAATTTTTTTACCAACTTTCTTAATTAGAAAATGAAAATTTTTTCCTGGCCGTCTTCAAACACTACTTGTGTAATTAAGAAAAGAGGGAAAACTAAAGCATAAATATTTCGTCCTCGTCATGAATCACCAGCATATATTTTTCATGAGCATAAAAATCGAAAGAAATTACATCAATTATTGAATTATATATTTTTGGATTTTCATTAATATTAGTAGCACCTGGTGTTTCTGTACGAAGTGGTTTATTTATTTCTTTTTCTTTTTTGGATTTCCATTAATGCTGTCTACCTAGTGTTTCTGTACGAAGTTGTAGATACAGCCAAAAATCACTCAAATAAGACGACAGTTTGTGGCAAATTATGTAATGCTATTGCTCCGATTTTCACCTGTCCTTTTTCAACTTTTGCTTTAATTGAATTTTTTTTTTTGTAAAATTTGAAATTTTTTCTTTACTTATCACGAGCCCTTATTTTCATTCTCTAACACACAGTTCAACACATCAACTGAATGTTTTTCTGATTATATTACTATGTTCTAATCAGCAAGTCAACAGGATAATTGAATTCTTTCAAGTCAAGCGCAAAACATTTGTACTTTCCGTCCTTCCCAACAAAACATACGAACTTATTATTTGTGTAAAGGAAAAAAGACAATAAAAGTTGTTTTTTATTTTTGGATATATTTTAAAAAATGTATGTATAAATAAATAAATATAATATATATATATATATATATATATATAATATCCTAAATGGTATCAATTTTTTATATTCAAATAATAGAATTGAATTAGCTTATATAAAAGCAATTCTATTCTACGTTCGTGTGATTCGTTTTATTAGTGTTTAAAGATATTTGTATGTTTTCTATTGAAGGTTTAGTTCTCAAACAAAAATAAGAAAAAAAATGCTATTTGAAATTCTTTCAAGTAAATTATACATTTATACTTCATTATTTTGAGGTTTATTAAAATGGCAATCAATTTCAAACTTAGATTAAAAATTACATTTTATTCTGTCTTTTATCTTTAAATAATTATTAGTTTACCATCAATGTGTATAAAAAAAAATCACTTATATTAGTTGTTCAATACTTCTATATATATATTATGGCAAGTTCCAATGAATCAAAAAATATATATATTATAATAAATATATTTTTAAAATGTATTGTGAAATTTTCTTAACTGAAATTATGATAATTTTGAACATAAAAATGAAAGTATGTTTTTAAAAATTAGAAAAAGATATCGTTCATCACTATATTTATTTTATTCCTATAAATATAAATAATAAATAGCTTATACTAAGACAATGTGAAGGAATTTTATACTATCATTCAATCACAAATCGCCATAGATAATAAGTTTATTAATTTTTATAATAATTACTTTAAAAGTCATACCTATCATGATTTATAATTAATTGATAGTATAAAATTTTTACATTAACAGTGCATAAAAATTAAACTCAAATATAAAACATGTTATATTTCTTTTTAATAATATATATTTGAAATGTTATATTAGTATTAGTTATATAATAATTTAAAGATGAAATATTTAATATTTTAAATTATTTTTTATTATGTTTATTATATATTTTATCATTTATTTAATACTTTCTCTAAAGAAAATTAAAACTAAAACTAAAATTAAAAATTAATGCAATTTAAACCACTTTACACTGAATTCGATTGAATTAGATATGAATTTTAAACTAAAACGATTGAATGATAAATTCAAGTAATTAAATCAAATATTTTTTTTCTCTTTAGACCCGAGTAATTCAATCCAATCTCTCAATACGGTTCAGTCATTTATCGCAACAATATAAAGGTTTGAGTTTTTTCTTTTTCTTTTCTTTTTCTTCTTTTTTTTTTTCGGTTCTTCGGCACAAAATTACAAGTGACATAGAATCAAACATCACTTTCGACTTTCGCCACTAGAAGCCAAAAAGTGGTCCGTCTACGGAGGGTGCCGGTGGGTGACTGGATGCGTGCCATTTTTAATAAAACGTGCGGCGTAAATGTATAACATTCTTAAATTTTAGGATAAAATACCATTTTAATCTCTAAAAATGCATCTCACTGACAATGTAAAATTGAAAAACAATCCCTGAAAGTCTAAAACATTACTCACATCAGTCCAACTGTTAGTTGGGCTCTGTTAAAGTTAACATCCATGCCTACATGGCACATTATCTTCATATGTAGCAGCTGACAGTATACACATGGATGACATGTGACAATCCAGTCACCTGAACTAAAATGAAAGTTGACTTTTTTATTTTATCAGAGCTTATGACGTCAATTTATATATCATATTTCATTTAATCCTTAAATTTTATCACTTACTGTCATTTTGATCCCTGAACTTAACCACTTATTATTATTTTAGTCTTTAAAAGTACTTTCAAATTATCGATTAAGTCCCACATTGAATGTAACTTATTAGCATAAATATCAACATCTTCTACCTCACTTCAATTTCTTGTCCCTCATCTTCTTCACCTTCTTCTCGCACACTTTGTAGTTCATCTTCACCTTCACTTCCACGGTCTACTTACCAAGTCTACCGTTTAAAATTTTAAAACATGTAAAGTCAAATGCAAGCCATAAGATATGCTTTTAAGTTTCATAAGAGCATAAAAATAGGCTTCAAACTAGATTCTTACACATGTTAATAGCGTAAATGAGTGGATTCAAGCAGAGTAAATTTAGGTTTGACTTGTTAATAAACTTAAAGATGATTCTCAAGCTTAACTAATCCTCACCACCCACGTGCTCTGTGTCTTCTGAATATTGTCGAACATCGTGTTGAAGCTCTTAAAACATAGTGTTGTTGGGATCAACTATGTGAGGAAGATTTATCACAACAACAAAGATCTTGCTATGGCTCTTTGTGGCAGAAAAAGATGCAGCATTCATGATGGACTTGAAGAAGGCCTGCATAAGGTCCAAGCCCCAAGGGGCCCAATTCAAACTTGGTTGCTCTTGTGCATTGCCATTGTTTTGGTTCCTTTGAGCAAGCATAAATGTGAAGGTGAATGGGACAGTATTGTTTGTTGTGCTTATGAGGCGCAAGCAACCAACATATTTATAATAACATGGAGGACCAATGAGAACGTGAAACTTGGGCCTAAGGTGAATGGTTTTAGACTCTTGGCCTTGGAAAGGAAGTTAATTCTTTAATGGTCAATCTCATGATTTATTCATTCTTCTTCTTCAAAGTTTGATGGCCTTAGGTTCCTATAGAAGAACGTCAAAGTAAACATAAAACTATTGGCTACATTTTGTTTAAATAAAGTTAAATTTCAAAAGTACTATAACGAATCCTATAGCACCATGGTATGCGTGTAACAATGTGACACTCCAAAATTTGCATGGTATATATTTGATTATACAACTGGGAAACTAATTTATGAGTGATTATATAGTAGTAGTTGGCAGCTAAACCTAAGACGTCACTACAAGATTCTATATAGGTTCCAATCATAGCCACATGAAAACATTGAATGTCTATGCTAGTAGCGTTCATAATGCGCATGAGCCATGATCACCATTCCTCTACTCTTTGATTGCAGCTAACCACAATCCTCCTCACATAGTTGATCCCAGCAACACTGTGTTTTAAGAGCTTTAACACGATGTTCAACAATATTCACAAGATGCAAAGCACGTGGGTGGTGAGGATAAGTTAAGCTTGAGAATCATCTTTAAGTTTATTAACAAGTCAAACCTAAATTTACTTTGCTTGAATTCACTCATTTACGCTATTAACATGTGTAGGAATCCAGTTTGAAGCCTAGTTTTATGCTCTTATATATGATAATCAAAAGCATATCTTGTGGCTTGCATTTGACTTTGTGTTTTAAAAATTTAAATGGTAGACTTGGTATATAGATCGTAAAGGTGAAGGTGAAGACGGACCACACACTGTTCAAGAGGAAGGTAGGGATGACAAATGGATTGGGCTTGTCGAGCTAGCCCATTTAACCTACCATTTTTTGTAAGCCAAGCTCATAGAGATCAACTCATATAGCTCGCTCCATTTTGACTTGCCCAAAAATGGGTTAATGGCGAGCTCATTTAAGTTTTTAATTTATAACATTTTTAATTTGATTCTATAAGGTATGATTCATATGGTTTTACTGTTACCTAATATTTTATGGCAATTAACTTTAGTCAATAACCACTAGGCTTTATACTTTTAATTAATATTTTAAGATATTTTTAAAAAAAATCCTAATTTATTTTAATTTATCAAATAATAATATATCACAACCCACTAGGTTCGGCCTAGTGGTGGGGGGTTGGGATAATATGCATGAGGTCATAGGTTCTACTCTCAGTGTAACCATTGTAAAAAAAAATTATAATATATCTCATTAAAATAAATTATGATTCAGCATAAATTTTACTTGTAATATTGAGAATTTGAATATTAAATTTATTATTTTGCAAAACATTTTACATAGTTACTATTTGAAATACCCTTTATAATATTATTTACAAGATAATTTATTATTTATACTTTTTAGTTTTTATTATTTCTATTTTACTATTTTTTCTTTTTTTAATTTTTTGGGGGGCTAGACTGCCAACTCACCTATAAACGAGGTGGGCTAAACGTTTCAATCCACATTCCACAAGCGTGCCATCCCACACAGCCTACTTTTGGCAGGCTGATGTCGAGGTGGGCTAGTCCGTTTTGCCACCCCTAGAAGAAGATGAGAGAGATAAGGAATGGAAGTGAGGGAGAAGATGGTGATGTTTATGCTAATAAATCACATGCAACGTGAGACTTAATTGACAATTTGAAAGTACTTTCAGGAACAAAATAACAGTAAGTGGTTAACTTCAGGGACTAAACTAAATATGATATATGAGATGATGTCACAAGTCCTGATAAAGTAAAAAAATCAACTTTCATTTTATTCCAGCTGACTAGATTACCACGTGTACACCATTAACTGCCACGTATGTAAATAACATGCTACATAGGCAGGGGCATTAACTTTAACAGAACCCAACTAACAATCAAACTAAGGTGAGTAACATTTTACATTCTCAAGGACTATTTTTGAATTTTATTGCATTCAAGGACCCAAATGTTAGCGAGATACACTTTTCATAAGCTGAAATGGTGTTTTACCCTAAATCTTAAGAGTAAATACTAAATATACTATCCATGATACTATTATTTAATTATAAATTAGGTTAAATTAATAGGTCCCTAAATTATTTAGAAAATTTTAATTAGGTCTCCAAACTAATAAAATTTGTAATTATATCTTTGATCTTATAAAATTTTTGTAATTGAGTCCCTAAGGTCTTTAAAACTATTACAAATTGTCATTTTCTGGTCGTTTCACAGCCACCATAAACTAACATCAAGAACCCAATTACAAAAATTTTACAAGATTAAGGATTTCAATCCCAAGCTTTCTTAGTTTAGGGACCTAATTAAAAATTCTCAAATAGTTCAAAGATCTATTAACTAATTTAACCTATAAATTATTATATTGAAAAGTTTGTTAATTTTTATACTAACTATTTTTAAAATTATGTTTATCATAATTTTTAATTAATTGACAATATTAATTTTTTCATACTAGTGAATATAAATTAAACCCATTTATTCATTATTAGTTAAAGTATTTAATTAAAATATATTAATAGTATAAAAAGTTTTTTATATTATCATTTAATTATAGATTGTTATTATGATAAATTTGTTAACTTTTATAATAATTATTTTAAAAATCGTTATTGAGATCATTTTTTATTAGTTGGCATATTGACAATATATAAAAATCAAATTATTAAAATATTTAAGTCAAATACACTAAAAATATAAAATTTTTTATATTGTGATTTCATTACATATTGTTATATTTGGGAAGTTTATTGATTTTTATAATAATTACTATAAAGTCATACTTGAAGTAATTTTTTTATTAGTTGATAATATAAAATAGTTACATGGACAATGCATAAAAATTAAACTTTTAAAGTATTTAATTAAATATATGATAACTTTGTTAACTTTTATAATAACTACTTTAGGTCAAACTTGAGATGATTTCTGATTAGTTGACAATGTAAAAATATTTATACTTATAGTACATAAAAAGTAAACCCTTTATCACAATCAAATAAATAATTAATAAATATGTATTAAATTTAAAAGTATAAATATCCTCTATCCTCTTTATATATAAATTAGAATAGGTATCTTGAATAAGAGCATTTTTAGGTGTTATTATTTAATGAAAGCATTTTTTGGAGTTTTTCTTCAACGAGACCTGTTTTTAGAAAATTTTCTTAACCTTTTATCTCTTTCAATCTATCATTTTCATCTTTATTTTTAAATTAAATTTCTATATTATTTTAAAAGTAATTACTAATATTAAAAATAATCCTATGTCACACTATAAATTGTTTATCATAAATCTAAAATATAATTTGTATATTCAAAAATATTTATTTATTAGAAATTTTAATTATAATATAATTTATATATTCAAAAAAATATTTATTATTGTAAATTTTAATTATATAAAGTAAACATTTACCTTATACATTACATAAGCTAAAATACTAGTTAATTTAAAATGTACAGTAATTAGAAAAATATTGACATAAGTTGACTTAAAAACTTTAAGGGCCTATTTAGTTGGGTGAATAGAAATAAATGGATGAGAGAAAAGTTTAAATTTTAAATTAAAGAGAAAGTGAAAAGAAGAAAAATTTTGAATTTTTATTTCTAAAAGAGATTTTTTCTCTCTCTTTTCTTTCAACTTTCTCTCCAATCAAATAAAAGAAAATATATTGTTATCTGTATTTTTTCTCTCTCTATTTTCTTTCTTCCTAAACAAACATACCATAATTTTTACATAAACATAAAATTGTTAATATAATTTACTAAAAAATAAAATTCCCTTTAAAACCAAGATTTGTCTTCATAGAAAAAATATTGACGAAAGAATTTTCCTCTTCAATTACTAATAGTGTGTTTGGATTGACAATAAAAATCCAAAAATCACGGTGTCTCAACATAACTTTTCACCACACCAAAGAATAACTTTAAGACTACCATGATTTTTTCTATATAGTCGACCACATTTCCAAATTAATGGATTTGCGAAGAGATCCTCGTCCATGATTCCATGAAGTATGAAAACTTGAATTTGAAACATCAAACTTATATATATATTACCCACAAATGTAGGAGAGTAAAAGACTTATTAAATGAAACAAAGAGAGAAGTATATTTTTTTAACAATATATTTATATGTTTATTATATGTATATACTATTTTTTTTAGAATAAAATAAATACATGAATGAATTATATTTTCGGTAACATTTTTAAATTTTATGTTTGAAATTTAACTTAATCTCTTTAAACATCATATCATAATATATGTAGCAATATTAACAATTAATAATAAGTATTTTTTAAAAATATTTAACGATATTAAAGTAATAGTTAGTTAAAGGAAAAAATGAAATGAAGTTTACTTTTTTTCTTTATCAAGTTTCAAATATTCGTGATCATGTTCACAAATTTCAAAGTAGTCGAGAGTAATTGGTTATTTTATTTATTTGGGATTGTTTTAGTTTGTACAGCATTTTTAGACAGAAAATTTGTATTTAATCACTACCTTGCTTCATTATTATTCCTTTTTTGTTGTTACAATCATTATTATTCCTTTAACCACTTCACAAAAATTAAGAAATTTAGGTAATTTAATTAAAGATATTAAATTTTTCAATAATTTTATAATTTTTAAAAAAAATTCTTAATATTATTAGAACCTCGTACTTTTAATCTTTTCTATCCAATTAATTAATGATTTTCCTTACTCTCATTAAAGAGAAGCCAAGAAATTAATGTATCACATTTATTGTTTATTAACAAAAAAAGTTGATAATTAAAGACAATTTTATATAAAAAAAATAATGCAACAAATATTTTGGAGAGTGTTTTATAAAAAGGACTAAGACAATCAAAAGTTCTTATAAAAGAGACTAAAGGTAAAATATACTTTATGTTTGGGCATCAAGGATGTCCTCTAATTAACGAATAATTAAAGATTAATTCCCTTCAAAGCAGACAGATAATCATAGCATGTATAACCTTTCTTAATAACAAAACTTCAAAACCTTTTTCCACACGCACGACCAAAACCCCTTGTCAATATGGTTAAGAAACTTAGACTCCGTTTGAAGTAATTGTGAATTTTTAGTTTTTAATTTTAAAATATTAATTTTAAAACAAAATGTATTCGGCTAAAATGAAATTAAGTTGATTTTTTACCTGATTTTAAAACAATTGTTCTTTTTGTGATGCCACTAAAGCGAGGATGCCAATGGATACAATGGTTTTCGTTGGCTTTGATGACCAAGTAGGAGTGGGTATGCCTTTGGAAGGAAAGGATAATGTTACATGAAGGAGCTATCTTTTTCATCTTCAGGCTTGTGGAAGGTGTAAGGAAGAAGAACAAGGAGACGAGAAGGATGATGGAGATAAAATAAAAATAAAAATAAAAAAGGTAATAATTGTAGATTTATCAAAATCATTGTCGTTCAGCAAAGTAAAGTAGATTAAAAATAGGCAATTAGTATAACCTGTTAATGATAGTTCAACAAAGTAAAGCTGACATGTTTTATCCATTTTTGCAATAATTTTTTAAAATTTGAAAATAAAAAATTAAAATTGAAAACTCAGAACTGATATTGGGTTTGCTTTTCAAAAATTTCAAACATAAAACAAAAAACATTCTCCAAAGGGCATTAATATGTTTTACTGGTGTCTCTTATTTATTAGTTCATCCATTATGGTTAACTTTTAATTTTGGTCCCTTAATATTCTTCTGTTCAAATTTAATCTTTTATTTTCTTAATTGTTATAATTAACTCCATCTATGAAGACATTCAAAATCTGCAATCAAACAAAAAAACATTTAGCAGGAAAAATATAAAGAAAAAAGATGAGAGAGCAAAGAGAAATAGAGAAGAAGAAAAATAGAAAAACCTCGCCATCATCGTCATGTGTCATCGTCACCAGGATGTTGTAGTTGTGGAGCCTCAGATGAGTCTAGAAGTTGAGATGTGTTCAAGTCCCATAGAGGACTCTGTTGCAGCCAATGTTTTTAAAATCGAACCAGTCATTGAACCAATCAAAACACTGTTCAAGGTTTAATGGTTCAATCGTGGTTGAACTGTAATCGAACCAGTATTAATAAAATAATAATAATAATTATTAAATAATATATAAAATAATATTAAAGAAACATAATGTTATAAAATTAAAAGATTAAAAACTAAAAATAAAACATAATTTTATACGTTCTTAACATTTACAATACTTAGAAAAGTTCAAATCAAATATGTCATAATACTTAACTCTAAGTTTTAACAATACACATCAACATTTATTAATAAAAACAAGTTTATATATAGAATAAAAAAGAAAAAAAAAACAAATACTTTAGGTTGATTTTATTTTTTAGAAAAAAATTAAAATAATGCTTTATTAAGTATGTTGCATTGACTCGCTATGAATCGATTTTTTGCCTATTTTTGACCGGTTTTCCAGTTCTTTAATCGATTTTTCTATAAGTTAGTTCTGTGGTTTATTTGAACTAGTCAGGTGATTGTTTCATCAATTTTTGATCCGACCAAGCGATCCGATCTAGTTTTCAAAACACAAGTTACAACAGAAGCTGAATGGCATTCAAGTGAGGCTTGATGTGCATTTGCCACTTCCATCGTTGTCGTTCCGTCACAATTTTTTAACTGTAAAGTGATAGTCATCACTTTTGCAGCACTCCACTATGCTAAATAGGAGCAAATCCAAGAGGTGAAAAAGAATTAGGGGTTAGGAAAAGGTAAAGAGTGAGAGGGGTTGGGGTTACAAATTAAAAATAGTTTTTTAAAAAAAAAAAGGGAGGTGAGGGAGGATTTTTAGTTTTTCGCTCAACTTAAAACCTAGCATGGGCCTAGCTGACACTAATAATAAAAAATATATTTTTTAAAATTATTAAGTAACAATAGCCTAGTTGAACTATTTATGTTGCTTTCAATGCTAATGCTTATTTGTGTCGGTTTTAAGTCTATCATGATCGACACAAGTTGAAAAAGATAAAATAATGAAAACAATAACAGAAAATATATTAGTGTTAGTTTAGCTTTGATTGGCTGATGCTAACTAACGTCAATGTCATAGCTGTCACTAATAAACTGATACTAATTTGTAATATTATAGTGAAAATGAAGAAAATGTTGAAAATGCATAGATTATCTCAACAATTATGGTGGAGTCCAATATACTAACTATACTAGTAATAAAACTTTCCTATCATGATAATAAAAAACTATATTAGTTGGCATCAGTAATTTGTATTCAATAGTAGCAAAATTTTCTTCTTACTCACCATAAAAATAAAGAGCTATATATTATTAATGTTCTATTGCAAACTTTCCTTTGTTGAAGGCAAGACTTTACTTTTAACTCCTTCACGAGAGCTAGGATTAATTTTGTTTTATGATTTATTTGTTACTCCTATACAACAATTGTGTAGGTAGCGCTATTTATACAAGCAACCATAACTGGTTTATTAAGTTACATATTTATTAATTTCCTGTGATATATATTTTAGATATAATTCTGCTTAGTGAAGTAAACTAAACTTCCTCTTAACTTTTAGTAAAGGTCAGATTTCCTAAGATTTTGTACACGACTAACAACCATAATTTGTATTGATCGTACACATAATAGCAACTTCTAATAATAAGGATAACATTTCAAATATCTATTAAGTAACAAATTGTTCTCATTGAAAGACAATCTCTCGAAGGTAAGAGACATATATCACATAAACTGCTTGAAGAGTTTGATATTAATTCCTTTCCTCTAGTACCTACATCATTTACATAAATAAAACTCATTCATATATAAAAAACCTTGCAGTACATATTTGCAACAATAAGGTCATATTTCTTTAAGTGTTTCTATCTACTATATATAGTGCATGTTTCCAAACATAAGTTTGAATTAAAAGTATGATGTAAAGTCAAGTTTAATATATAAAAAAAAATGAGTTTATTATAGTGTGATTTATGTTTGAATATTTTTTGCTCAAAAGTACGTTGACAAAGTGAAATTTGTTTGGATAATATTAATCAAAAATACTTTTATTTGATGTTGCACTTTTTCAAAAGCAACCCTTATATTGCTTCTAACTCAAACTCAATTTGTCACTAAACAGAGTTTTCAAAATTACTTTGAGGGACATCTAAACAAAATAACAAACTGAGTTTAATAGAACAAAAATAAGTTTGATGGATCCAATTGGTAATCCAAACATGCTATATTCTGTTTCCCTAATTTTATCAAAAGGACAAGGTCCCGTTTTAAAAATGTTCATATTAGTCAAGACAATAAAAATGAATAGTAAACACTATAGGAATATAACCTTCATCTGTGTTCAATACTCAAATGAATTCAACTCCTACCTTGAAATTCCCTGTTATCACCATCTTTTTCTTTGCTCTTATAAAGCATTAGAAAAGAAAAAGAAAGATGAGTAAACTTAGTAAATTTTTCTTTCAATTTCCTACACACACACATTGAACCATGATGATCCCATCCATGAATGATTATGGAAAACACTACATTTGCAGTAACTAGAACTAGTAAAAAAAAAAATCCCAAATCAGAACGAATTTTCCAAGTTAGCGGAAGTTATAAGCGTTTCTTAAGCATATAAGCAAAGGTACATAGGTAAGGCCTGTCAGTCATGACATGCCCATATATATATATATATATATATAACTCATTTGTAGGTAACCACGATTATGAAATGTTCTTCAAAGCAAAACATTTGAAATAGAAAAGTGACAGGAGCACAGCAAAAAACCTTAATATCAACAAGTTATAGATGCTGAAATATAGAAAAAAAAAAGATAATAAAGGTGAGAAGAGAAGAAAATAACTAAATAATTAAGTATATTGGTAACAATTGATCACAAATATAAAAAAAATGATAAGCTACGATAAGAAAGAATTAAAAATAAAAAACTAGAATGGTGCTATGCCCATAGGAGAAATATTCTAAAACATATAAGAAGCGTAGAGATGAAAAATTGGGTAAAAAGAAAAAAAGGAAACAAACGTGGATGTGGGCAAATTGAAGAAATTACTGCTACCTAAGAGACTTCCCTAAGAATTTCGTCAACTCAAATGGGGTAGTTGTGTACAAGCAAATAGCTATATATCTCAATTTATAGAGATAATTAAAAAACTAAAGACCCACCAATCCCCCTTATTAGTTGCATGCAAATACCCAAGTGAAAGTATCAAACATCAACAACTCACTGGCTTATTCGTAGGCATAATAATTCCTTTCCTTTCTTTGCTTAGTTATAGGCTATGAGATTATTTCGGCCCATCATTTTTATATTTTCAAAACTTGTGATTTGTCAAAACAACTAGTCTCATTTACGCTCTAGTTTATTTCTATTATATATTATATATTAACTTATCAAAAATAAATGTAGACCTAGCTAACCATGCATAAGTCAATTTTACTTAGTTCATCAATTTCATTGTTTTAATATAATAATAACAATTGCAGAATTTTAATATTAATTTGTACTAATTGTTGACTCACCCATTTGATAAAATTTTAAAATTGTTCTAGCAATTTAAATTATGACATATATATATACACACATTATTATTATTATTATTATTATTATTATTATTATTATTAAGGATGTATTTACATATAATAAAATCCATTCGTAAAAACTCTCAAAGCCATAAGAAAATCACATTGCCTTATAACATCAAGAAACAAACAAAAGGAATGGAAAGCAAGCTTTTAGCGCACTCTAATCACAATTCACAATTATATGTGGGCTAGCATCAACTTTGACACATGAATACATTGAAATATATAATATATACTTGTATTTTTTTTTTAACAAATTACAGGTATCCTTTATATACACGAGATAATTCTGTTTGAGTTGAATAAAATCATTATAAA
Source organism: Spatholobus suberectus (assembly GCA_004329165.1). NCBI lineage: Eukaryota > Viridiplantae > Streptophyta > Magnoliopsida > Fabales > Fabaceae > Spatholobus > Spatholobus suberectus. The sequence goes on along the minus strand of CM014733.1, from coordinate 59,010,353 downwards.
CAACAAAGCTCTTGCATAATATGATTATCAAAAGTAACTAATGGAAAAAACACATTTAACGACAACCTTTTACGTTGATTATATGAGAATCGATGTAGAAAAATGTGACATTTTTGTAAACAAATGGTGAACATCCTACATCGGTTATAATATAACGTAAAACTTCCTTTTTACATCAATTATATTTTTACCGATGTAAAATAAGTTTTTTACATCGGTTAAAATTATAACCAATGTGAAAAGGAAGTTTTTTTTACATCGGTTGCAATTATAATCGATGAAGAATGTTCTTTTAAGTTCGCACTTAAGCTACTCAATGTCGTCTTTCTCCATTTGAAATTGCTTTGCTTACGACCTTGTGCCATTGCAACTTCGATGCCACCAACGTGAATGGTTCTTCCCCAATCGCGACTCCGTCGCCGTCTACGTGTAGGTAAACGCTTCTTGTCCCAACCCTAAATGTGACTCCATTGCCCACAACCCTAACGCTTCTTCCCCATGCTTCTCCAGGCCATTGCCCACTATGCGACCACCATTGTCTCTTTAGTGCCTTCAAAAATGCTCTGTCATCGTGCCATTGTCATCAAAGCCTTAAGCAAGTATAAAACACCCTGTGATTGTTCCCTAGCATTTCTTTGTTCTTTGCATGATTACCATGTTTCATATATGTTAAGTGTAACACCCGTTTTTCTCTTCTATGATTAATAAATTTATTGAAAATAATTATAAGAGATAATTAAATTAAATTTCGTGAAAAAAATCAATTAATAAATATATGTGTGATTTTCTATTATAGTTTTAGTAGAAAATTCTGTCAAAATCGGGATTGCATTGTATATTGACAATGTAAGAATACACTATAAAAGTGAACAAATAGTCAAGAAAATTTACATATTTCATTCTAAATAATTTTCTCTCTCTAAGTACCTACTCACTTTATCTAAAATTTCTCTAATTTGTGTCATAATAGTACCAATTAAAGAACAAATCAACTTTCTTTTTCTCCATTTTCAACTACCGTAAACCTTATGGTGAGAGAAGTCCATGCTTCACTTTTTTTTTTTTTACAGCCATACTTGAATTTTTCCATATATAATTGGATCCCAAATTTTATCAAAAAGGGGCATAAAATTCTGGTTTTAAAAACCCCAATTCATACTTCTCCCCTCTTTACAATCTGATGTGAAATTCTCCTTCCTTCTCCCTTGTTCTTTTATTTTTTTTCTCACACTTCAAAAAGTTTTTCCATTTCTAGAAGCTCTTCTTGTTTTTGATATCTTCTTGGCTTAAGGAAAGTCCTTTTCTTCTCCATTCCTAGAAGCTCTAGCTTGTGACTACTAGAGGTAAGAGAAGCTTGGCATTTTCTTTCATTTTAGTGCCTTAAAGGTTGAATGAAAATTTGTTTTGGTGATGGTTGTTGGTTATGTTTGGTGATTTTCTTGAAATATGCAAAGGTATATATGTTGTAATTGCTGCCTGGTTGTTTTTCATCTGAATATACCTTGGTATTTTTGACATTTCTCTTTGTGTAGTTAATGAAATTGAGTGTCGTTTGTTGGGTTGGAAAGTATACATCCGGGGATATGATTGTGGCATAAGAATCGTGCAAAACATTAAGAAACAACCACAAAATGTGCATCCAAAAATGAGTGACGCGTCCTGTGTGCGCTGATGACCTTTGTGTATTGTTTGGTTCATTTCTAATTTTCTAAAAATGACATGGAAAAACGAGTTATATGGTTGAAAAATAGACTTCAAGAGCTTTCCAATGATATGTCATAAGCTTTCTAATTCAACCATTTGGTATAGTAAAAGTTTATTTGAAACTAGGTTATGTGCAAGGACCCGGTTCTATTGGTTAATTTTAACATGTTTTAGTGATTTGCTTGTTTCTTCCTGTACAAAATGAATTAGAAAACGAACCTTTATCTTTTTGAAAGTAGACTTTTGGGGCAATTGAAAGGACATAAGATTTGTTTTAATTGATTTTGTGTTGAAAAATAAATTTGAGTTGAAAGTTGAGTGTGTTCCAGAGATCCAAGTTTGACCTCTGTCCACTTCAACAATTATCATGTTTTTTGTAGATTTTTGTTCAAGACATGGTTTAGTATTTTAGAAAATAGACTATTATAACATTAATAGGGTATAAGAATTGTTTTCAACAAAAATCATTTAAAATTTCAAATCTACCCATGGATTTGACCTTAAAACAGAGAAATTTTCAAGTTTAACACTATGCTTTTCTTAAATGATTTTAAGGAAAATTTTGTAATTTCACATTTCAGTAATTATTAATATACTATTTTAAGTTAATTCTATAGAAAAAATATTTTTTAAAAATTATTTAGTATTTTTATCAATTTTGACAAAGGATTTGTTAATAATAGACCTTTTGATGAAAAAAAATGCTAAAAAGGGATAAAATGGTCTTTTTACTATAACATGATTTATTTTCAGAATTAAAATGTTAAATATATTTGAATTTTCACAAAAATTACAGAATATAGAAATTTTTTTCACTTGTTTGAATTAATAAATTAAGTGTAAGGGTATTTTAGTAAATTGACATTCCTTTTTAATTTTATTGGATATTCTGAATTTAAAATGATTTTGGATAAACAATTTTTAAAATAAAATATTTAAAAGATTTAAGTAAAACCCACTTAAACAATTTTATGAATTTTTATAATGTATAATTTCGACGTTGACAAAAAAAGTTAAAAGCATGAAAGGTAGAATCTTGTTATTAGTAAGGATTGTTGGTGGGATCCTTACAAGATAGAGGTTGCTTGGTGGGACCTTTGCTTGTTAACTATGAAGGTTGCTTGATAAGACCTTGATAGTGTAGTAGTGGATAAATTATATGTAAAAAAAAATGTTGATTATCGTTGTTGATGAGATGTACATACATACATGCATGAGTTCACAGTTGTAATTGTGAAGAGAGTAAGCATGTAAGTTAAGGTTGCTTGGTGGGACCTTCAACCTAGTGCTGAAAGGTTAGTGGGATAGTTGTCGATGGACCTTGAGGATAGATAGACAAGTAAATTCCACACTATAAACCAAGGTCATTGCAAATCTTGTGTCGTGGTAAGCTACTACCTATGTATATCTATCCTGGCAAACCACTACATCATTTTTGTAGATTAGAATTAACGGCGTCCCCCAATGATTATAGCACGTGCTACCTTTTGGATCCGTGAGGTCCTTGTTGTTATTATACATGTTAAGGAACAAGTCCATACTGATCGCTCGATTGTTGAAAAATCTCCATGGAGTTGTGTCTGCATCCATTGCATGACTGTTATTGTCATTGCATTTGTTTACATATTAGAATTGTTATTTAATGATGATTTTGCTCTTACTTATGATATGCTACTATAATGGAAATTAATATATTTTAATGTATGAGTTATTAAGTGTAAACTATCCTTATTTTTGTGAGCTTACCCTTGCACTATTTATTTCGATATGTAATCAACTATGATGATCGCGATTCTACACGGGAGCAGATTGCAAGCCACCAACAGATCAGACTCTTCTAAAGGTGGCAAAGCGGGCCAGCTCGCCTCGCCTCCAGCCCACCAAAAACAGGTTGGGGTAGGCTGGCTAGCTTGTTGAGTCTTCTGGCCCGCCAGAAATTAAAAAAATGAGAAAAAGAAAAAAAAAACTCATTAATGCTTCCATGAAGTAAAAACATCAAAAGAAATAAAAACTTTAATTTAATTATGATAGATCCAAGCGAAGTTGAGAACTCCCGATGGACAATTTTGATACTCTATCTTTCTTTAAAATGCTAAAATAAAAAACAAATTGTTCTTTTTTATTCATATATGCTAAAACCAATTAATGAATAATACAATTAAAATCCAAAAGCAATAGTGTATGCATATGTGCAGTGAACAAAAGGGCAATACAAATAATAGAAAGTTACAATTAGAAACCTAAAACAAAAAGTAACATATATTTCAAAAAAAAAAAGGCTTGATGGGCCAACCCGCCCCGCCCAGGTGGTAGCCTGCTGAGTTGGCGGGCTGAGTAGGGCAGCTGAGGCAGATTAATGGGCTGATCTGTCTACCCTGCCTCGCTATTTTCTTGGCAGGCTGGCCCAACAGGCCCAGCCCATTTTGCCACCCCTAGACTCTTCATTGTTGAGTATAGGAAACGTTGCTAGGTAGAGGGACTTCATCCTAGAAAGGGTTTTATCAGACATCGCAAGAGTCCTACTTCTTCTTCTTGTCCTTCGTACCACCCTAGTTTCTTCTTAGGAGTAGTGTGTAACTATGCCCAACTATTAGGGAATAAGTAATTATATGTCCCCCCCCGCCCCCCCCCCCCCCCCCCCTTTTGTTACATTACTTATTGATGGGTACACTTTAACTAACTCATACACCTTACCTTTTTGAGATACAGTTGACCTTTTGATATATGTATTGTAATCACTATTTAGTATAATGTTGATATTTTATATGTGTGTGTGTGTGTGTGTGATGCCTAACGTTCAGTAGTTGCCATTTGTGTGGATAATTATTTTCAAGAAATGAATGTCATTATCAATTAATTTTATTAAAAGTAAAAAAAAAAATTACCTATATTTTCATAAATGAATTAACAAGAGTTTTACCTAAAATTGAATTAATCCATGATTTATTATAGAATGTCATGTACCAACAGTGGGTTGTTCCATTAAAGATGCCATGGTAGGACGAACCATTGTTTCCCAGACTAAGAAAGTTTTGTTCGTTCATAGAAATTATTGCATGTTCACCAATTTGTTTGTCAAAGAAAACATGAATACATGATATTTCATGTTTTCTTTTTATTCTTTTTTTGAATGTAATTGTTGTAGTTTTAAAAATGTGGCATACGTGACTTGCAGAGCATATGCTGATTAATGATGGTGTATGATGATTACTAAGAAAATTTAGTAACATCACATATACTTTAGAAGCTCCATTAGTAACTATAAGCTCTTCGTTTGTATTGTTAGGGGCCTCCATTGTTGACGAGATGCCACCATTCATGTGCCACCACTTACCCTCGCCTCTCCCATTGGTTTCCAGGTTCATTATATTAAATAACTATTAGTTTGCTTTTTAATTAATGGTTTTGCTATTGCTTAGGATAATTGAGTTGTATAACTATTGAGGATTTGTACTTGTGATGTGTTTGCATGCTTGGCCACATAGAGCTTAGTTAGGCCTTGTGTGATGTTTTTCGTTATTGATTGGATTGTCTGATAGGTTAAATATGGTGACTGATTGAATATGGGAAAGTACTAAAAAATAGTAGAAACTCTGCCAATTTTTTTGAAAAAATTGTGATTGGATTGTCTAATTTGTTTGTTAATTGTTTGAGAGTATTTCGATACCTCAAACGGAATGGACATTTCAGATGACAAAGGCGGCTCCGGCGAGCGACGACACCTAGTTGTCACCTTCAAAGACACTCTATGCCTAAGTCAGTGCCTATAAGAGGTGAATAATGAGGCTTAGATATGTACCTGAAGGCATATAATGCCTTAATAGCAGCAAAGTGGAAGGCAAGGTGGTTAGTCAGTCAACGTGGGCCTTGGGCCATGTGGCTAGGCCCAAAGAGGGTCTAGAACAGTAGCCCCTAAAGTCGATGGCTCATTTTGATATAAGCACCTATTTGTTCTTTGAGTCATGTGGCTTAGGCTTTCACTACCACATTTGCTCTCCTCCTATAAAATGTTAGTTTAAAGTAAAAAATAAGTTCTAATGTTACCCGACAAGAGCGAGCTAAAGAGATGCGAATCAGATGTTGCTTCGCGGTTGCGATGCTACTTTTTGCTTTGCTTTATACCTGAAATGGATTTCAATATATATTTTTATTATATATACTTTTTTCCTTTTTTGTACCTGATGAGCTTTGTACATATCTGAGCTTTCTTTGCTTTCTTACTTTTGCTTATCTTGGTGGGCTTTGCTTTACTACTTCTGTCATCTTGGTGAACTTTTGCTTGTTCACCTCAAACCATGGCTGGATTAAATCCATGCACACGAGGTGATGACCTTCCTATATTATTTTTGCTATCTCGATGAACTTTTGCTTGTTCATCTCAGACCCTGACTGGATTAAATCCTTGTACACGGGGTGATAGCCTTCTTACCTCATTTTTGCTATCTCAATGAACTTTTGCTTATTCATCTCAAACCCAGAATAGATTAAATCCACGTACGCGAGGTGATAGCTTTCTGCCTCATTTTTGTTATCTCGATGAAGTTTTGCTTGTTCATCTAAGATTGACTGGATTAAATCTACATACATGAGGTGATAACTTTCTTGTATTATTTTTGCTATCTCAATCAACTTTTGCTTGTTCATCTCAGACCTTGGCTAGATTAAACCCACATACATGGGGTGATAACCTTCCTGCTTCATGTCAAACCTCGGCTGGATTAAATCCATTTACATGGGGTGACAGTCTTCTTGCATTTGGTTGCCTTTTCTTTATTTTGTCTTTTGCCCTTTTGTTTTTGACTTGCAAAACAATTGTAAATGGTTTTGTCCATGATGATCCTAAGGTTGGCCATAAGTTTTCCTTAGAAGGTATTATGTCAGTCTTGCAATTTCTTTTAGACAGGCACAAAGCAAGCTTGCACGATGCCATAGATAGTGTCAGTAAAATTAAATAAAATTAAGGCTATAGTGTTTACTAACTTAACCGTCGTTTGATTATGTGCGAGAGGTCTCCTCACAAAATTAAACTGTATGGGTAATGCTCCATGCTTAGTGCTTACATAAAGTCACTTCATCGTTTGCCATATATTTTTATTGGTAGCTCCTGTAAGGGGCCTTTTCTCCAAGAGAAACAATGTGTATGCATGGTGATTGCATATAGTATAATGTAATGTCACTCATTTATTCAAGTGTCATTTTTTTACTGATGATAGCGCTTATTTCAAAGCATGCACCTTTACGAATAATTATATGGTATAGCATGCGATATCATGGCCTGATAGCCTTTGAGTAATAATTGCTATGTGAAGGGAAATGTCATGGTACTTTTAGCATATATATTATCATGCTTTGAAATTATATATAATATATCATGTGCGTGGGTTTTCACCATGGGTTAACATCTTCAAAATAATGCATTATGACAACATATAATGTGGCATTTAATATAATAAAAATTTGTGTCATAGCCTATTATACCATTAATTAGGCCTTTATAAGCTTTCCTGATGTCATATAATGATGGTATGGTAATATCTCCTTGCATGATTAAGGTCAAGTGTATGCATGGTAGAACAACATGGTGAAGTGATCATAAATATCATGGTCTTTGAATTATGATAATTGTCATATAGTAAAAGGAAATGGCAGGGTCCAGTATGACAATCGATATTAGATGTGATGCATGCCACAAGTCGACAAGCTCAAAATCGATATTGGATGTGATTGTAAATATCATGACTTACAAATGTCGGATTATGTCGATCTGACCTCTAAATTTGCATGCTCTCCAGAGGAGTGCGTGGTCATTTCGATCTCAACTTGTGTTAGTTACTTGGATGGATAGCTAAATTGGTTGTTCATGCGAAGCTGTATAGGTGAAAGTGTTAAGACAAATGACGAATATATAACCCTCAAATATTTTGATAATAACAAACAGTTAAATTGTATATGTCCTTACATAATTGTCTGATCATTCGTTCACAAACAATCGTCTGATGTTTTAAAATGAATATCGTCTTATCTTTTGATTAGATAAATTTCGTAACTAACAAATCTTATAGACGATGACAACGTTCTAAAATGATCTACACATCAATCACAGCATAAGCTACCTCAAAATGTATAAAGCCTACATACCTACTCTTGAAGAAAATCAGCAAAAAAAAAGGAATATGTGTGTGAATGTCAAAACAGGAAAGCGGACATAACAACTGCTACAAGATTGAGTATAAGAATAGAAAAGATAAGCAGACTGCTTTATCTTATCTTCTGGACAAGTTGGTGAAAAGCATTAAATGCTGCATTTAATGCTCCAACGATTCTCTTCATCAGACGAAGGCCGTCTTCTGCAAAACACTAAACGGATACTTTTGGAGAAGCCTATAAATAGAAGAAGAGACTTCCTTCGAGTGGTTGTTGTTATCATAGTTGCTGTTGATTCTGAAAAATCATAAATTGCTTTAGGAAAAGAAAAAGCTCTTGTAAACTTTATTTGCAAAAATCCTTTTTATATTTCATTATGTATTCATCTGATAAGACGTTAAACCTAGTGAGGTAAACTCACACTGTAAACCTTTTTCTTAACAAGATTGGTGGAAGTCTGAAGAGACTTTGTTTCAAAGAATACTTGGGTGTTTGCTTGGAGAGGCAAGTGAAAGACTACTTGGGTTGAGCCTAAAGAGGCTTGTGGAAAGAATACTTGTAACTTGAAAAAGTTAGTGAAACTTGGTTGTTGTTAAGAACTAGACGTAGTCTCTAGGTGAGACGAATTAGTATAAATTCTGTGTGCTTTTCAATTTGTCTTTCAGCTTTCGCCTGTCTTATAAAACGTTTTTTGAAAATCTTTTTGATTTGATTTCAAATAATATGTCGTTAACAAAAGAAATTCAAAAATTTGCTATAACATAATTCAACCGCCCTTTCTTGTATTATCTTTGTGCTCTACAGAAAGCCTACGTTGGGCTTTGTCAAGGATGATGTCCTTGCAATTTCTTTTAAATAGTAAAGTGATGCAAGGTTTATGTAATAAGGCGAGACAATATTGACCAATTGAAGCAAAAAAAAATAACAAAAAGTTCCTAATTAGTCATTCTTGATTTATGCAAAAACTCTCTACATTTGCAACACTTTTTGTTCCACCCTTTATTTATTCAAAGGCCAACACTTGGTTGTTTCCTAGCTTGGTTGATCAGCAGCTGTACACAAAGAGATGGAAGCCAACCTTTCAAGCTAGTGGTGACCTCAAGTGTTTAGCGCATGTCGCTTTGACAACTTCAACTGAGTAAGCGCAAATAATGATATTGCTCTGCCTGTAACAAACTTTGGCAAAGAAAATAGAGGAGGTTTAGTCATTGAAGAACTTGAGTGATTTTTAATCTCAGCTTTTAGGAAGGGTTTTGCGTCCAGCATTTGTTGTCAATCTCAGAGGTGAAACTGTAGAATAGAACCAGAACATTAACAAAGAATGAGAATAGTCATATAGAGCTTAGTTGAGTCTTGTGTGATGTTCTAGTATTGTGATTGATTGAATACATGTAAACAGGTATATGAAAAAAAGTACTAGAAAATAGAGGAAACTTTGCTAGATTTTTTATAGAAATTGTTTATGACTTGTATAGAGTCTTGTTTATTAGGTGTTTAGGGGTGTTATTTATCTTGCTATTGACCTTTGTTATTTTTTTGATTAAACAGGCACATGACTAATCCATCTAGGAGCCCTCCTTTATAGTCTATGTTAAAACGAACTAGACTAGCCACACGGTTGAGAGATATAGCCATCAGGTGAGTTGCTCAGGAGAAGTTACAAGTTGATTTACATCCTTAGACCAACAAAGCTTTAGGGCCAAATGCAAGTAAATTCAATAGTTATCTGGAGGTCCAAGCTTAATCAAATGTTTCTATTCTAGTTCCTAATTGGGATCATGTATCGAAAGCTTACAAGAGTTTGATTTGGCAGGGCATAGTGGTATTTTTCCTAATAAATCCATGTTATGGTATCTATTGTATTTAACCATATTAATGTTATACACTAACTCTTCAATTTGATTTATATTATAGACCACCTTTAATATTCCTTAAACAAAAATCTTGAGGAAGAAGACACTTTCATCTGTGGCTATAACTGGAGGCAGTTTAAGACAAACCTCACTATCAAGTACATATTTCGGGATAAGAAGACATATCTTCTTGTCAGAAGTATGGTTTTGATTAGGATACGTGGCAGAGATTTGTTCAAAGCCAACTAAACACTAGTTAGGAGGTTAGTTGGTTTTTTTTTTTTCTAAATGTCATTAATATGTTATTTTATTATTTTACTAAAGTTAATAGTTTGTTATTTTTAACAATGAATAAGAAAAAAGGCACAAGACATCGAGAAAAAGAATAACACCTTTTACAAATGGTCTCGTGGGGGTCATGACTTGCTTGAAAAGCAGATGATGGAGGACAAGTTAAAGAAAAGATAGGAATCATCCTAATCTAATTCAGTAGTAGTTGTTAATCTTCATCACCACCCACACGTGCACAAAATAGACACTCGCATGAAACCAAAAAATGATTATACTACTCGAAAAGCACGCAACGTTGTTGACAAGATTGTAAGTTAATTTTGAGTTTGAATTGTAATTGTAACAAGCTTACAAATTGTCTCACAATTTCTCATTTGTTGGTTGTAGGATTCCCTAGTTGAGCAGAGCACACAGGTTCCTTTGTTTCCCATGGATGTTAGGATATATTAACAACTGCCATTGGGCGACCGAAGCACCCAAGCCATGTTTGTACTGCTGGAGTCGATGATACGCTACCATAAGTGTATGGTATTGTCCTAGTAATAAATAGCATTCTATCCACAATGACTATGTGTTTGGTTTTTTAATTATCGCTATTTAATATAAATTAAACAAAAAGAATTGAATAGGGAATTTAGGTTTTGAAAGCAAAAGAATTAGAAGTTTAATTAAGCAAGCAAATAAAATTGATATTAATTCATTAAAAGATAAGATCAAGGTTCACCCTATGATGCCTATAAATTAATTCCCTTACCTCATGCCTTTACTTGTTTTTCTTAAGGGTGAATTAACCTAAGGTATCCTCTATTCCCTTTCAAGATACGGAGGGGTGTCTAATCAAATTAGCCACCTACTTTTGTGGTGGTTATATTTAATTAGACCCAATAAGCTGTTTGTCAATCCAATTAATTCCAAAGGGTTCACCTACTTTAGTAGTTTAGACCAAGGTTTCTTCCCTATAGTTCTGATATTTGAGTTCACCTTTCGGTACTTCTCCACATTCCTAAGGTTATGAAAAATGTGGCCAATTCGTTTCGCATAAAGAAAATCGATAGAGAAGAAATCAAGAGTAGAACAAGCATAACACAAGGATAAAAGAAATTACTTCATTAAATGTTCATAGGGTTATGCCCAATCCTAAGATAAAAATGACTACTCACAGCAAAAAAGAAACAGAAAAATAAAGAAAAGTTGTGTCAGGCATGATGTTTAGTACAGGTTGCCCGTGGCGCTCTTTGGTAACTGTGGTGTCTTCTTAGAATTTATCACGGACGTGGCGTTTGCCATGGGCAACCTATGGCACTCTTTGGTGTTTTCCTGAAATTTGCCATACCTGTGGCAATTTCCACAGCTAGTCTATGGTGTTCTCTAGTTGAGGGATTTATATTTTTCTTCAAGTATGGATACTTGTGATCCCTTCCTACATGATTCCCATATGGTAGTATTAGTTAGGCAGGAAGTGATGGAGTAGCTAACACAAAAGATTACAAAGGAGGTTACAGAGAGGTTGAGACGAGAGTTTGATCAACAGTTGAAATCTCTAGGTCTTTCCTAACAAATTGCTCTAGTTGAGCCACATGCAACACCTTTTACTATTTGTGTCAGCACAAAGGGAAGTTGTGCTGTTGCTGCAGCTGATCCATCAGGAGAAGAGACTCATATTGATTTTTCTTATCAATGTGAGTTGTTTGTTGACAAGGATCCTCTTCGACTAGTGACCATTAGAAAGTTTATGAAGGGGTTCAACCATACACCACATGCACATGCAGGATGATTTGGTAAGGGTGGTGGTTGAACAAGTTCGAGATATAGATGCTCGAGTTCCCATACCCACTGCAAAGGTTCAGTTAATGGGGCAGGCCCTCAAAACTTTCATTGCATGGCCAAGACATCTTGTAAAGCTTGTTTTAGCGAAGGTATATTCTTTACTTATGTGTTTTTTTTTATTGAAAATTGAAATAACCTAACTGTGTTTCACTAATATTAAATTATATTTATTTTGTAGGATATTGACGGACCAAAGAAAGAGGTTCCACCCAAAAAAGTTTGGAACCTTTACATGATCCGATTGTAGGCTTACTTGATTTAGCTAAGGACCACATGGCTGACCCTGTACAAGTGTCATCGGTTGCTAGTGTCTTTGACAAGGAAAGCACTGTCCCATTGTATATACATTTTAATGATATTTTGGAAACAGTATCGGGCAATGTGAGGCTTAACATCTCAGTTATACAGTTATGGATGATGTGAGTACATTTTATTTATAGGTTCAATAGTTAATCAAGTAACATTGATTTATCATTAACATTTATTTCTACATTTTAGCTATGTGCATCGGTGAAATAGAAAAAAGGGGAGTGCAGATACATATGGTTTTTTTGAGCCTCAAGCCATTCAGAGGTCAGGGAATAAGAAAGAATATTCCCTAACGTACATGTTCAATTGGATAAATAATTCAAAGAAACGTATTTACATGGCACCTGTCATCTATCAGTAAGCACAAGTTCAAAACAACTTTTAAATTATGTTATTGTTGTTACTAATTGTTCCCTAATGCAGATCCTATTGGCAGCTCGTGATTGTTTGTCATAGGGACAATGTTGCCATGTGGTTATGTTCCTTGATAGGAAGCCTATAAAAGAGATGCAAAACCTAGTACAATAGTAAGCTTTAATATGTAACAAATTTGCTTTCTGTTTGGTATTATAAGTCTTAATCTTATAAGATACTTTACATTCCTATGTTCTTTAATTAGTGTTGTGTTTGCACATCATATTTTAGAGAGTAGGCCCATGATAAACCCAAACAAGCTTTAATGGATTTTTTCCAAAGTAAGTAGTTTACAATCTTGACATTCAAAATCATATTTTATTAGTGTCTATAACAATTATATGATGTAATTACATTTTATATTGAATTGTAGTGTAATAAACAAAATGGAGCTTATGAGTGTGGCTATTACATGATGTAATAGATGTTGACACGTGATGCAATAGATGTTGACCATAGTCCAAGCGAGAATTGTGGATTTTTGGAATTAGGTAATATAATTTTACTTTAACAAGTTACATTAATTATAGTTTTCATTGTTTATGATCTAATGTTACATTATTATATGTTGCAGTTATTTATCAACTCGGAACCATTGGGTGATGAGGCAATTGTTAACATTCGGCACACTTGGGCAAAGTTCTTAGTAGAAATTAGTAATAAATGATTTTTATGTTTATTTAGAATGTATTTAGATAATTTTAAAATTTTTTAAGTGTGTTTAAAAGGTAGTTTAGAATTATTTGAAGTGTGTTTGTGATGTACTTTAGCATATAATTATGTTTTAATGCTATATTAATATTTATTGATGATATTTTAGATTTAGCATATTTAAATATGATTGAACTATCAGCCTGAGTCTGTTTGTACTTTACATGTTGAGAAATTTATAAAAATAGACAATATTAAAAAATGACTTTTTTACATCGGTTAAAGCATTTTTACATCGGTTAAAGCCTTAACGGATGTAGAAAGTCACTTTCTACATCGGTTAATGTTTGAATCATTGTATACATCAGTTATAACTTAAATAGATGTAGAAAGTGGCATCTTTCTACATCGATTCAAACTGAACCAATTTATAAAGTGACTTTCTACATCGATTCTATGTTCGATGTAAAAATGTCATATTTTCTACATCGGCTGGATTTACATCGATTCAAGAACAGATGTAAAATTCCCAAACAACCAATGTGGAAAACTTCTACTACAATAGTGAATGAACAAAAACATATGACGATAATATTTCAATTATATTATATTGAAATAGAGATGAATAATAAAATATAAAAATATGAGATGAGTAATGATATCTATTTAAAAAACTTTTTAAAATTGTTGGACTGAAAGAAAAGGTTACTTCAGTTGCTCAAAGTAATAAATGATGAACCATTAAGGAGAAGTGTAAAAATTTATGTAAAATAATTTTTAATAATTTGGGAGAATGCTTAATTGGAAATGCAATAAGGTGATCTAATATGCTTTACACTATCAGTTGCAAGAAATTAGATGTAACTAGATCTAGACTCACGTGTATTATGCGGTTGATCAATAACATTATTTTGAATTCTATTTAGTAACACAGTATATTTTAATTTTAATATATTATATATTATTAAGAAATAAAAAATTACAAGTATTTGAAAAAGCGTGGAACTTTTGTATGATCGAAAATATTGTCAATATTATTAGAAAAATCAACCAAGTGTTTGATAAAATATTTATTGATGGGATAAAAATTTTATATTCTAATAATTATAAGTATAATTTCATAAAAGTGCATTATTATAAGTAACTAACAGTTATTTTGTAGAATGTAACCATTGAATTTTTATTTATTTGAAAATTAAAAAAAAAAAAAAGAATTGTTGACGGTGAGTGTAAAGTGGCTAAGAAAAGGTGAAGAATTGAAATATTGAACTTATTCACAACACATCAATCAAAATGCTGATGTGGCAAAAAAATTAAATTAACTTAATCTTGAACGTAATAGCTCGCTTAATTAAGAATTTATATATATAATAATAAATACATATTATTTAAATATAAGAACATGATTCGTAGCACCAGTGCGACAATTGAAATTTGATATAAAATTTCTTTCATTAAAATTATCAAATGATATTATTTTATATTTATTTAATTTTTTCAATTATAGTTTCATTTTTATTTAATATTTTACTTTCTCTTTTATATGTAGTTTTTAACATGTAAAATTTTCCATATTAATTTTTTTCTGATGCATTTTTTAAAAGTTATTAATCAACGTTCAATAATATTTAACATATTAGAAAATATAAAAAAATTTTAAATAAATAATAATACACATTAAAATTTCCTTAAGGTATTTTTTTTATTTATGTAATGAGTTTCTTTTTTATTCTGACTCTTACGATTTTCATTAAAAATTGTTGAATATTACTTTAATTTAATTTAATTCATTACTAATATATTTCGATTTCTTTATAATATAAACATTAGCCAAAGAAATATAAATTTTTAATAAATACATAAGATATTAAATTGTTTAGTGCAATATAAGATGAATTTTAATTTTCTTTTTTTTAATTTTTCAACATGAATTATTTTCTAGAAAAGAATAATAAAAAATTTAACGAAATAACTAACAAGTAGTGATATTTATGTGTTGAAAGTTAATTCAAATAATAACTATAAGTATTTAGAATTTTCTACCCACCAATATTTAAAATTTATTATTAATATAATATTGTTTAGGAATACAAAAAACAAATAGATTATAATAAAATTATATGATCTGTTTGAATTGATTTGAGTATGATAAATAAATCAATTACTTAAATTTAATAAATTTAATTAATAATTATTTAAGCAATCAATTTATGGATGAATATATACTTAAATTCAATAAAAATATATTGATTATTTTTAAGTATTATATTTATGATATTTAATTTGAAAAATAGTAATACTTTACTTCTTTAATGACACAATTCGGTGAATTAAATATTTATGAGTTAAAAATGATGTTAAATAATTAAATTATTAAAATAATGCTTATTTGATAATAATGATAAGTGAAATTAACATTTGTCAAAAAACTATTTAAGATTAAGAATAGAAGAAGATGAAAGGTTTTTGTCTTAAAAATCCTGCTCTTATTTTTTTACATGAGATAAAAATTATAAAATGTTTGATTAATTTTTCTTTAACAAACATTAGAATAAATTCAAAATACATGTTATGAATTAATCCTTCTTTAATGATAAATAAATGAATTTAATTAGAAAACATTGATATCTTAGGATAAATATTTTTTCACACTGTCATAATTATGTATTGTCATGTTTAATAAAATTTTGTAATGATTAATCCAAAGTCATATATATAATGATTTTTATAATCGATTAACCGTGTGTTACATTAACAGTATATCAAAATTAAACTGTAAGTAAATAATGTAATTTATTTGATTAAGTATTCTTTTTCTATGTGTATTAATGTGGTACCGGTTATCATAATATAAATATTAATTTGATCTTTCCGATATTTATAACATCAAGTAAGTACTTTAAAATATTGAAAAACATTATAAATAATCTTTACTTTGATGCATATGACTGGATCCAATGACCATTTTGATGTTTTATGGCAAACTTATATATTTGACATATTGCAAATGTTTTAAGGATCAAATTTATATCTAGCGAATTTTCATGATACTAAACAAGTAGTTTAGCATTGTTGAAACTAAAACATAATACTTTGTTTAAATGTATACTAATGTAAATATAATAGCAATCTATTTAATATGATTATTAATTATTAATAAATTATAAATGACTAAAACATAAAATTGAAAATATTAAATATTTTATAAACTTGTACATTGCACAGGAGCAAATTTTAGTATTATATGATATTTGCAATGTCCTATCTCGTGTTACTTATTATGCAAAAGTCCTTGTATTAGTAGGGACATTGAACATGAAGCATTGCCTTCAAGAACAACTGAAAAAGAGTAAGCAAAAGAGGATGAAGCTTGAGAGGTGTCGCAACTGGAGTAACGACTAGACAGCAAAAAATAATTAATAACAGAGAAGTCGCCATAAAAGTTTATTAAGAAAAACCTTACAAAAATCTTTTAAAAGGAAAATAGTCTCTAAAACCAAATATGAGTTCGGGAGTCGGTTACGCGTAGGGAAGGTGCTAACACCCTACGACGTCCGTCATAAAGACGGTTATCCCTAATTAAATGTGCAAAATTAAGATAGCTTCAAAAATATTTATTTTATCACTAACGAAGATTTATTTATTTACAAATTTTATTATTTTTATCTATCAAAAGAATTTTAGAAAATATTTATTTTGAAAAGAATTAATTTTTTATTTTTTGAGATCG
Source organism: Spatholobus suberectus (assembly GCA_004329165.1). Classification (NCBI taxonomy): domain Eukaryota; kingdom Viridiplantae; phylum Streptophyta; class Magnoliopsida; order Fabales; family Fabaceae; genus Spatholobus; species Spatholobus suberectus. The sequence goes on along the minus strand of CM014733.1, from coordinate 58,993,430 downwards.
ACAGGAGTGGGTCCCCATCCCTATGTATCTTCCGGTACAATGAGGAATCATACTCATAAAGTTCTTTAGTAGAAAATCATTTTTGTTGATTGGTATTTTTAATTTTGATTTGATTTTTTGTATTGCTAAATCTGACATCAAGTTGTACAACTTAAATGTGCCAAATTTATTGAATGACCAAATAGGAGGTACTTTCAAAGTGGTCATTATTTAAATCTTGTGATTATTTATTGTTTATTATTAATTATTTATTTATATTATATATGCATACATACATACATACATACATACATACATATATATATATATATATATATATATATATATATATTGAAAAAGTTTAATTTTAACTTGCAAATCATACTTGATGATCATCACATTAACCATAAGATAAACATTCAATGGACACCGGTTTAAATTAAATTGATAAACAAAGAAAGTTCGATTTTGATTATGTAAAAAAACGCTTTCGATTAATCTCCTTATATTAACTAAGAAAGTCTCTTTTTTTGATATTAAAATAATGCTTTGATAATGCTTTCGATATAAGAAAGTCTTGTTATATTAAAATAATGCTTTTTCGTATTAAAATAATACAAACCAAATATTGGGCCAAGCCCATTTAAAAACAAAAAAAGCAAACACGGCTGATTGGCCCCAGATGGAGAAGAAAGGTCAATTGGTGTTTTGAAGAACCAAGATCGGCGTAAAGCACCTCCAACCCCAGAGCTATCTCACCCCAAACATGCGATGTCACTACAACTTCAACAGAAGAATATAACACTCTTATTTTTATAAATTAAATTATTCTATATGTTTAAAAATTATTTTCAAGTCATCAATATATTTAGAATAATTAATAATAATTTTACATTTTTTTCTAGAATTTATTTAGATAATTTTTGTAAAATGACAAAAATACCCCTAGTTGATTGTAAAATGACAAAAATACCCCTGATTGACTGCAAGAACCTCAAAATATTTGAAAATTTTATACTAAGTATCTTTCATTATAAAAACTTTATTTAAAAAAAATAGTGAAAAATATAACAATCCCATTTCAAAATTTCAACTATTTTTTTAATATTTGACAATGTAATTTTAAAAAATGGGGATGGAATTTCAAAATTTTGATGCTCACCATTACACTCAAAATTTCAAAATTTATTTAATCGTGATTTTTAATAATTTTTCTAAGCCAGAGCCCGGAAAAATTATAAAATGACGATTTTGTCCTTATTTCTCAACATTCATGACTGACACGAGGAAAATATTAAATTGACGTTAAAATGTCAATTTAAGCTTGGAATCATGCCATATACATTAAAATATAATTTTGAGAATTTTTGGGAAATTTTTCAGAATTCTTGTGTAAAATGACCAAAATGTCCTTAGGTGTCTAATAAGCTAGCCAATATTGGTTTGACATTTAAAAAGGGTGAAAACATTAATTTTAGTTTATTTATGGGTTAAATATTTAATTTTAAAATTTTCATAAAATTTTGGTATTTATTGAATTAAAATGGAATTTTTATGAATTTTCTAGCTTAAAAATACAAAATACATACATAGAATTTGAAATAAATTAATAAAAATTAAAATTTATTATTAGAAATTTATTTTTGATGAAAAATAATGTATTTGTCCAGTTTTGCATTAAAATGCATTATTTTGATATTAAAAGCTAATTTTTCAAGTATAAGCGACTTTATCGGTATCGGTTAATGCATCTACAGATAAAATTTAAACTGAGGAGCTTGAGGACAGCTCATATAGCACGTCCCCAAGCCTAGGAGGAGTGATTCAACACCCTAAATAGTGAATGTGTCCCTAAGTTTGCATATTTGTCCCTAAATTTAAATTAAAAATAAATTTAAATCTTGATTTATTACATCATTGCGTAGGTCATTACTGGACACCTAAAACCTATTTCTCTTCTATAAATAGCCCCTCCCTCCTTCAAATTTTTAGCATCTCCTCTTCCTCTCTCAAGCTAGAGAGCTTCTCTTTCTAAAATTTTCTCTCTTAAATTTTTTTTATCTAGTTTTGCTGTTAAAATTTTGCTAGTTTTCAACTAGTAGAATTTCTCCTTCTATAAGTTTTACACCAACAATTTCATCCTCTTCATTAACCACCTTAGAGGTAATGGGGGAAGTGGGGTTGGTTCTAAATTATTGTCACTTTGCATGTTGGTAGGAAGGTTTTCTCCAAACCCGTTTAGGCTTAAGTTTTATTTTGTTGTTATTGTTTAATATTAAATTTAATTTTTGCTAAGTTGTTATTCTGTCGAAATTTAGATTATTAAATCATAATTACTAAATTGTTACTTTGCTCAAATTTAAATTATTAAATTATACTTACTAAGCTATTACTTTGTCCAATTTTAGAAAATTAAAATGTATTTGCTAAGTTGTTACTCTGCTCAAATTTAGAAAATTAAAATGTATTTATTTAGTTGTTATTCTACCAAAATTTAAGTAATTAAATTATAATTACTATGTCGTTATTCTATTAAAATTTTGGCATTGTGCAATTTCTACAAAATAATACAGAAATGTTGATTGTGCTGGTGCTCAAATTAAATGAGACTAAGGGAACCTCTGCTTGAGAAGTTAGGAATTGATAATTTAGTGAATAATGTACATTAAGTGACATGCAATGGCATGACACTCTGTTAAGGAAGCTACAGTTTGGTACGTTGAGGAATGAAAGGCAAGAACCCACTTGCGAAGGTATTGGGGCTAGGCATTGAGTGGTGAAAGTTCCAATGGGCAAGGCAGCGTCCTTAAGTTAGGATATTCGCTTGACCAAGCTTGATTACTCCGACAACTACTCAGCATTTCAAGATTGGTTTGAAAGTAAATGGATATCCTGACTGTTATGTTGCTCAATGATAATGAGGACTATACTACGTGATGATATTGAGAAGTATATATACTCCCAGTCACTTCTCATGTTCTGTTGAGAACTATTACCCACTAATGAGAAGTATGGATTCATACCTAGTCAAGAGTAGTCTGATATAACTTAGAATGAACATTAGGTTCCCTTCTATTGTTAGTTGTGTCTTATCTTTGTTTTATGGTAGATTTCCTATCATACATGTAAAAGTGATTTTAGAACAAAACACCTCACTCCATAATTTTCTTCTGTGTATGATTGATTGTGATTATTAAAGACGAGATTAATGCCCCGTGATGTTGAGTATGAACTAGAAAACATCTCAACGGGAAAGGACCTGAAGACCTATAGTATTTTTTTTGTATGAGAGATAAGATAGATGAACACTGCTCTGTATAAGATTTTTTTATGTACATATTAGGTTAGATAGTGTCTATCTTTTGGTGTATTTTTTTTAATTTTCTGTATTATCAAACCATGATATACAATTTTATGTTATATATGTATATACAGTTTTATCTTTCATCTTTTACTATATTTTTAAATTTTGTTAAGTTTGAAATTTTTTTTATAAAAGTGAAAAAATGTTAAACTTATTTTTATTTATTTAAACTTAATAACTAAATTAATATGAATGGGTGTTACAAATAATGGTATAATCACGGAGGAAGCACGATGGCGGAGTTTTGATGATGGTCCTAGTGGGAGCGCAATCTATGGAGCATTTTCGCGTCTCGGTGGCTTGAGGGTGTTGCGGCGATTTGGTGACATGGTTTTGCGGATTTGCATCGCGACAGCAACGAGGGTGGTTTTTTTGGAGGACACCGATACTAGATTGTGTTACGAAGGTGCGAGGAGTTCGGAAGTCCTATGCGAAGGTACTAATGCTCGTTCGCGTTGCGACGAAGACGCAAGGAATGATGGAGATTGTCGCGTTCTTGATTTGCCCTGCGCCAATGGAAAGAAACGTGTCAAGGAATCGCAAAGAACGGTAGTGCGAAGTCGCATCTTGGCGGCGATGTTGCGGACACGTGAAGAGTATATGATTTTTATTATATTTTTTTGATTTTTGATTTATTATACTGTTTTTATATCTCTCTTTTTTTTTAAGCAAAAACACAGAGATGTGAACACAATTTTGGTGCCTTTTCTTGTGCTTGATCGTGATTGTAGAAAAGGAATGCAAATTATGTGCGTGTGTTGAATTGTAGAAAAGATGCTTACGAAATCTTATACTTCTATGCGATGTAGGCTTAGTATTTGCGAAACGAGTGGTGCAACATAAATGACCAGCGATACATCGATGTGTAAATGTGTAAAATCAATATGTGAAATGCTAATGGAAATAGAGTGAATATCACAAAAATGAAAAAATCTGACAATAGTAAATTGTCAAAAAGAGTAAACAGAGATCAAACAGAGAATCATATAATTAACAAAATGAATAAAGAACATAGAGTTCAATACAAAAGTAAAGATAAGCACGTAAGGTCAGAAGAGAAGAGAAAGAAATTACACCTCTATGACTTCTAACAAGCAGAAGAGAATTTCAGCAAGCACTCTGTGAATGAGAAATGAATTGTAAAATCCAAAAATTCCCTCCAAAAGGCTATATATAGCCATCACTCAGACCCTTCTTCAACACACTTTTAAAACTTTTTCTGCAAGTTTCCTTTATGGGCCTGGCCCAGTAGTTGTCTCTTTGTTTATGTTGTTTTTCAACTTTTTTGCTGGGTGGGCCTCTGAATTTGCTAGGCCCAAAACAAAGACTCTTCAAAAACAATCCTTTTCTTCATATATGGGCTTAAAACATAATGGCTCAATTAGAAACTTAATTACTTACTATTTTTATTATTTATCTTTATTATTATCATTATTATTTGTTATTATTATATTTATATTTTCCTCCTATATTTATTTTTGTTATTTTTCTAATTACCCAATAAAATTGAGTGTACACAAGAGGATGATGACCATATGGAGAAAAGAAGAAAAGGACATGAAAAAGACTTAGGTTATTTTTTTTTTTTTTTACTTTAAAGTTAAAACTTAAAATAAGAGCTTTAAAAATAAAGCAAAAATTGTTTGATAATTTTTATTTTTTTTAGTTTTAAAACTCCTTTTAATACAAAATTTATTTGGTAAATAAATTTAATTTTTTTTAAAACTAATTATGTCACTCAATTAAATAATATATTGATAAAAAAATATGTAAAATTAATTTAATTAACATAAATTTATTTGACGAGAACAAAAATACATAAAAGTATTAAAATATATATATTTAAAATTTTTAATTTTGAAAACATCAAAAATTATTTTAATTAATAAAAACTAATTTTAAAGATGATTTACAAATATTTTATTCTATATAATATTAATTAAATAAATTTAAGTATTAATTATAAAAAGATAAAATATTTAAAGACTTCTATATTATATTTCAATAATATTTTTATAAGATAAAAATATTTTATTTTAAAAAATTCAATGATATCAATATGTATTAAAAAAAATTTAATAACTAATCCAAAATGTATTTAATAAATATATGTTGTGAATAAGAGTTCAAAAAATTAACAACAAATTTAAAATTAAAAAATTTGAAATTTAAATTAAATTTAAAGAATAAAAATTATAAAAAATTAGATATTAAAAATTTATTTAACTATATTATTTACTAATTTTAGTAATGTTCTTTTATTTCATGTAATGAATAGATTAAAACTTTGTAATTTTAAAATTTTCAAAAATTACTTTTATTATTAAAAATTAATTTGAAATATGATTTGAAATTATTTTACTACATATAATAATAATTAACTAAATTTAAGTATTAATTACAAATAAAAAGAATGTTTAAAAACTTCTTTATTATTGTTTAATAATATTTTTAGAAGATGAAAAATAATTTATTAAAATAAAATTCAATAATATCAATATATATTAAAAGTATTTTGTAATTAATCTAATTTTTTTTAACAAATCAATATATTATTGTAATTAAGAATTGAAAAACTTAACTACAAATTAAAAATATTAAAAAAAAATCTGAAATCTATATTAAATTTAAAAAATAAAAATTATAAATATTTTAAAATATCAAAATTTTATTTAACTATATTGTTTACTCATTTCAATAATTTTTTTATTTCATGTAATGAAAATTAAAAAAATAAATAAAAATAATTAATATTTTTATTTTCTAAAAAAGTAATTCAAAAATAAGTTAAGACCTCACTAATGATAAACATAATTTAAAATATACTAAAATCTATGAGAATTATTTCACGAGAAAGTTGGTGAAACACTCAAATTGAGAAATTAGTAGAAAATTAAAACTAATTTGAGTTTGAATTTGGAGAGAAAACTGCATGAATAAGCTTTTGTGTAAGTTGTAAAAAAGCTTTCTCTTCTAACTTAATTAAAGATACATTTTTCAAAGGTTATTCTACTAAAATATGTTACCTATTTTTTAAGAGCCTTTTATGAAAAGTGTTTCACCCAATTTCTTCTTTTAAGGAGAAGATAAGCTCAAAAGAAAGATTGCATTTGGAGCGTTACAAGAAGGTTCATTCATGGCATTAGACATGCCAAAAAGGGTATAGATAATAGCAAGATAGGCTTTTTGATGGTGGAGTCACGGGTGAGGCTGTGAGGGATCTAACTAGTGTAATTGAAATTTGAAAGACCTGAATCACACAATTGTGATACATAAAGAACCAAAAGTGCAATTAAATCTTTAATAACTACTTTGGAAGATTTAAAAACTATCCAAAAAAATATTATAATTACAATCAATGTATTACTTACTAGTTACTACATCAAGTGGTAAGGTGTAGACCACTGATGGTCTAAACTAGGGGTATTCACATCCAAACTGATAAAAAAAAAAAACCAAAAATTGGTCCAAAAAATCAAAAACCGAAGCAAACCGAAATTCTTTGGATTTCATTGGATGGTTTTGTAGACCAACCAATTGGTTTGGTTTGGTTTTTGGTTGGTGGCTTTGAAACCGAACTGAACTAAAATGAGTAGATATTGTTTACTTGATCTAGCTGTTGAATAGGTGGAACGTGGTGGTTCACGCTTTCAAAGGGACAAGGATGGTCTCAATTACGGAGTTTTATATGAAAGATGGAAAACTACTTCTTGGTTCTAAAGGTGATTACATAATGATGTATTGTTTGCATAATGATTGCTTTACTCTTACAAATCCGCTATTCCCTGGTGTAGTGCTTCTTTATATTGTAAATGTTGTTGGAATTTGCTCACATGAATGGGCCTCCACACAATCACGGTAAGTAATGAAATATTAGTCATAGGAAACATATTTTATGGTGCATCTGGATATAGACTGACACACTTATTAGAGCGTTTTACATTTAAGCTGCAGTTGAACTGGTATAGGAAACACTTTTTTTTTTGGTGTATGGCTTGTTATTGTTGCAAGTAAATGTATCATCAAATAGGAAATTAAAGACTTGTTGATGGTTAGTAAAAACTGAATCAACCGATCCAATCCAAACAACATTTATTTGATTAGATCGGATTGGATTTCTTTGTGAAAACCATCCAAACTAAACCAAACCACTTGTTTTTTTCATGTTTGGATTGAATGACTTTTTGACTCAAAACTGATCAAAACTGATCCGCGAACATCCTTAGTCTAAACTTAATTGGACCACGCCCACCCCATTACAATTTGTTTTTCAAGTGAGTTACTTTTCTCTCTTTTATTTACTCATGGGGCGACATGTTACGTATAAGGTGGTCCAATTGAGTTTCGTACCTCAGATGGTTAAGTTTTGGTATATACTGGCATTCAGATGAAAGCATATGATCTTTTTACCAAAAACCAACATAATAGGTGAAATAATATTATATGAAGTTTGCAATGTTATCCCTCTATTGATGCCATTTGCGATAATTTGATTGACGTGCAGAAACAAGGTAAGCTTGTCCAAGAGGCCAATGACAACAAAGCAAAACTTCAAAGGTGGCTCTTTATGTTGAATCAATTTAATTATTTTATTTTAGAGAAAAATATGCTTTTTTGTCACTCTAAATATTCTTAAATTTAGTTTTCGTTCCTTTAAAATTTTTTGTATGTTTTTAGTCACTCTAATTAAAAACATTGACTTTCATCCAAGACTATAGCTTTGTTTGTAACGTTGCTGACGTGTTTTAGTGCATCTGGATAGGTATATTAAATGTTTTCCATGTCATTTTTAATTTATTTTTTGTTAAATTGAAAAACATAACGTCATATTGCTTGGTCGTGTGGAGGGCAATAGGATCCTTTCCATTACCTATAGAAATGAACATCTTCATTTCTGCTGCTTAGGAGTGGAAATAGGCTGGGCCAGACTAGGCTTTGTTAGGCCTAAGCCTGACTTTAGTTAAAAGTCTATGACTTGAACTTGTCCTATTTATTTGTCATAGGCTTTTTTTAAAAGGCCTGACCTGACCTACATAAAAGTCTGACTTAACCTACAAGCCTATTTAAGAGCTTACTTTGTGATAATTTAATATCATGATAGAGGTATGATAATTTATTTAAAAACATATTTTGCAATAAGACTTTTAAATAGAATATAATTTATTTTTCAATAAACTTATAAACTTGAGTCTTTATGTGAGTCAACATGCTTGCTTGTCATTTAAAAAGATAAATATATGTATAATATTAATACATTATAACAAATTTAATACAATAATAATAATATTAACAATTAATATTTATTTATGTTTATTTAAATATTTCACTTGTTAAGCCTAAAAGGCTTATTAAATGACCTAAACCTAACATTTTTAACTAAATAGTCTTTAATAAGAACTTTAGCCTGGTCTATTTTTTAAAAAAATTTGGCCTAACCTAGACATGATGTAGGTTAGGCCATAAGCCATTGTTGAGTGACTTAACTTATTTCTATCCCTACTCCTGTCCCTGTCACGCCTTTCTCTCTTTCTCCCATCGTTGGGGGAACTGATGTTATATAAACGTGTGTGATATTATATCGATATCGTCAGGGATGGATTTGAAGGGAGGAGGAGGGGAAGAGCTTCACTTCAGGCAAGAAGGTGGGGCGGTGGAGGCCAAGGTGAAGGAGGTTGGAGGGAGTTTGGGGTTTAGGATTGAGGTTGGGAAGAGAGTTGGCCATTGGGTTGGGAAGGTGGATTTGGTGGTTGAGGTGTTTGAGATAGTGCCTCAGCTGCTGTTGGTGGCGATTAAAGTTGTCGATGGTGGGTTGGAGTTTCAGCCTTTCAGGAGCTTCATTGAGATTATTGGAAAATTGGCCTTCAAGACGTTGTTCTCTCTTGACTCTTCAACCCTGTCACAGAATGTTGCATGATAGTTTGATCAGAATACAATGTAATGTACAGGACAAAAATGGTGCTAGTGTTTATGTCATTCCTTTTGAGTCAATAATTATAAATTTTGTCAACTTTTCACTGAGTAAATATTAATGATAGTTGGATAATTAGTTTGTTAGGATCCAACTATTTGAATCACTTTGTAACCATCAACAATTTTGTGATCTTCTCCTCTGACATGGAAGAATACCAATCTTGGGCAAGAAACTTTGTATATGTTGAGAATGAAAATAGTTACTTCACAAAACCCATAGCCAATGTTTCAGTTCAGACACCCAGAACATATGGTGGCTTCAAGGTTGAGGAAAACACTATCACTGTCCACGACTTTGCATTTCACTTTGTCCCTTGACTACCCAGTTTTGTGATAATATTCCAATTTGATGATCAAAATGTTGGGCCTGGCTTGATGTAGCTTTGTTCTTCTTTAATTCCATGATTCTTCTTTCATATTAATCGTCTCTCATATTATTTATCTTTCAAATTAATCCCGTATGCGGCCCTATTTCTTGCCTCCGTTTTGCCACTAACGACTTTTAACTTTTTCCTGTATTTTCATTACTGTTATGTTTGTTGTCATTCTCTTCTTGTTAACTCATGCCACCACACGGAGTAAAAACTTTTCTCACAGTCAAAACACTCATATGGAAGATAAATCATTCACTAGGAAAATAAAGGCAATGGAGGGATGTTCCCATCCCATCAAATGCAAAGCCATTTTTTTGGTAAACCATTTCGCGCCATTTATAAGAATCGCTCCATATATATATATATATATATATATATAAATTAAGATAGGTATTAAACTTAACAAATTAACACCAACATTGCATTGTTTCGTATGGAATTGGACACGAATCCCTTATATAAGATATCGAGTTTAAGTCTTGTAGATAAACAAAGGTAATTGAAAGGAAAGACTCCATTTCTTAGTAAAGATTGGTCATCAACAAAACTAGTGAGTATTTCATACATATAATATGGTAAAAAAAAAAAACTTAACAAATTAACATATTTAATAACTTTTTATAAGATTTAAATTTTATCAATGAAAATTAGATTCGAAAGAAGTTACCAACATTATGTTAGTTCGAGTGGAACTGAGTTTAGATATCTTAAGCAATGTTTCGAATTTGAGCCTTGTAGATGGAAAAAGTGTGGTTGAGAGAAGAGATTCCACTAAAGATGGTCAGTCAAGTTTTTCAACAAAAATTAGTTATTGATAAAATCGATAGATACTTTGCACTTATAACATAGTAAAATTTTTTGAAAGAAGTTAAAGGGAAAAATTTTCAGGAAATAAAAATATATAAGTTAATTTAATTTATAAAAATATTTTACTTTATTTTATGTCTATAAATACATTTTCAAAAAAAATATACAAATTAATCTTATTTCCTTGTGAATGGCAGCAACATGTCATACTGTTCAATGTTGCCTAAGTTGTTGACAGATATACCCCCCTTCAGCGCCGACACTTTAGGTGTGAGGAATGCCATTGCCAAAAAAAAAAAAAAAAAAAAAAGAAGCCGAAATACAATTTCAAAAGAACAAATTCGAATAAAGTAAATAATGTATGCATTGATATTGTAAAAAATTTATTACACTTTTATTTAATCTCAAACTGATATATATGTTATATATCACAAGTTTATTAACTTTTATATTAATTATTTTATTTTGATATATAAAAATTTAGATTAAGAAAATGTACACTCTTTTGTAAGATTAGAAAAGACTACGAACTTTAGTGAAAATTTATAGTAAAATTTATATATCGTCTACCAATAGAAGAAATCTAAGAATTGAATTCAAGTCACAACTAATGTAAAGGGAAGACTCGACCAGATGTGTCAACTTCTATTGGCTTATAATAATTATTTTAAAAGTTATATCAACGATATTTTTGATTAGTTAATAGTATAATTTTTTTTTTACATTGACAATACATAGAAATTATACTCTAAATAATGTATGTAATGATAGTATAATTTTTTTATATTGTTATTCAATTATAAATCATTATGTAATGTAGTTTTATTAATTTTTATAGTAATTGTATTACAAGTTATATTAAGAATGATTTCTAATTAGTTGACGATATAATTTTTTTATACTGATAGTATATGTCTATTAAACTATTTCAAAAAATAAAATATATCCTTTGTATATCGTCAAATTTATTTAAAAAATATATACTATATAAATTAGAGTACATAATTTTGAGAGTGAGACTCACATTCTCTTTCTCAATTAATCCACTATTTATATTCTTTCTTTTCTCCTAGGGATTTTTATTACAACACTAAGGGGATATTTGGTAGGGGAATTCTTTTAAATTTCTTAAGAATCTTAGGTTAAAAGTATTAAATTCCTACGCTTGGTAAGTCAATTTTAAAAATCATTTTCAGGAAAATAACATTCTCAGAAATGGTTTTTTTAATTAAATTTCCCACTAAAACTTCATATGGGAGGGGTGGGAATTCCTATGAAGGGAAAAGTTTTTTTTTTTAATAATTATGTCTCCAATTTTCATGAATATTTTAGACATACTAAATATATTTATAACATTTTCAAGAAACATGATTCATACGAAATATAATTTTTAGAAAACATTATTCTCAAAATGAAAAAAAAAAATCCTTATTCCAAACGTCTCCTAAGGGTAGAGAAGTTTTTTCTCACTCTCCTTATCCTCACATTGACCTTTTTATTTTAATTTAATTTTAAAATATAAAAATTATGATAAAAAATTACCAATAAATTAGAAAGTTTTTTTTATTAATATAAAAATCTAAACTAATCTTTAACTACTATTAGTCATGTCATTTTTAATTTATTTAAAATATATTAAAGTAATAAAATTTATTACACTATAAAGTTTAATTTTTTTATTTAATACTATTCACATAACTTTTTTTAATTTATTTTAACTTATACTAAACAAATAATTGAAAATTAATTTTTTTTTAATCCTTTACATACTTTTAGTTAAATTTAAAATATATAGTCTTTTATTTAAAATTACCCCTACAATATGTGGATTAAAATACAAGTTAAAATATATGTTAACCCACGGTGACAAACGGATGTAACACTTGGGAGCTCGTACAATCCAAAACATAATTAGATCTCGTGACTCAACTTCTCCAATTGTCCAACCCAAAACATGAGATTATAGACCTTGCCCACCTTTCTTTCAAGAGTATTGATTATCATACATCTGGAATCTTACACTTAGCATTCATCTACCACATATGCTTAACCATGTATATAAATATGGTTAATTTTATATTATAAGTGGTTAATTACTAATAGACATTTCAATATTATTGTTATACTATTAGCTAGTTGTGAGATAAAGTTAACCACTATTAGACATTTTAATAACCTCATGACACTATTAACTACGTATTTACAATTCTATATAATCACATTCATTTACTCTTAATCACTTATGAGGCAAAGTTAACCATATTTATACATATAGTTAACCACGTATGATGGTTAATAACCTTATGATACTATTAACCACTTGTAAGACAAAGTTAACCACTATTAAACAATTTAATACCCATTATTAAACATATAGTTAACCACATGTGATAATCAATAACCTCATGACATTGTTAACTACTTGTAACCAAAGTTTACCACTATTAGATGTTTCAATAACTTCATGACATTATTAACCACGTATTGATAAATTATATACAATCACGTTCATTTACTTTAATCACTTGTGAAACAAAATTAACTATATTTATACATATAATTTAACCAGGTTTTCAGGAAGATGCTAAGTATACTATGTTAGAACCAAAGAAGTAGAAGCATCTAAACCCTCAATGTTTTGAAGATAACAAGCTTATAATGTTCAAGTTTGTGCTTAAAGACTAACCCTGTCATAGCTAAGAAGATCGTTTAGTAGACGTGTCAAAGAAAGACTGTCTAGTGAGCAATAAAGATGATCATCCGAAGAACATATTCAAATATCTGATGCTAGCTTCCAACGACAATTATTCAAAAGGCTAAGTTTCTTTTTTGAACGTCCAATTTATTTATGCTAGTTTTTCTGAAACTAACATATTTCTACTTTTGTGATCTAACGTTCAAATTGTTTGAAGCATTAAATTACATCAGAATCATTCTACTGCAAGAGCGCAACAAAATTAGATAAAGCAAGTCAACTTATCAAGCTGATGAGACGAATGAAGAATGCTCAGAAAAGTAGAACACCAACACAGTCTTGCACCTTCCGTTTTAGTGCAAGTCTAAAAGATGTCGCGCCTGATCACTCTAAAAGGACAGTTTGCACGCTTCTCTTTGCATAACGAAGTCAAGTCTTTACAACGGATCTTTTCTCTAAAGACTATATATGAAGAACGTCATAGAAGTAAAAAAAAAAAGAGAACGCACGTATCTGGGAAAACATTCCTAGTTAACAAATTACCTCTAAACAATTGATAGAAGCATCCAGTGGACGATAGCAAAAATATTGTAAAGTTTCTTGAGTGTGCTTGAGCTTTATCTTTCAAATTCTCACTACGTGAGTTGATATCTGTTGTATAAACACTTGTTGTGTTGAGAAAGCCTAGAGAGGCTTAGTGTGAAAGAATACTCGGGTTAAGCAATCTAGGGTGATTGCGTTGTAAAGCCTGAAGAGGCCGCGAACAATACTTATAACCTAAGGTTGGTTAGTGAATACCTTCTGGGTGAAGGGACTGAACGTAGCTCAAGTTGAGTGAACCAGTATAAAACTTTTTGTGTTCTTCTTCTCTCTATCCTTACGCTTTAAACATTTTCATACTGATTAACGTGTTTTGAAAAGTTTTTAAACACACAATTCAACCCCCCCTTCTTGTGCGCTTTTTCTATTTCATACTATTCTTGGATGTATGTCACTCTTTTTCCTTCTTTCGACCATTTGGAATAGTGGTAAGGTCTCATATGCGATGAAATAGTGTTAAAGCTTTATAACTATTACTTTTGGGGATGATCGAGTGTACCAACTTTCTAGAAATCAACCTTGAACATTAAAAATCAATTATTGGAGTTAAAGCAATGGAAATAATGCCATCATATTGAATCTATTAATTTGTACTAAGTCTATTTATGATAAACAAATTAAAAGGTAGATTACACTAAAACTTTTTGAAATTTCATCAATTTTTTTTATATTCCTCTTTTTTCTTACCCTTATCCTAATTTCCTTTAATTGTTTGAAAATATTATATTGACATCTCGTAAACATTACAAACATCCCCTGTTACTCAAGAAACATACTATATTATGTACCTCATAAAGTGGGTTGTTGTAAACGTAAAAGAAAACAAGGGGTCATGTGCAATATCAAGAAATCTGAGAAGTGCTAGTGTAGTTTGCTCCAAATTAAAATGTAATATACCTAACTTTCTTACAAAATGGGAATATAAAGTTTTGAAATAATGAAGAAAAATGGTATAATTTAAAGATTAGGTTAAATATTTTTTGTCTCTGTAAAATTGATCAACTTTGGTCTTGATCCCCATATTTTAAAACCTTTGGTTTAAGCCCTTCAATTTTTGAAATATAATGAAAGTACTCTCTAAGACTATCTCCATTAATGTGGTTGCTTACGTGTCTAACGAATTGTCGTGTAAACTAACACACAATAGTTTAATTACATTGAATTAACCAATATCGTGGATTAAGGGTTTAAAATGGAATTTTTTGCTTTTTACATCCAAACCATGTTTTGTTCATTTCTAACCATAGTTGTTCATCTTTTCTCATTTCCTTCTTCATTTGGTAAAAATAAAGGAGGCTAAGACTTAAATATCACTTGCAATGAATGCATTAAGATCTATCATAGAGAGAATGAGTTCTACCTTGAAATCTTTAGCTTCCTCTGCATGCCCATAGTGACAAGCTCGTGGATGTGGAGAGAAGTTATTGTTGCTAACATCTGGTAGTAATAAGAATCCTGAGAGATTGTTCTAGAGATGTAACGACTAGGGTATAAGTTATTAGTTACCATAAAGAAAATTTTTGATTCATTTGAAATGTAAATGTGAAATGTCTCTCTTGTGCACAAACCCTTTATACGTGTAATTTTTTTGAATAGGCTAACGAAGTTGGGAAAGAGGAAGTGGAACTGGGGAAAAAGGAAGAGGAAGATACACCTATAACACCCTAACTGTTAAGACAAAGGACGAATTTACAACCCTCAAATGTTTTGATAATAACAAACAATTAAAAAGAGCTTTTCAAACAATCATTTAGTTACTCGAATATCTTATGCTCGCTATTGTTTGACCTTTTTGCTCGTATATCGTCTTTAATCGTGTTTCAAAGTTTCAGTAGTTAACTTCTCTTAGACGATGTTCTAATGATTTGCACATTAGTCAGCTATAAAAGCATAAACAATCTCGAAATAAATAAAGTCTACGCACCTAATCTTGAGGAAAAGTTTACTTTACGCGTAAAAGAAGGAATATGTGTGCGAATGTTAGAACGAAAAGCAGATATCTCTACTATTACAAGATAAAGTATGAGAATGGTAAAGATAAGCAAACTGCGTTATCTTATCAATGTGACAAGTTGGTGAAAGGCATTAAATACTGCATTTAATGCTCCAACGACTCTTTCCACCAGACAAAGGCTGTCTCCCTTAAACACTCACAATGGATACTTTTCTAGAGAAGCTTATAAATAGAAGAAGAGACTTCAATCTCATAGTTAGTTGGTTTGCTGTCTCAAATCTCTATCTATCAAGTTTTGATATTGTGACAATCATAAAACTCAGTTTGTAAAACTTTTTTTGTTCTTCATTGTATATTCGTCTATTAAGACGTTAAACCTAGTGAAGTAACTCACGTTAAACCTTTTCTTTAAGAAATTGGTAGAAGCCTGAAGAGGCTTTGATTCAAAGAATACTTGGGTTATTACTTGGAGAGGCAAGTTAAAGGCTACTTAGGTTGAGCCTGAAGAGACTTGTTGAAATAATACTTGTAACTTGGATAAGTTAATGAAACTTGGTTGTTGCCAAGAACTAGACGTGGTCTCTGGGTGAGACGAACTTGTATACTTCTTGTGTGCATTTCTGCTTCTCTTTCAGCATTCGTCTTTCTTGCAATATCATTTTTGAAAAATCTTTTGACTATCTCTTCAGATGATACGTCTTTAAAAAGGTTTTGCGAAAATTTACTATAACATAATTCAACCCCTCTTCTTGTGTTATCTTTGTGTTCTACACTAACTGATAGAAGCATTACTGAAGAAGAATGTGAAATTAGAAAAGAAGCTTGTGGCAGAGAAGAGTTTTGGAAAATGGATGTGTTTTGTTATTGTATCTTGGGCACTAACAGTAGTATTTTATTTCATCTTTGGTATGAAATGCCATTGTAATGTTTAGAATGTTAAATGTTAGGGTTCATTCATTGCTACTTGGATTGTTAATGAAATGTTTAGGAAAGTGAGATGCAATATTTTGTGATTGTGGTTGTAATGGGGGTTGGTCAATATAAATGAATAGAGACTTAATATTGTAACTTCCATCTTGTTGGGATTTTGTTGCATTTCAATTTGATACTAACAATTACTTACATTTAATGTTGATCTCTAGAAATATTAGGTAATGAATTTTTGCTAGTTTTCGTCCCATTTTATAAGGTAATTCTTTACATAGTCAGTAACGACATGATAAAAAAGGTAAGAGTTGGTGCAATGGTTCAATAACTAATAATTCTTATATTAAAGGACACATTTACATCAAGTATGCACTATAACTCACAAAATGACCATCAAAATTCAAAATAGAGTGACATCCTACTTGTCCATCAAAAGTGAAAAAAATATTGAGTCATAGTAAACCAAAAGCAAATAACCAGCGCAGTGTGGTCCATCAACTATAGATTCCCTACTTAAATATCACAAAAGAAAGGTGAGTGCATTAATATTGCACAACAATTAAAATAAAAGCACATGGTCAACATATGTTTTTTACATGAGCATAATTTAAAATCCATGTGCTATTACTTCAATTATTCTATAGCCTTAGTTGCCTTCTAGAGTTTTTTGAGATGACACCTCACTTTGAGTCTTGCCTCTTCAACTTGGAGCTTGCTTACCCTATCTCTCACTCTTAACACATCCATTGGATCAATTGTTGTTGCTGTAATATTGAAGCCTACTTTAGATTCATCATGCCTTACATTAATCCAAACCACATTCACCCATGTTTGACTTGCATAGGATGAAATAATTCCTTCAAATAGTTGTGTGGTTTGATAAATCTACAACATATATAGATTTATAGAGCTTTTTTACATGTTTTAAGCATTAACTTGATGGAATTTGTGAAGAAACAACTTAATTGTCAATGTTTTTATGTGTTTTATGCTTTGGACCCTTTACATGTAAAAGAGTATGATTGCACCTAATTATTTGGATTTTCATTGTATGAAGTGAGAGCAAGATAAATGAAAAAAAAAAAAGGAAAGAAAGAAACATACCTAGCAAGCTTAGCTCACCACCTGCAAATGAAGCTTGACTAGGTACATGCCACAAGCTATAGGAAACAACAACCCTGGCTCACCAACAAGGGCGCCTAGCTCAACCTTTGCTACTTTTTACGAGCTCGGCTAGTTAACAAAGGGAGCTTGACTTGACCCTCGAGCTAGGCTCGCCAACAGGGGAGCTCAGTTTGACCTCTGCCCAAATTGGATTTTTATGCGAAAAAAAAAGAACAGTTTTGGGCATTCTTTGACTTCTCTAGTGATTTGAAGTGAGAGAGAACTTGAAGGATTATCATTCACTAATGAAGATTGAAGGAATTTGGGACGATTCTTGAAGATTCATGGCTATCGTTTTGTCCTTATCTTCTTATTGTCTTTTCCTTTTACAAAAGACTATTTAATCATGTCATGAACAGTATAATATTTGCATACTGTATAATATAAGTAAAATTGGAATTGATAAGAGTACTGGAGGGGTAAGTTCAATAGTATATATCAAAACTTAATATAATTCAATTGTTTTTTTTTTATTTTAATTTATCTTGGACTTTTTGCTTTAATTTTCAATTTAGATTGAATGCCATCTTTGTCTTTAAGAAAAATATTACATATTTATTTGTTTAAAATAGATTATTTTAATTTTTCTTAGAAATAAGGTGTGCATGAATATAAATATAAAACTTTTTTTTTTACCTCTATGGCCTAAGGGCAACTCCAATGGAGCTGCTCTTTGACTTTATTTTAAAGTAGCAACTCATGTAGCAATTTATACACCATTGAAGAAAATCTGAAAAAATAATGAGTTGTTCTATCATGCAACCATTGCTCTTCAACTTTTGGGTCCCACTTCTATATGGATGTTTTCTAAAATAAAATTGCGGGGTTTATTTAGCAACTTTGTAGAGTTATTGGGTTGGGGAAAAATTATTTGAATAATTAAAAATAATAAAAATAATACAATATGATAGAAAAGTATAAAATATTAAATATAGCAACTCATGTAAGTTGTTCCATTGTAAATGTTCTAATTCACCATCAATTTATAGTAATAATTCATGAAAGCAAAGGAAAATGCATTCAAATCTATATACCTAGCTGTATACTAACCACGATATATATTTTTTTTGATATTATACTAACCATGATATTAATTAATGGCTAGATGCCTACACAATAATAAGTGTACCTGTAGATTGATTGATCGGAACATCAAGCAAGATAATCTATAAGATATTTTACTTGATTATCCCGGCGGGTGCAACTTATCTTCCTTCCCTAAATATACAAAATTACAAAATATATATATATTTTTTATAATTCATTAGGCAGTATAGTACAATGAAAACTCTTAAACACAAATCAACTGTAAAATTCTAGATATCATTATATTATCCGTGATGTTTATGTTTTGTTAGAGGGATATACCAAATATTATTTCTGTACTATCCTAATCCATTTGAGTCTGTCAGACAGATATAATTGATCTATTCTAGCTGGAAGTCAAAACTACTTGCGATGAGCGAATAATTTTAGATTAAAAAAAGCAAGTAAATTATCAATCATATGCAGCGATATTATTATTTCAAAGTGTATTCATGCGTATCTAATATTCAATTCCTCTGTTAGATTAACTTAGAAATTGATAAAAAAAAAAAGACAAGCTACTTTGTTCTTGTAGACGTTGGCTAGCTATGATCTTTACCAATCAGAAACCTTGTTAAAGGAAAGGATTCCCTACTATAATTTAAATGTTATACCTATGAGATAGGGATAGGGGAAGAAGGAAAAAAAAAAGATTGCGTGTGTGAAATTGTGGGGAGTAGTTGATAGTTCAATATCTATAATAATTGGGAAGTAGACTTTTAAAAGATAAGAAAAATGTTCATTGTATGCTACTTTTTGCACAA
This sequence comes from Spatholobus suberectus, assembly GCA_004329165.1. Classification (NCBI taxonomy): domain Eukaryota; kingdom Viridiplantae; phylum Streptophyta; class Magnoliopsida; order Fabales; family Fabaceae; genus Spatholobus; species Spatholobus suberectus. The sequence goes on along the minus strand of CM014733.1, from coordinate 58,973,746 downwards.
TTTCTTACAGAAATTGTCTAGAGAAAAAGAAAAAAATATAAGTATTAATTAAAAGATATGTTTATTTTATTCATTACCTAAAAAATAATATAAAAATGTAATGAATTAAATGTGCAAATAATATATACGTTGAAGAGGTATTGCTTGAAGTGACCTGTGTGGACCTAACTTACTATGCATTTGAATAATTAAATAGGCAATTTATTTGGGGGCAATGCAACGCCGATCCCACTATTTCTCAATGAATTGTGTGATTGCGGTAGAATCTACATATAATGCATGAACGGGGAGCTTTATGGAAAAAGTAACAAAGACCTTGGGCTTTTATTGCCGAAGAGGTATATCTTTTAAGGGTATGTTTGGTGATTAAGATATGATAGGATAAAATAGAATAACTATCTTATGTTGTTGTAATAAATTGTTTGTTGTTATACAAATAAGATATGATAATATTATTTTATCTTGTTGTTTCAGTGTATTTTTTGGTCCTGAGGAAAAGCTGAGTTAAGAAACAACAAGATAGGATAAGTCTTCTTTCTCACCCCCTCTCTCTATATCTATCTATTTATCTATTTTTTTGTCTATCTAATATTTGTTATAACTAGTATTTTAACCTGTGTACTGCACAGAATAAATATTTATTTTATATAATTTAAATTTATAATAAATAAATACTTCTGAATATATAAATTATATTATAATTAAAATTTGTAATAAATAAATATTTTTAAACATATAGATTATATTTTAAATTTATAATAAACAATTATTGTAATACAATGTTAATTTCTTTTAAAAATTATTGAAATTCAATTTAGAATTAAAAATATTGAAAATGATAAATTAAAAGAGATAAGAGGTTAAAAAATTCTTAAAAACGCTCTTATTGAAGAATGACAGTTAAAAACACTCTCATTAAAGAATAGCAGCTAAAAATGCTCTCAGTTTAAAATAGCTGTTCTTATTTAATATATAGGATAGATATTCAACATATTACAAATAATATTATATATATATATATATATATATAGTATATATATATATATATTGTATAATATTATATATAAGCAAATATAATATTATTATGAAAAATATATATAAGATTTATATATAATATATGATGCTATATATTATATAAAATAATATATTACTATATATTATATTTATTATATAAATTTATATAATATATACATATATATATATATATATATATATATATATATAAAATAATTTTGACAAGTAAATTTAAAGTACATTACTAATTAAAATATTATAAATTAAATAATTACTATTCAAATATTTTTTAAAGAAAATTATTTAAATAATAATTATAATTTTAAAATCTTATACATTCTTTTTCTATTTTTAAGAAAAGTAACCACATAAATAAAAAATAATATTGTATACTTTAGTTAAAATTATTTTTTTGTAAAATTTAAATAATTAAATTAAAATTTACTTTTAGAAAATTATATTTAATTTTAACAAAAAATAATTTTGTCATTTGAATACAATTTATATTTTATCTCTCATTATCTAGTTTGTTATCTAGTGTGCATCAAATATTAGAAAAGATTATAACTTATTTTACTTTTATCCTATCCTGTCCTGTTCTTATCCTGCTATTATATTCCATCCTATCCTATACTGACCACCAAACGGACCCTAAAAGGAAAATCAAAATTATATCCTTGTGTTCAGTTAAGATTTTAACAAATGCAAATAGTGAAAGTTGAATTTTTTTAAAGTATTTTTATAATTTTTAATAGCATTCACAAAAAATGAAGTTTATTTTTCTTTTTATTCAACAGCAGCGCCATTTGCGTTCTACAACGTCTGAAGCAAACAAGATATGAAACCATGCTGGGGGTAGCGTTGAATCGTAGTCATTCTGAGTGTAAAAGGCTAAACTGTTGAATTATCGCGTATAGCAGTGGAAGCATTTTATTATAAGTACAGTTAGTGATGATTGCAATATTTCACTTCAAAAAATGAAAATAATTGCATGTTTCGTATATTCTTAATTAAATTTGAATTAGTTTATTTTGGAAAAATAATTAATTTTTTTAACTTTTTAATAATTTTTTTGGATAATAATAATTTTTCAATCTATGTATTACCTAACATGTTAAACTCATACTTTTAGTCTTGCGTCGGAAGAACTTAGGTGTCAAAATATATTTTTTTATTTTATTCTTTTCTTCTAGCATAATATTAACACTTATCTAGCATAACTAGCATTTTAACCTGTGCATTGCATAGAATAAATATTTATTTTATATAACTTAAATTTATAATAAATAAATACTTCTGAAAATATAAATTAAAATTAAAATTTGTAATAAATAAATATTTTTGAACATATAGATTATATTTTAAATTTATAATAAATAAATATTGTAATACAATATTAATTTTTAATTATTAATAATTTCTTTTAAAAAATATATTAAAATTCAATTTAGAACTAAAGATATTGAAAATAATAAATTGAAAGAGATAAGAAGTTAAAAAAATCCTAAAAACGCTCTCAGTAAAGAATAACAACTAAAAATACTCTCGTTAAAAAATAACAACTAAAAACTGCTTTCATTTAAGATAGTTATTTTTGTTTAATATATAGGGTGAATATATACTTTTTCTTTTCTTTTCTTCTTCTTTAATAACTATACTATCATTCTTTTTAACTTCATAGCCCATTCTCCACGAATATATGTACACAATCTCATTATTGCGCCACGTTAAATTTATTTTTTTTTTCCTTGTATTCTTTCTTAAGTTATCTTTTGTGCTGGGTCTGAAAAGACAAGAAAAAGAAAAGGAAAATTTTGTTGTTGTTTTTTTGGTTCAAAAACGGAAAAAAAAATTGTTTCGCTGCAAGAGCAAAATAAGATGATCCTCTACACGTACGGCCCCCTGTTAAAAGATCAATTTGTTAGACTCGTGAGGGGTTCGTACTTCATAGATTGGCAACCTGGAAATGCATGTGCTATGTAAAGGGGTCAATATTTAAAAAGGGGATCAAATATAATTTAATAATTCACTATCTTTTAAATTTGTAACCACATTTTTATTAAGAATCATTACTATTTAACAGTGAAGGGTAACATTTGACATCGGAGCATATCAACCTCTTGAGCAAGGCCGGAGCTAACTAATCCTAAAAAGACAAACTTAATATATTTTTGTTGTTTGTAATATATCGCTTTTTTAGTTTTGATCATTATAAAATTATTTTTTTAAAAATGATCTTTATATTTTTTGATCTTTGTTATTTTTTTTAGTCTTTATAATATACTACTTTTTTTTTTGTCCTTATAATATGTGAATAATTTTTTTTTATTCTCCCATTTTTTTTTCAAAGGGATTAACTCAAAATGAACAAAATATTATAGGGACTAAAGTAAAAAAAAAAGATATATTACAAGGATTAAAACAAATAACAAGGATCAAAATAAAAAATATAAATTTTACAAAGACCAAAACCAAAAAAATGATATATTATAAGAACCAAAAATATATTTAAACAAAAAAAAAAAAAACGCTGGAGCTAACTGAAGAGATAATCAAATTATAAGATTAACAAAAATTCAAAAATAAAGATATAATATAATAGTAAAGTTTTGAGATAACTAATATTTATCTTAGCTACTCCAAATGTTTTAAAATATTTTTAGGTAGTGTCATAGCTATCTCTATTGACTAACCCTAATTATAATGTTGCTCTGTGCTTACTGTCGAGTCATTCTCCCAAATTACTGTCATAAACCAGTAATATAAAATGTTTAGGCTGGTATATAAAAGTACATGGATTATTCTATGTTACATATTTGACACCCACCCCCGTCATGAACAAGAATATTGAACTCTAGAATACTAGGCTACGTACAGAGATTCTAATATCATGCCTAAACAAACCATTCTAAAAGTTTAAATTTAAGTAAAGATATATAAATAATTTTAAATTACATCTCTATCAAATACAATCACATAGATAGCTTCAATATAAACAAAGCTCTTCCGCTAATTGCCCTAAAAATTGTAATATTACATATGGTTATTTGTAAAATTAGAATAAACCCTCACATTAGTTTGAGATTGAAAGTATTGATCACTTTAATTTTTAACTTTACAAAATAATTAATTTAATATCTAACTTTACAAAATATATATCATATAGTAAACAAAGTAGTTGAAAATAAATAAAGGGAATAACATTTTTTAAAATTAGATGCTAAACAAGAATTTTATAAAGTTTCAAGAATAAAAATGAATAATTTTTACAATTTCATGAATTAATATGAGAGGTTTTTAAGGTTACCAATCACTTAAATAGGCTTTGGTTCCTTCTACTTACAATCTTAAGAATTAATACCATTTATTAGAATATTGTGTGAGGTTGGCTTATTATTAGCCATAAATATAATTTTTTTGAAGACCTAACTCTTTTTTTAAAATGAAAATCTAATCTAATTTGAAAGTTTATTTCGGTGCTTAAATTGTATTAAGGCCTTCAAATTAAAAAAAAAAACTTAATTTTTTTAGTATCTAAATTGGTGCAACTTTTAATAAAATAATTATATTATATATAAAATCAATATGTTATATTAATTTATAATTATTAAGTTATATAAATATCATAAAAAATTAATTATATATAAATAATAAATAAATAAGCTGATATAGGCTGAATAAGTTTTCTTTTTATTTCTTTTTAGAATATACTCTGTATTAGTTAAACAATCATTTCTAAAAGCCCAAGTTTTACTTAAATAGGTTAGGTCATGAGTCTTCTAATGAATCATCTCAATTATTTTCATCCTTACATATAGCTTAGTTCACACCTTCTTGCCAATTTATCAACCACAAAATTTTCTCTCTGATCGCACCAAAATCATTTTATGTTCCATTTAGATTCATGTCCAGAAGATAATGAATTATCAGCAGGCAGCTACCCAAAATGGATATATTATTCCAAAATTTCATCCATCAGAATTGTTCATCATAAAATAATATTCGGAAGGATAAAACTTAGATATAATTTTATAAGTATTCTTGGTACAGTTCTTTAATTAAAATTAAAGTTTTATTTTGGTAATCTATATTGACATTTAATGTAAACCATAATTACACAAATTATCGAGGTAAAACTTCAATTTTAATTAAAGAATAATACTAAAAATACTTAAAGAATTGCATTTAAGTTTTATCCTTTTTTGATCCATCAGTTATGGAATAAAATTCTATTTACGAGAAGGTTTCTAAGCCATGACTCCGATGAATTTAGACAAATTCTACCTTTATGAAGTTTCGAGTTAACCTTTCATATGTAACGAGTATCAAGCATACATTAATAGATCATGCTCTATTGACCCCCGGAAAGAAAAAGACAACGAAGAAAATTTCCATTTCGCAAAACTTAGCCGCTTTATTTTACTTTGACAATTAAAGATATAGTTAGGCAAGCGTAAAAATCATTTCAAGGTCAATTATAGTTTGTTTTTATTTTCCTCTTTTTAAGGGGAAGCAAGGCCAATAGTTTTCATTAAAGGAAAGCCAATATATTTTTTGGTTTTGCAGGTATATATTCCTTAAATCTTTGAGCCTGAGATTACTTATGCTTTGGTTAAATTTGTTATAAATGTAATAAAAAAACTATTTATGTATCTTAATTTACTGGCCTCGAACATAATTTGAGTTCCTCATTTTTTTAATAAAAAATTAAATCTCAGCATAAATTCGGTGAGTTTAACTATATGCACATTATAAGGGTTCTAGTTTGAAGAGGGTGTTTAGAGATATATTATAAAACTATTACGATAAAATCCTCTATAAATATTATGTACTTGCATGTGTGCCTCTGCATTTATGTCTGGTTGATCAGATAAAGCAAATAGTTCGACATATCTACAAGTTCTTGAATATTCCCAGAACTAACATTTCAGAGGAAAACAAAATGGAGAGTAACAATGTCCTCCAACCCATCAAGTATTTTTTCAATAAGATAAATAACGTTACACTCGCCATTGGATGCGAAAATCCCAAATGGGCTGCATGCATACACATATGACTGTTACGCATAAAAAAGATCTTGTTTTCTACCAAGTACTTCTGACCCTAGAAACGTACCCCATGATTTTTCCTTTAAACCAGTCTCCACCCACTATAGCAGATCGATGTCAAGCTAACCCACTTCGAAACAAAGCATCTGAAGCAGGCTAGACAGTGTGATGAGTCAGAATCCCATAACTAAACAAAACTATCTCAGCAAATTAACTATATATACAAAGTAGACCATAAACAAGGCCAAAATCCGATACATGCATAGATATATAGGTACCATATATAATATATATATATATATAGCAAGAGAAGGAGAGTGAGTTACATGCATGGATGGATCTGAATTAATTCTGGTGGTGGGTCTTGTTGTGGAACATGGAAGGGACTATGTCTTGAAGGAGGCCGTATTGATCTGAAGGAAGATACTGGTTGTGAAGAAGAGAGTTGTTAATGTTGTTATGTGAAGAGTAAATGGAGGGAGGAGCAACGCTAGCAGTAGCACTAGTAGCAGTGTTTGTTGATTGTGTGGTGAAGAGGGTGTTGTGGTAGTGGTGGTGATGCATGTGAAGGAAGAGATCTTGAGGGAAGTTTGACCCGGCTGCGAGTGGAGTTGGTGTGGCTAACAAAGAAGGTGTGAACATTCCTGCGGCCGCATTCCCTCTAAGCGATGTGGGGACCGGATGGTTGTGCTGACCTTCATACGTTGTTATCACAGTGGTTGGGTCTTGAAATGACCTCTCCACGCGTTTCTTCACTGTGCATTTCTGGGTAGTGCACCTGTAGTAGCTCCTGCAATATTCAACAAGCATCTATCAAACTTCCCCACGTCAACATCATTTTTCACTTTCCCATTACTACAATTGCTAAAGAAATTGATCGAAGCCATTGTGTGAACAAATAACAATGGGGTCTAGTTTGATTAATTTTCCTTTTGTTGATTTTCACTAGGATTCAATCAGGTGGAATAATGTCTCTTTTTGGCACTTGGTTGTAATCATAACTAGTAAGTCATATTACAAATAGATTCATCTGAGATGTAAAGATCTGTGCGTTTGATGGAAGTAACATCTTCCTTCTTGTAGAAAGAGGCAAAGGGAATTTGTGTATGAAATAATTTATGCGAAAATTTTACTCTTGTTTTAAGTGCTAAGTGTTCATCTAACTGGGTGTAAAGAAAGGAAGAAAAACGTGTTTCATACCTTGGATAAGGGCTATTCTTGACAGCTTTCTGTCCATATTTTCTCCATCTGTAGCCATCTTCAAGGTGATCAACCTCACTCTTGGTCATGAAGGCAAACCTTGGCTCCTTTTGCTTCTTCTCTCCTTTCTTCTTATCCTTGTTCCTGTTAATTTACCAGAAACAGATTCTAAGTTGCACCATTTAAGCCTAAACAAGAAAAAAAAAAAAAAAAATGGGTTTGAGCTCTCTTAAGAAAATGAGAAAAAAATTACTTACCCTTTCTTAGTGTTTTCTCCTCCTTCTTCTGCTTTCACCTGCCTATCTTTTTTGCTCTTTCCCGAATCTTCTTCAGCGCCAGCTTCGGAAGATGAAGAAGAGATAGACGAGTTAAGGGTCGCAAGGGTTTCACTGCCACCACTACCTCCTACATCTCCTCCTTCTATTGTTGGCTTTTGGTTTCCTTCAACAGATGAAAAAACCTCTGATGAGGAAGGTAGACAAGCCAAAAGAAGTTGCAAGTGAATTGTAGTGATCCATGCCTCCTTGCAAACACTCAGTGAAGCTCATATAAGATGGATCAAAGGCTTGTGAATCATATGCTGTTGAACCTGCAGGAATAGAGGAAAAGTTCTTTTCGTACATGGTATTAGATCCTCCTGTGCCCTGCTGATTGTGGTCTAGGACAAGGTCCTGGTAGTAAAGTTCTTTAGGTTCAACAGACATGAATGAAGAAGAGAGAGATGGAGAAGCAGCGCAAGAAAAGAGTGTGAGGTCGCGTACGCTTGGTAGGGACTTTGTAGCTTATCTCTTGAAGTTATTAATTATGTGTGTATATATAAGATTAAAAAAAAAGAAAAAGAAATAAACAAAGTCTTTGTGTTTGAATGGAGAGCTGCTATGATCACTTTTAAAAGGATGTTGACAAAATACCTTCCAATCAGAAGACCAGAAAGTGCTTTCTCATATGGAAACATTTTCAGTCCATGTTACTTCCATTAAGGAAACTGATCGATATTAGTTATGGAGACAGGGTGATTGTCACTGGAGCCTGGCCTATAAATAAATCAAATGTCTATTGTTAAGTTTAGAAAATAAATTAACAAAAATAAATAAATAAATAAGCACTACCTAGTAATTAATAAGGTTTCTTATAATTAACCTCATGACCAATTCGTTGAATCACTCTCAGCTATGTTTTAAAATATAATATAAGAATTCTCTGATCAAGACAAAATATAGTATTTGCCATACATTGAGTGAGTACATAGGTATTATATAAAATTTACAATTCACTCTTATTTAATCTCAATTAATATTTGGCAGAATCTTTAGCCTTTTGAAACTCAAAAGAGTTGGCAATAAAAATGTGATTCATTTTTTAAATTTGCTTGACTATTCAGTCCAATTGGGGGTCTTCTACAAAATAATAGCTTTTCTTTTCAGCCCAGATAATTAAAAAGAAAAAGCTTCTCTATGTTCTCTCCTTGTTTGCCGAAATCCATGAAACCACTAGTTGTATGTAAAAAATAAAAATACATTAGAATCCAAGATGTCCTCACCCAGTTAAAATCTTTATGCCGCTGGTCTGTGTTTCCATTCTTTGGGTTGATTAGGAAAAGAATAGTCAAATAAAGCAAGGTTGACTGTGATATTGTTTTTACATGATTCTCATCTCTTCTTTTCTAGACATATGCAAGTGGATGTTGTAAACACTTTTCAATCCTGTAAAATTTCTGCAGTGTTGACAAGGAACATAATTGGTGATGCCGTTTTAATAATTTAAATTATTTTATGAAATTAATATAAACCTTTTTACTTTGATTTACTATCCGTTCGTGTAAATTTTTTCTCATTAAATTTTCGTATTCATCATTTCTCACATTAAACTCTTATAATGATATTTCAATATAAAACATTTTACATCAGGAACGTGTAAAAGTTAAATTAGGTTTGATTAGGCTACAATATCCACACATCACAATTTATATATATATCACGTGTAGAAAGGAGGGAGAAAGGTTCGTTTTAATTGCGCGCGTACAGTTGCACGTGCTACAAGAGCGCGTGAGGTGACGGTGATTAGTGACTGTGGAAGTCAATGATTCAAACTTTTCGACTTATAAATTAGAAAATACAAATTTTGGTTTGGGGATAATGGAAAGGTCACACGTGTCTGGGACTGGCACCGGCATTTGACCGTAGCCCACACAGTGCTAGGCACGTGGCGTCGACGGTGTGTGGCTTTGTTCTGCTGATGGGGTGCCAACGTCAGCATCTACAATTTATGGCATTGCTACTATTGAGGTTTGGCGATGAACATTATTGCATGGCCATGGCGTGTCTGATACCTTGTTCTCCTTAATTTGGATTGGATCATCTCCTTTTTAGTCCTTTCCTTTTCACTCTCTTTGTTTTCTTTTTCTAGTACAAATGCTTTACGTAAAGGCAATCTAACACTATGCTTGGTCTAGTAATAATATTAATAATGAAACTTTTGGCCTTGCTAACAAGTGTACTTTTGTATAAAAATTCAAATTGAAAGCATATATGTTGATACTTGTAGTGAGTATCGTATGTTTGCCATAGATGCCGGAGAAGATAGATAGAAATGATAAGTGTAGTTTGCAAGTTGGCACAGTCCAATTAATAATGACGCTCATATGGCCTTGAACGGAGAAAGTCTTATTAGGTCATAATCCAAGAATATCGCTTATCTTGATCACTTATTTAAAGCTTGGAACTAATACCAACCCTATTTTAATCTTATGTTTTCTCCTTTGTCCTTCCAAATAATTAAACATTAATTTAATTAAAATTGACAGCTCATTTGTGTTCATACACCTAATTCACCATTAATAACGATATTAACCTTAACATGAATAGGGTTACACCCTCATTAATTGATTTTCTTGCTGCCGCATCCTTCGTGCGATTTGTAGTTTACCTGACCTTCCTTGTTCATCTTCACGGACCCATAGAATAAGAAAATTGAGGAGTCCACAGCAAGCAAGTGCTTGTGTTGACCCAAAAAAATAAAATAAAAGACAACCAAGTGATTGTAAAATGTAAATACCAGGGAAGAATCTTCAACGACTAATGGATACCCCAAACAAATTAAAATAACAAAATTACACAGAAATACCACCTCTCGTCCTATAAGTCTCAACATTCCTTACCCCAAACAAAATTCCTACGATTTTACTATCAAGTTTCCTGAATATACCACCAGTATCTTTAAATTTAAATAAAAAAATAAAAGAGATAAAATAATAATAATAATAATAATAATAATAATTGTTATTATTATTATTATTATTATTATTACTATTATTATAACTACATAACGGTAGATTATATATATTAAGAAAGAAAAAGTTTAATAAAAAATGTCTTTATTGTTAATAGTGAAGATTCTACTTTATTAAATATGAATAAATTAAAGAGATTGCACTTTTAAAATGGACCGGAGGAAGAAATTATTTGAATCAAGACATATTATGTTCATGTTTATTAATTTAATATGGCGTGTCAAAATTTAAATATGTTTTGATTAAATTTAAGTAACAGTATTATTTTGGTATAGTAAGCAATAATAATTGACAGAGATAAAATATATGTAAAAAAAAGTCAAGTAGCTTATTGGAAAAAGTAAATTTTGAATGTGTTTGATAAATCATTCTAGTGGTTTATAAGCTACTTTGATTAGCTTATAAGTTAGTTTGAACTAACTTAATTATTTGGTACGCAAGCTTATTTTAGTAGCTTCTAAGTTATTTTTATAAGCTACTTCTATTTATTTTTTTATTTTTATCCTCACTAATTTATTTGAATATCTTTTTATATTTTTTTAATTTAAAAATCAAATAATTAAATATGTTCTTTTATGTCATTTTACATTCATCAACTGACTTATCAGTTAATCTTACCAAACACTTTCAATTCAATCAACTAGTTTATAAGCTTTCAGCTAACTTATAAGTTAGTTTTATTAAACACACCCTTTAAAAGCCTTTTCGTACATGAATAAGTATTCTAATTTAATATATAGAAGTTGATAAATATATGTTCATTTTTCTCTATTTTACTTCTCCATGAAAAGTGTTTGCAACTCAATTTTTTAATATTTTGTTTTAACATGATCTTTATTATTAAATCAAATTCCATATTGATTGAACTAACAGTGAGTAAGCCTACGTTATTTAACGGAATAGGGTTAGATTTAATATAAAATAGGAGTCTTTGAATTGGATCAATTTGAAAATAAAAGTAATCTAATACACTTTTATTGATTTTCTTATTTTATTATCTAATATGTTTTGTTCTAAAAATATGATTTGATCAAATTTAAAGTGGTTTAAATTGGATTGAGTTTTTTATATACTTTTGTGGTCTTATATTTTTTTGAAAGACAATAAATAAATCTTAAATCAATGTTACAAGTTTAAAATTACTATATCTCATTTTAAATTCAAATTATTGAAAAGACCATATTTAAATCCCATCTCTTCATCCCTTTCTAATTGGAGAGAAGGAGTCCAAATTGTCTTAATTTCAGTTATTATTTTTGTTTCTTTTCCCCATTTAAATAAAAAGAAAGAAATATTGAAAGAGAATCTGCCCAATTCTACAATTAACATTTTTAAGTTATAAATTAAAGCCTTATTATCCACCTACTAAGGTATAAATTAAAATCTTATTTTTGTTGTAATTTAGTTTTTGGTTTTATTAAAGATATCTTTTCCTATTTTTTATTTATTACAACTTATTTTTAAACATAAAATACAAAAGTTATATAATAAAAGAGAACATGAGATACCATCAAACATGTGAATCAACTGACATGGGGTTATTTCAGTTTAACCAATAGTCTCAAATTTGAGTCTTGAGTATGCACCTGCGTTAAATATTCAAAAGGAGAGCTTTGTCACCCAGTTCAAACAGGATTGTCTCCTGTGAAAGATACCTATGGTCTTTATCAAAAGAGAGAGAGAAGAAGAAGATAAGACAAAATAACAAATTTCAAACTAATTCAAAACTAATATTACCCTTTATATTTCTTATTATTGTTCAAGATCTTAGTGATCTGCTTTGAAATACTTTAACTTTTAGGAGGTTTAAGGTTTTTATTGGATCCATTAGAACAAAATTAGTTTTTGTTGTAATTACTTGTAGTTGTATTTCAAGTTAGTTTGCTTCGGCTTCTTATCTCTAACTATATATAAATATTGATATATAATCTTCATTTGGTAAGAACTACAATTTTTTTTTTTAATTCCATGAAGTCATAAAATGGCATTAGCCGCCTACTTTCGGATTCTCTTTTCCCTCTTCACCTAAAGCTTTCTTCCCAAGCCAATAATGGTAGATTCTTCAAACCTCGATCCCAAATTGCAAACAAGTTCTACAATTTAAGATCCTTCCCTCAATCCTTTGAGCCACCTCTATATACATATTGTGAAAATCAAGATCTATTCTAGTCTCTCCTCCATTGAATGGTTTGAATTACCATTCTTGGAGTCATACAATGCGTAAAGCTATTCTCTCAAAAAATAAATTGAAGTTCATTTATGATTCCATTATTATTGCTTCTGAAACTGGTCTCACTTGCAATGTCTGGGAAAGATGTAATGTAATGGTGGAGTCTTGGCTTACACAAACTTTGTCTCCACAACTTGCACAAAGCACCTTATACATTGATAATGCTCATGAATTGCGGTTGGATCCTCAATAACATTTTTCCAAGGGAGCCACTTCCAAACATTTGATATCCTTCAAGAAATCCATTCTATGCACTAAGGTGATCGTACCATTTCCATTTTCTTTACTGATACAAAAATTCCTTAGGAAGAACTTGATTCTTTGCGACCTACACCTTCTTGTAGTTGTGGTGTTCGTTGTTCTTACAGCTTAAATCAAATTATTAAGAAGTCTAAGCAAAATGAACACATTATCTATTTTTTAAAGGGGCTTAATGATCAATACAATCTCGTACCATCCATTAAAAAGGTTTTCTCTATGGTTCTTCAACAAGAAAGACAATTTCACGAAAGCATCTTGGGTGAGACACACTTTTCGCTCTTCAATCTACAAATAACAATTAATGAAAAGGTCAAGGTAACTAAGGTTGTGGTTTTGGATATCAAGGAAAGGGTCATAACAAAGGCAACAATTAGTAAAATGCACTCATTTTGATTGCACCAACCATACCATTGATACTTGTTAGTTTAAACATGACTTCCCCCAGGTTACAAGTCCATAAAAACAATTTTGCTTTTAAAATTACAGCATTTGGTGATGTGAGTACTAAACCCTTAGTTGCAAGACACCAAATATAGTTAAGCCTTGAACAATATTATTATCCCATTGCCTTGCTCTAAGGCACAAAGATTGATTTGTCTTCTCATATACTACTAATCAATTTTGCATTATTTTTGTGAGGTGTTTGTTTAACACCCAATAATAGGTAATCATCAAACCTATAACATTTGGATCCTTGATACAAGTGCTACAAACCACGTATGCCTTAACCATTCTTTCTTTACCTTCTATAATAGCATCAAACTAATCACTGTAACATTACCAAATGGCTCAACCATTATTACTCAATACTTTGGCATTATCCTTTTCAATGAGGAATTTCATCTTACAAATGTCTTGTACATACCAACCTTCAAATATAATTTGCTTTCTATTCATAAACTCACTTTATCATATACTTGTAAACCCACATTTGTTTCATATTCTTATATAATACATGACAACAACACTTTGAGCATGATTAGGCATATGTTGAAGTTATCAATGGGCTTTATATTTTACACCAACCAATTGTTTGCATCAATTCTTACATTTCATTTGAATCCCCATGTATACATTCTCTGAAATCCTTTTTTGATCTTTGGCACTATCGGTTAGGCCACCCTTTTGTAAACATACTACAAAATCTTTGTAACACATCCCTATATCAAATAAAATAAGAATCTTCTTTGTGATTTTTGTCATTTTATAAAACAACATAAGCTACCCTTTCCCACCAACAATAGCAAAATTGAAAAACCTTTTAATATGGTTCACATTGACATATAGGGTCCTCTACACATTCAATCTATTAATGGTGATCAATATTTCTTTATTATAGTAAATGTTTTCTCTTAACACACTTAGGTATTTTTAACGAAATCTAACATAGAAACCAAGCCCTTCATAGTCAATTTCATTAACATGATACATACCCAAGTTTTCGCTAAGATGAAAATTATTAGATTTGATAATGGATCTAAATTTAACATTCCTTCTTTTTTCAGTGGCCATGGCATAATAATCCTAAAATAACAAAGATTGCACAAGAAGGGTGGGTTGAATTATGCATTTTAAAAAAACTTTTTAACTTTAATCAAAATGAGTTCAAAAACAATTTAACGTAAGGATAGGGAAAGAACAAAGGACAGAGAATTTTTATACTGGTTCACTCAAACTTGAGTTGCGTCCAGTCCTTTCATCCTAAAGGTATTCACTAACCAACCTTAGGTTACACACGAGTATTCTTCTTTGGCCTCTTCAAGCTTTACAATGCAATCTACCCAGATTACTTAACCACCCAAGTATTCTTTTTTACTAAGTCTCTCCAAGCTTTCGCAACATAAACAGTTGTTTAAAAACAAGTTTACTTACAAAGTGAGGATATGAAAGTTTAGGAGTAGTACAAGAGATTTTCTACAAAGAATATGAGATGTTCTTAGAGTCATCCAATAAGTGGAAAAAAAATGTAGTCGTTCCATTATCAAAGTATATCTTTCTTTTCTCCTAAGCTAGTGTATATATGGTCTCTTGAAAATAGCCGTTGAAATACTCAATTTCATTCTTCAATAGAGACAATCATGCATGTGCATCAAGTTGAAAGCAGAGTCAGAAAAGTAACTTTTGTTTCTTGCACCAAAAAAGAAGGGGCAGAGCTGTGTTGAAGAACTGCTTTTTTGAACATTCTTCATTCAGCTTGCTAGCTTGATAAGTTGATTTCCTTTTTCTGCAACACTGCGCTTATACACTAACATGTATCTATCTTTCAATTAATCCTTAGATATTTAAACGTTATATTTCTTTAATAGGTAAAACATTAGTCTCAAAATATTCATGTGAAAGACGCATAGTCCAAATAAGCTTTTAAACACTTAGTTGTTTGAGAGAGTCTTACGCTTGGACGTCCTTCATATATAAGTCTATTGGATGCTTGTTAAAACTGACGCATTAGACGCCTTGATATAAGACCTTTATTGGACGCTGTAGAAAAACATTTTTACAACAGAGACTTAAAACTTAATAAGTTTGTTATCTTCAAAATTTGAGGAACTAGATGCTTCTTACGTCTTTGGTTCCAATAAATCCATCATACATCATGTGTTGAGACACCTGAACTAAATTCAATAGTTGATCACAAACACTAACAATTTTTTAATGTCACTCGAGCCCTACTTTTTCACTCAAACCTACCAAAAGTTTTCTAGTCCTTTTTAGTGAGCCGTGTCATTCACCTCATAAACAGATTATCTTCTCCCACCCTTAACCATAAATCACCCTTTGAGCTCCCCCATAATCAACCACCAACAGTCATGGATATTTGGTTGCCTTGCTTATGCATCTACCTTAACCCATTAAAGAACCAAGTTGGATTCCTAAGCTAGGAAGGCTATTTTTATGGGGTTCAAATTTGCTACAAAAGTCTATGTCCTTCATGATTTGCACAATAGGAAAATATTTATGTCAAGACATGTCCTATTTCATGAAGATATATTTCCCTTTTTCACGTCTCAAACTTCAGATACATTAACATTTTTTTCCACAATCTCGGATTTTGACAATGATCCTTTTCTAATCTTTGATAGCCCCCTCCCCCCCCCACACCACTTACTCCCAACACAACAAATTCCTTTCCTTTAAACTCTCCCAATATAACAACCACTATAATTTCTTCTCCTGCACCTAAGACCTCCAACATACTGAAATATGAAAAAGCGCACAAGAAGGGGGGGGGGGGGGTTAAATTGTGCCTTGTAAAACTTTTTCGAAATAAGTAGATCAAACAAAAAAATGTTTTCAAGCATAGGGATAGAGAGAAGAAAAACACAGAAGGTTTTATATTGGTTCACTCAACCTGAGCTACGTCCAGTCCCTTCACCCAGAAGGTTTCTACTAACCAATTTTAGGTTACAAGTATTGTTCGTGGCCTCTTTAGGCTTTACAACGCAATCTCCCTAGATTGCTTAACCCAAGTATTCTTTTACACTAAGCCTCTCCAGGCTTTCACAATACACAAGTGTTTTAAGAGGAAGGGTTAACTCACGTAGTGAGGATTTGAAAGATTTAGCTCAGGATCACTTTGAGGATCTTTACAAAATTTTGCTATCGTCCACTAGACGCTCTTAACAGAGTATTACAAAAGACTTTACGTTCTTGTTCTTTTTGACAGACTTCGCCTTTTTCTATTCACCTTTTTGTTTCTCATTGTTGTCCTTCTGTTTTTGTTGGTGCACGTATATATATGATCTTGAAGAAAAAGATTCGTTTTAGATAATTTGACTCTTTACGCAATGAGAAGCGTGCAAACTATCTTTTCAGAAATGTCAGGCGTGGTAGTTGTAGACTTGCACTACAAGGGAAGTTGCAGGACTGCGCTGGTAGTTTGTTCTTCTGAACCTTCTTCATTTGTCTTGTCAGCTTGATAAGTTGACTTGCTTTATCTATTCTGTTGTGCTTTTGTACTGAATTGATGTTGATGCTTCAAACAGATTTGAACGTTAGATCACTGGGGTAGTAATATGTAATTTACGAGGCAGACTTAGCGTAAATCTAATTGTTGTTTAGACTAAAAACTTAGCCGTTTGAATATATGATCTTGGAGACTTGGACGGTCACCTCCAATTTGCTCAATTGGATGGTCTTTACAAACGTCTAACTGGACGGTCTTTGACACGTCTACTGAACGATCTTTAACATGAAATTGGATGGTCCTTGTTGGCGAGTCTTCTTCTTAGCTGTGTCAAGGTTAGTCTATACGTGCAAATATGAATATTAATAAGCTTTGTTATCTTCTAAACATTGAGAGTTTAGACGCTTCTACGTCTTTGGTTCCAACACATACCTCCAAGACTTCCATTCAACAGCCCTATTTCAACATCTTCCAATTATGCCATGGATATTCCATTTCCTTTAAGTGTTGTTCTCTCTTATAAATCACGTTCTCCTTCGCATTTAGCATATACCTTAACTATATCTACTAATGTGGAACGTAGAACTTACAAGTGAGTTGTTTAATCTGAACATTGGGTTAGGCAATAGAAGCTGAGCTTGCTACCTTAGAACAAAATCAAACATGGATAGTCATTAACTTGCCACCTAGAAAGGTATCCATTGGATGTAAATGGGCATATAGAATAAAGTACAAGTTTGATGGAAGTATAGAAAGGTATAAGGTAAGACTTGTTGTCAAAGGGTTCATTAAAGTTGAAGGTATTAATTATTTCGATACTTTTTCTCCCATGGAAAAACCCAACAATTTGACTTCTAATAACTATTACAACCATTCGAAATTGGCATCTACACCAACTAGATGTCAGTAATGCTTCCCTCCATGTCACCCTTAATGAGGAAGTATACATGGAACTCCTTAAAAGTATGTGGTCTACAAACCCTAACTAGGTGTGCAAGCTTACACTATCTCTTTATGGCTTCAAGCAAGTCAAAAGATAATGGTTTGCTCGATTGTCAACATTTTTTGTCTTTCATGATTTTAATTAATCTTCCTTGAATCACTCCCTCTTGATGAAAAATTCTGGTGGTTCTTTTACTGCTCTATTAGTTTATGTAGATGATTTAATTCGAGCTGGCAATGACTTGACAGAAATTCAGCCCATCAAATAGTCCCTAAGCAACCCTTCAAGATCAAGGACCTTGACACTTTGAAGTACTTCCTTAGCCTTGAAGTGGCTCGCTCCAAAAGTGGAATTTCCCTATGCCATAAGAGGTACACACTAGATATTCTTTCTAACACAGGTTGCTTGGCTTCCAAACTTGTCTCCACGCTTATGACCAAGAGCACCAAATTGCTAGCCAAGGATAGTGAACTTGTGACACCCATTCACATTGAACATAACTCATACTTATTTACTTATTTAAAATACGAGTAAAATTTTTCTTCGCTTTTAATAATAGAAAATTTGTAAATTTAACAAAATTTGAAAACCGCAGTAAAAAAAAATTAAATCTATATGTATTCATCGTAAAACTGTACATCATGATTTCATAATCAGAAAAATTACTAAAATACAAGGAGATCAAAATATACATCAAAATTGTTACTACTTATTTCCAGTACATCAAAAAGATCCTAGTCAGAGTAGTGTTCGTCTACCCCTATCCCATAAAATAACAAACTATCAGACTAGCCCTATAGGTCCTCATCAACAGCCAGGTCTTCATTAATCGCAATCAATCATGCATAAAATGAAAAATAATGGAGTGAGGTGATTTGTTCTAATATCACTTTTACATGTATGATAGGAATTCTACCACACAATATATATAAAACATAGTTGATAATAAAACGAGAACCTAAAGTTTATTCTATGTTATACTATCCTTGACTTGGTATGGATCCATACTTTCTATTAGTGGGTATTAGTTCTTAACTGAACCTGGAAAGTGACTAAGAATACATATACTTCTCTCAACATCATCTCACAGTACAGTCCTCATCATCATTAAGGAACAAAACAACAATTTAGGATATCCATTTATAGAGAGGTATACTCTCACTAATCTTGGTGATGCTGAGCAGTTGTCAGAGTTATCTAGTTGGTTAAGTGATTGTCCCGACTCAAGAGCACAACCTTGGCCATCAGGAAGTTCACCACTCAATACCATACCCTCTAGACCTAACCACGGGTCCTTGCCTTTCATCCCGCAGTGTACCAAACTATAGCTTTTTTAGTAGGGTGCTATGCCACTACATGTCACTTGCTTTACATTACTCACTAATTTATCACTTCCTAACTTCTCAATAAGGTTTCACTGGTCTCATTTAATTTGAGCACCAGTACAATCAATATTTTCGCCTTATATTGTAGAAATTGTATAATACCATAATCACACAAAAGTTTAGTATAATAACAACATAATAATTATAATTTAATTATTATAATTTTTGCAAAATAACAACTAAATAAATACATTTTAATTTTCTAAATGTGAATAGAGTAACAGTATAGCAAGTATAATTTAATAATTTAAATTTGAGTAGAGTAACAACTTAACAATTATAATTTAATAATTTAAATTTGAGCAGAGTAATAATAACTTAGCAATTATAATTTAATGATCTAAATTTGGACAAAGTAACAACTTAGCAAAAAATAAAGTTTCACATTAAACATAAAGTTTAATGGTCATGCACTGACAGTGTAAAGTAGTTTTACATTGTCATCCAATCACAAACCACTATTTATTGTAAGTTTGTTGACTTTTATAATTAATGCTTTAAAAGTCATATTAATGGTGATTTCTAATTGGATGACAGTGTAAAACTTTTTACACTGATAGTGCATAATCATTAAACTCTTAAACATAATAATATAATGATAATAGTAATTAAAATTATGCCTAAACAGATTTAGGGGAAAACCTTCCTATCAACATGCAAAGTGACAATAATTTAGAACCAACCCCACTCCCCCCAGTACCTCTAAGGTGGTTGATGAAGAGAATGGAATTGTTGATGCAAAACTCCTAGGAAGAGAACTTTACTGATTGTTGGAAAACTAGTAAAATTTTTGTCTAAAAGCAAAGTAAAAGAAATTTTTTTTCTAGAGATAGAAGCTTTCTAAGAATTTGGTGGCTTGAGAGAGGGAGAGGTGCTGAAAAATGGTCCAAAACCATGACTATTTATAGAGGATGAAAAGGGGTTAGGTGTCTACAAAATTACATCATCCATTATGTAAGCATTATGTCATAAATCCAATTTTTATTTATTTCAATCTAATTTAGGGACACATACACCATTTAGGGAGGTGAATCACCCCTCCTAGGCTTGGGGACATGTTATATGAGCTTTCCACAAGCTCCTCAGTGTAAATTTTATCTATAGATGAATTAACTAGTATTGATAAAAACGCCTAAACTTGAAAAATTAACTTTTAATTTCAAAATAATGCATTTTAATGCAAAACAGAATAAATAAATTATTTTTGAGCAAAAATAAATTTCTAATAATAAATTTTAATTTTTATTAATTTATTTCAAATTATATGTATTTATTTTGTATTTTTAAGCTAGAAAATTCATAAAAAAATTCATTTTAATTCAATAAATGCAAAAAAATTTATGAAAATTATAAAATTAAATATTTCACCTATAAATAAACTTAAATTACCATTTTCACCATTTTTGGATGTCAAACCAATATTGACTGACTTATCGGGCACCTAGGGACATTTTGGTCATTTTACACAAAAATTCTAGAAAATTTCCAGAAATTTTATAAAATTATATGTCAATATATATGACATGATTCCAAGCTTATATTGATATTTTATTGTTAATTGAATCTTTTTCTCATGTCAGTCTTTAATGTTGAAAAATAGGAATAAAATCGTCATTTTCTAATTTTTTCGGCTTCGTCTTAGAAAAATTATTAATAATTACTATTAAATAGCTCTTGAAATTTTGAGCATAATGGTGAAAATCAAAATTTTGAAATTTCTTCCTGATTTTTCAGAATTATATTGTCAAATATTAGAAAAACAGTTGAAAAAATTGAAATAGAATTATTATATTTTTCACTATTTTTCTTTCAAAATAAAATTTTTATAACGAAAGATACTTAGTATAAAATTTTTAAAATATTTTGGAGTCAAAAAGTATCTAGACTGCTCCTACAGTCAACTAGGGATATTTTGGTTATTTCACAAAAACTGTCTTAATAAATTTTCTAAAATTATTATTAATTATTCTAAGTATATTGATAACTTAACAATAATTTGTAAACACTTCTAAATAAATATTTTTTTCCTGTTATTTGACTTTTTAAGGGTAAAATGGTCATTTATCCATTTTGAGCTCAACTCCCCAAAAATTTATTAAAAATCTAAACTAAGTACTACATAACTGTAGTAATCAAATTTTTGAGATTTCCATCTATTTTTCCAAAAACAAATGTAGAATAATTAAGAAACTAATTTGATATGCAAAAATAGAGATGTTACAAACTTTATGATGACCCTGCTAGCTGTTGAAGACTTGTAGGAAGACTTCTATATTTGACTATAGCAAGATCAGATATTGGCTTTGCTACTTAACAACTCAACTAATTCATGTCCTTTCCAATAGTAAATCATTTTTAGGTTGCCACTAGTGTACTACATTATCTTAAAGGCTTACTGGCATAAGGCTTATTCTCCCTAGCATCATCCTCTATGAAACTTAAGGCCTTAATAGTGATTTTGATTGGGCCAACTGCATTGAAATTCGAAGGTCTACCACAGACTACTGTATATTCCTTGGAGACTCACTTATATCATGGAAGTCTAAGAAGCAATCCATTGTTTCTTGATCTTCCATTGAGGCCTAATATAGAGCCTTAGGTTCAAGAGCGTGTGAGCTTCAATGGTTGCATGATTTGCTTCAAGATTTATGTGTTTCGTTCACCTTACCAACACTGCTTTATTGTGATAATCAACCTACCAAGCATATTACTATAAATTTCAGCTTCCATGAGAAGACCAAGCATATTGAGATCAATTATCACATTCTTTAGGGGAAAGTTCAGGCCAAGATATTTCACTTGTAATCGGTATATATCACTCATTAGCTTGTTGACATCCTAATTAAGCCACAGAGCACTTAGTCATTTCCTCATCTCCTATCCAAACTAGGAGTGATCAATATACACTCTCCAACTTGCGGAGGAGGGTGAGGGTATTGGACCCATTAGAGCAAAATTAGTTTTTGTTAGTTTAGTTAGTTATAACTGTATTTCAAGTTAGTTTGCTCCAATTCCTGATCTCCAACTATGTATAAATATTGACGTGCAATCCTGATTCAGTAAGAAATACAATTTTTCTTTTTTCATTCCATGAAGTCATAATAGTTTTAAAAAATGAAGATAAGGAAATTGAAGTTTCTCATATTCAATATATAGATGATACATTGTTGATTCAAGAAGCAAGTCATGAAAAATTGTAGATTTTGAAGACTATTTTTAGAAACTTTGAGATAGTTTAACTTAAAGATCAACTTTTATAAGAGTAATCTCATTGGGATTAATTAATGTGGGTGAAGGCTTTTCCCCGAAAGAAGCTGCAAGCTTTTAAATTTCAAAGTGAGATATTTTCCTTTTAAATACTTGGTGTTTGCCCATTAGTGCAAATCCAACGAGAGTTTAAATTTGCTCTCCAATCATAAATAAGATGGAATGTGAACTTTTATCTTGGAAAAGCAAGCACCTATCTATACTCAAACTCAATTTTATGTAACCTATCTTTCTATTTTCTCTCTTCTTTCAAGGCTCAAAAGAAAGGTGTTAAACATTAATTCTAACTCATATTCAGTGATCTTTTTTATGAGGCAAAAAGTGAGGAAATGAAGAAAATTTGTTGAGTAAGGACGGAAAGAGCTAGACCTAAGAAAGAGAGGGTTTGGCATTAAAATTTTGAAATATTTAATTAATATTATTTTGCTGGGAAAATGAATATTAATGGAGACGCTTGAAGGAGACTTGAAATTCTTTCTTTGATATTTCTATTTTTGGCTTAAATCATCCTTCTGATTCTTATTAGTGGAAAGACATGCAAGCTTGAAAATTGTTCTAGCATGCTTTCTGGCTAGTTCTCTTTTGCAATGTCAAATTAAGCAGATTGGAAAGACACCTGGGTGGGTTATGATAATTTAAAAATATTTTTAGCACTTTACCAAATTTTTTAATGTAAGAATGAAAAGGTAAGAGGAACGGGTGTGGACAATTGATAACTCTGGAATCTGGATCAT
Organism: Spatholobus suberectus; assembly: GCA_004329165.1. Taxonomy (NCBI): domain Eukaryota; kingdom Viridiplantae; phylum Streptophyta; class Magnoliopsida; order Fabales; family Fabaceae; genus Spatholobus; species Spatholobus suberectus. Next base: position 58,950,471 of record CM014733.1, on the reverse strand, counting down.
ACTCAACAAAAACTACATATCATTTTTTGCTAAATTAATAATAGGAATGCCTTGCCTCTAAATTTCAGTCCTGCATAAAGCATTTATTTAGAAATTTTTGATGTTGTGCTATCCCATGAAGATATGGGCATTCTCTTGGCAATTAATTTTGGACAGATTGCCAACTAAAATGAATCTTGCTTGGAGGAATATCATTCGGGACCATCACTTTTTGAACTGTGTTTATGGCAACTTCAGTAAAGAAGTTCTTACTTAGATTTGCAAATATAATGGAGAGAAATTCACAAAAAAGTCATTTATGTGAAGGTACCTTTGATCTTAATTTTAGGAGATAGTTATACACAAATGGTGATTTTCGCATATTTGCTTTTGCATTGTTCCCTACCATTTTCTTTAATTTGATAGTCATAGTAGCTATGTGAATTTGAAATTATGCTCTGTGCGTTTTATTGTATGAATTATATCTAGGAGCCTTTGCTATACTTCTCAGGGTAGCGTGGATCCTTATCCTCAATTTTAGAAACCTTAAACTTCCCACTTGATTTGCAGAAGAAATATTTAAGTTATAATTTTAATTTTTTTAAAATACTTTAACATGTAATTGGTTAAAATACTCTTTTTAAAAAATAAGTTTTGTTAACGTATATCTACTTATTTTGTAGAGAGAGCACTTTAATAAGCTATAACTTTATTTTTTGTAAAATACATTTAAAGTGTAATTTGCTAAAATATTTATTCTAAAAAATAAAAAGATGCACATTACCCAATCCCTTAAAAAAATAATTAATCTTAATAATTAGTCTTTTCCCAAACACTTGGTAAGCAGATCCCTACCTAATTATAAATTATATATGGTGAACTTGGTCGCATTCCTGTTTGGTGAACTTGATCTACATAAACTTTCCAACAAGTTAGGCATCTTGTACGAATTAGATAATTACAAACCATGCATCCTGAACTTGTTAGTCAGTAAGTGGGCATGATAGTAAGATGGCTTTCGTATGCACCTGAAGTATGTCCCACCAATATTATTATTATTATTTTTTTCAAATGCTTCTCTTGATTCCAATCACATGCAGCAAATATAACTTTGAAGTTCAAAAGAGTTTTTATATAATTTAAACTTACAAAAATACTTTTATCAAAAATAATCATGTTTGGACACTATATTAAGTTCTTTTTCCAATTTTCAATACATGTAATTACATTTGTAATTAATCTATGTATTCAATGGTATAACTTATCAATAAGTTTAATTTAAGTTATTTAAATAATTTTTTATGAAACTTATCAAAAAAAATTATTTTTAATTTATTATTTAAATAATTTTTATCATAAAATTTAGAATAATCTCTCATGTAATAACAACTTAACTAAACTATTCACTTAAGCATGCTTTTAATATGATTAGTGATACAATATCTTCCTTTTTAGAGTAACTAGTTTATGCACTGACAAAGTAAATGCTTTTATATTGTCATCCAATTACAAAACATTATATATGATAAGTTTAATGATTTTTATAATAATTATCTTAAAAGTCATATTAACGATGGTGCATAGAATTTTTTTGTTTTTTATGTGGGTTAAAACCTTGCACAGTATAATCAAAATATTTTTTCTTGGAAATGCATCAAATCAACACAAGAGGTGGACTCTTAATTAAGATCATTTAAGAAAGTATTTAACTACAATTAAGATAAAAACGATACATATTTAAACATATGACATTTCGTAGATTACTTAAATTCATCCCCACACCTAACCCAATTACTATAGTTAACTTCTTCTGTGAATTTGTCCGTAGGACAAATGAATGAAGAGGGAGGAATGTGGATGACTAAGCTAGGTGGGGACTGGGGAGAAAGACAAATGTTTGGTGAACTATATGGCTAAGGAGATGATTGCACGGTCGATGCACATTCCCTTTTCCCCTTCCGCGTTCACTCTCCATTTGAAATTTATATTCACCAAAAAATGGACAATATTGAAATAGATACAAACATATGCCATGATTAAGCAGTAGTACTGATGCATTGCAATCCTAGAACAACATCCCCTATCAATTTATGCTTGAAAACTTTTTGGCACTATATATTTAGTCTCGGATTCATTTGAATTCATTTATATACAAGCCCTGTGGCTGCCTAAAAGCTTTTATACTATCTATACCCATCCATCAAAGAGTCTATTTTTTTGTTTTTTTGTTTACCATCTCGTCGATGCTTTCACTTTTTGTATGGTATTTCATATCTGTGAAGAGTAAAGACTGCACAACCACCTATTGATTTTCAGTGTCGTATATTATCGCTTCAAGAGAGGTGGCTCTTCTTATACAAAATGTGATAGATATGCAAAGAAGATATAACCATCTAACGCTTTTGAAAGAAATAAAGGACTACCCAAAAAAAAGGAAAAATTGTATGGTGCATGGTTGTTCCCATAACCATTGCTTCAAAAATAAATTTTTTTGTTGTACTATCCATTTCACTTATATACTTAGCTTGAAATAACATTTCTATTTGCTATAATTTTTTTTTTTAAAAAAAAAAACCCTCTCCCTTCCTTAAAATAGAAAACAAAAAGGAAATTCTACTTTATGTAGCAATACTACAACTTTAAAATATTTTTTATGACTAAAAGTATATTTTAATAGGCCTTAAAATTTTAAGAAATTAAAAAGAATATTGTATTGAATCCTACATTTTGAGAAATTAGTATTTGATTAACCACTAGTGGACACACACACACAAAAGTGTTTAGATAGAAGGTAAGTCAAGATTTTTTCCTGTTTTAATTAATTAATTAATTTAAGTACCCCCCAATTAGCGGCAAGAAACTTGAGAGATTAAAGTAGTAGTTAGAGATCCTTATCTACTTTGATTAGGGTTTGAATTTTTTTGTCGATATTTAGACAAATTAGTTCTCTTAAATGTACATGGCTATAGTTTTGTTTTAATTGACACAAATGTAGGATCGACAAAAAAAAAAAAGGCCTTGGGATTGCCACTGTAATTTCTGAAGTGCTCAAGTCATATGATATATTTTATAACAAAATATACAAACATGTAATGGGGGGTTTAAAGTTTTGAATGTTTTCGAGGTCATTTTGGTCAAGGAAAGTCTAATAATGATAGCAGTTTAACTATTAAAGTTCTAAGCCTATTAGATAAGAGTTTAATGGTCATGTACTAACAATATAAAGTAGTTTTACATTGTCATCTAATCACAAACCACCATTTATTATAAGTTTGTTGACTTTTATAATAAATACTTTAAATGTCATATTAATAGTGATTTCTGATTAGATGACAGTGTACAACTTTTTACACTGACAGTACATAACCATTAAACTCATTAGATAAAAGCTTATCAGCTTATACACACACATACATGAATCGAGTGAGAACTATTTTCATTATTAGAGATGAAAATTCTAAATCTGGCCATACAATTATATAGATGAATGATTAATGTTAAAAGTTAGTTGGTGATCACATCTTTTATATAGTAAAGAAAGAAGATTTTGACACATTTTTTTCCACTTAAATTAGGGATATTTTATACATTTTCTTTTAAGTTATTTTATTTTTATTTATTTAATTCATCATATTAACTAGTGTGACATTTAATGCACACTTTATAAAATAATTTATTTTTTATTATTAGATATTAGGGGAGGGATTAACATGTCATTAATCTGAGTGAAATTAGACTCGAATCCTTTAGGTAAAGTCTCGGCTTCGAGCCTTGTGAATGAAAAAAAGCGGTTGGGAGGAGAGACCCTAATAAAAGTGTTCTGATAGATATTAATCATTGATAAAATTGATAGGTTCTTCACATCAATAACATGGTGATCTAAAAAAAGATATGAGGGTGGGCGGGAATAAGGATAGTGGTTTTTTTTTTTTTTTAATAGTGTCATTATTAAGTATTTGAACTTGTGCATTAATTTACGATCATTATGTATTCATTTATTATATTTATGAATTTTAATTTTTAAAAATAACAATATCGAATGTGAAAAAATAAAATAAAAAACTATAGATATTAATCTATAATTATTATTTCATTTGTCGTGTGTAATTGTTTGTAGTGTACAAGTTTGAGAATGTTTCAAAAATTATTAATATGTAATTATCACTAATATCATATATACAATTTCAATGATTCTGTAAAAATATTATATTTTTATATAATAAATAATTTTAACTAATTATAATAAAATTTTATATAAGTTTTTTATTATTATTCAAGCCACACACACATATATTATAAAAAATTTATATAAAATTTTATTATAATTAGTTAAAATTATTTATTATATAAAAAGATAATATTTTTATAGAATCATTGAAATTGTTTCGACTTAATATATGTATATATATATATATACATATATATATGTATGTATATGTATGTATATGTACATATACGTATACATACATATACATACATACATACATACATACATACATACATACATACAAACATACATACATATGTATATGTATGTATGTATGTATGTATGTATGTATGTATGTATGTATGTATAGGCATTACACAAAATTAAGCTTTTTGGGAAGAAAGATCTCACTAAAGCTAACCAATCAGGTTTTCTGGCAAAGATTAGTTATTAGTAAAACCAGTGAATCCTTCGCACCTATGACATGGTTAACCAAAAAAAAATTAAGCTTTTTTTTTGGGGGGAGAGGGGAGTTCATTAAATCCCTATTATTAATTTCATAAAAATATCAATAAAAAAGAATTCAAATTTTTAAATATAAGAAATAAAAAACTTAAAGCTTGAAAATTCACACTGATATATACAATTATGTTAAGCTATCAAATTATTTTTTTCTGTGCCATTCACGTATATATATTCATCAAACATCTATAATATAAACTTTTTTTTATTTGCTTATAGAATTCAGCAAAAAATCGCAAAATTTATGACAAAAATAGATTTTATATATTTTCAGATTTCATAACACATTGATTCCTCATGATCATGTATAAATATTTTTTTTTCCTCCTCTATACCTTAGCTACCAATTACATCTACTTTAATCCGAGTAAACATGTAAATAAGTAAAAGGTAGAATTCCATACTTGTTACAACTCCTTTTTATAATAGAAATTTAGAAAAAAGTTATATATTAAACAAGTATGCCTTGGTTGACCAGACCAATAGTTACGGTTGTCATCATAACTCAAACTTTTATACTGGCATTTGCTTTTAGGGATTTCATGTTCTATCTTTGATTGATTTGCCACAATATTAATGTTTACTCACATTATACGAATTTGACCCTTTCGGAATAAAAAGTAAAAATGTATTTATACTTGATTTAAAGTAGTTAAATTAAATTCTGAAATATTTTAATTCAAGCGTTAGTATAATTTATTTGTATACTCTCTTTTTTTCGTTTTAAATGAGTTAAATACACACTTTACAAACCAGGACTATTTATCACCTGAACTTTGATTATGTAGAAGTCTATAAAGACCTTGCTTGATTTATTTCACAACTTTTTATAATATACAACCAATATCACGGCCAACAAAACCTTAAGAAGAGACAACTTGACATTTCAAAACAAATTATAAAGTCAACCTGTCAAATGGATTTTTGACGTTGTGATACATACATATATATATATATATATATATATATATATATAGAGAGAGAGAGAGAGAGAGAGAGAGAGAGAGAGAGAGAGAGAGAAGATGAAAGGGAGTTTCGATCTTGATGTCCTTACCACCACAATAAAGGATCTTGAAGAGTTTGAATAATTCATTGGCATATATGTACGGGACATGGATTCAACTCTAATTATTTATGGTTCTTTAAAGATATATACAATTTATGCCTAAATTAATTATTATAAGAACCTTTTCTTTTTATGAGAATTTGAGTAGTGTACAAATCAAAAAATTAAATCAAATCAAATCAAAGTAGTGTGATATTTTAAATTAGCACTGCCACATATTATATATAATCTAATCTTCTTTTACAAAAGCTTAAATTAAAGAATGCTTAAAATTATTAAATAATCTTTTAATTATGTGAACAACTTGATCCTTTTACAGTTGAAGCTAGCAAAAGTCAATTTTGTGGACTGTGGCAAAAATAGGAATAAAATAATTTTTCATAAACGCGAAATGAATTTAATAAAATTTAAGCTTGATTTTTTTTAGTTAATTATTATTAAAATTTTAATTATTTTTATTACTTGTGTTAAATAAAGTATGTTTTTAATTCTTCATCAAGAGCTATAAATAATAATTTTAACTTTTATTTTAAAAAAAAATAAAATTAATCTTAAAAAATCACATTTCAGAGATCAAAATATATTTAATCTGAAAATTAAGTACAATTATTGCTAATCCCTGGCATTAGACTATATTATGTGCAAGTTTGATTTTAGGCCATTTGGCCACTCTCCTCTTCCTATTTGCACCTTATTCTCCTTTTTAATTTTTTTTATTTTTTATTTTTGCTTCTCATGCATAAACAATATATATAATCTAAACAAGAAAATAAGTTATTTTCAGTTTTTGTTAACAATAACCATGTGTAAGAAAATAAAATTGAATTTTTTATTAAAAATATTTATTATATAAAATTTATTTTTAAAAAAACTCTTTTCCTTTATTTATTGTTAACCTTTAAGATAGATATTAATAAAATTCGATATTGTTCTCTTGATTTTTTTTTCTATTATTATCCATTTCAGTAATCCACTCTCCCATTGAAATAATACACATTATTAGGATTTTTCTTTTCTAAAATAAAGAGAATTGTAAAGTAAGAAAATTAAAATTTATCTACCGATAATTTAAATTAAAATATCTTACAAAATTAAATTGCTTTAAATTAATAATAAATATATTCATATTTTATTATTTTACAACTCTCCTTAATTTAAAGGAGTTAAATTCATATTATTAAGATTCTTTTAATTCATTTGACTGTCAACAAGCATAAAAGTTATAGAAAGCATCATGTATGAAGGAGATAATGAAAAAGAAAAGGCCATAAATTATGAGTGATTAACAAATTTTTTGGGTTTTGATGAGATTCGGTCAAAACACTCCAGATGCAGAAAATTCAAAAGGCAAAGAGTCACTTTTAAATTAAGGCCGGCTTTAGTTGAATTCTCTTCATGTTGTTCTCTTTTTGGTAAAGGATAAAATTCAGACGTAATACGCTGAATAATTTTAGCATTATTTTTTAATTAAAATTGAAAATTTATTTGAATAATTAACTCTAATTTTTAATATCAAATCTTAATATTGAATTATTAAGATAAAATTTTAATTAAAAAATGATTAAAAGTAATTATAATATTTCATCTAAATTTTGTTCTTTGATCAAATTATGCTTTTGTATATGATTGAGAGAGAGTTTTGTCATCTATAATGATCATGCCCAACTTGAAAGTAGGATTGTCTCCCGTGAAAAATTCCTGTAGTCTTTGTCAAAAAAAAAAAAAACTGTTCTTTTATATATGATTGGGGGTTTTACATGCATATACATTATATAAAAAAATGTTACATGCATATGTATTATAATTTTTAAATTTATTTTTTCGTCTAAAGTGAATTAAAAAATTAATTAGAATATACTAACAATATAAATATTTTTGACACTCTCATTTAATTATGAATTGTCATGTATAGTAAAATTATTCAATTTTTGTAATAATTACTTTAAAAAATATATTTAAGGTGATTTCTAATTGATTAACAATATAAAAACTAACCATATAAAAAATTTATACTAACAATATATTAAAATTAAATCCATGAATAAATATATGTTCGAGTATGTATCGCAAACCTAATTTTGAATGCATCTGATTTTATAAAATTATTTTAATTAAAATTTAGTTGATTATCGACGCAAAGCAATTCATATTTAAATTACTTAATTCATAAATATTATACTTATAATTTAAATTTACTCAATCATACCGTAAATAGGGGCACATTTGTCCGTAAATATTATAATTGTAATATATTTTAGATCATCAATAATAAATACTTTTTATGGGTAAATGACCTATTTCGTCTCTCAAAGTGTTAGGCGTTGTAACCTTAGTTCTTAAAACTAAGAAAATTAAAAAAAAAAAAGTCTTTGGAATTGTAATCCATCAATCATGTTAATTCAAATGTCACAGCAATGCTTTACTTAAGTGATAATATTAACATATGTTCAGGATGAGGATGACAATAAGTGATTAAGTTTAGAGACTTAAATAAAACAACGAACAATTTCAGAAATTTATTTAGAATTTCATTAGTTGCAGGAACTTATGTGATAACGCTTAACACTTTTAAGAACCAAAAAGATTATTTACCTAATTTTTTACTTATTCATTTTAGAAAAGTGAAGTTTTCCTGGGAAACACTAAAGCGCCCAACCAATTTTGGGTGGATAGGAGTAAACGGAAGATAAAAGGATGGGAAGGGGAAAAAAAAAGATAAAGTGGGTAGATATGATAATTGATGTGATGAAAAAAGAAGAGAGAGATAGAAAGAAAAGAAGAGAAACTATATAGAAGAGAAAGTAAGTATATGTTTAATTATAATAACCCTTTGATTTTTTTACTTTGTTATTTTGCTAGTATTTTACCTTATGCATTAATTACATATAATAAATGTTTATTTTTATTCTGTCAAAAAATGTTTATTTTTATATAATTAAAATTATAATAAATAAACATTTTAAATATATAAATTATATTAAATTAAAATTCATAATACATAAATATCTTTATATATATATATATATATATATATATATATATATATATTAATTTACCATGAATAATTTAAATTATGATATAAAATTATTATTAACTATTGACAATATTTTTAAACAAACTATTAAAATTCAATTTACAAATAGAGATAAAAGAAGGTAGATTGAAAGAGAGAAATGGTTAAGAAAGTCAAATATATAAATAAAGATAAATGATAGTAGTTTGAAATGGTTGAGAGGTAAATTTTTTAGTTAATTGTGAAAATAGTGTGTGAAATACATATCTAATGGAGAGAAGAAATAAAATATTAAAACATCTAATTGAGAGAGTAAAAAAAGTTAGAGTATCACTTTTCAATTTGGAAAAAGATCCATGGACAGTTGGACACCTCTCTCGTGTAGACACCAAGAGAGAGATAAAAAGAGAAAAAAGATAAATTATTGGTATAATTGATAATGTAATGTGACAAAAGAAAGAAATAAAAAAAAAAAAAGTAAAGAGTGTCAATTAGATATTTAAATTATTTAGATGTCCATAAATCAACACTCTTTCATTTCAATTTATGTATTCTAGTTTACAATATAAAAATAGATTTCCCATTCACCAAATACTTCTTTTAGAGGAGTTTTATGTAATGTTTTCCAAGTGTTGCTTTTATTCCATATTTTTGTTTGCAGTTAATATACTTCCCGATGGTTATCAAGATCTCCATTGAAAGAAAAAAAAGGTATATGTTAAATAGTTATTCTAAATTATAATCTTTGATTTAATATTTTTAATTATAATCATACTTTAATCTACTTTTATATTATCAATTAGAATATTCAATATAAAGAGTGAGACTCTCACTTTTTTTTTTACTCTCTTAATTAGATATTATTATTAATCTTTTTTTTTATGTACATTTAATACACTACTTTTGTAACTAGGAAGAAAATTTCCTTCTTGACCACGACAAACTATCTTTTTTTGTCTTTATTTGTATACTTAATTTTTTTAATCCTCTATTTCTTTCAATCTATTCTCTTTTATCTCTATCTCTAAATTAAATTTCAATAATTATTTTTAAAGAATTTGTCAATAGTTAAAAAATAATCTTATATCACAATTTAAATTGTTCATTGTAAGTATAAATATAATTTATATATTCAAAAATATTTGTTTATAATAAATTTTAATTATAATTTAATTTATATATGAAAAAATTATGTTAATTATTATATAATTTATATGTTTAAAAACCTTTATTTATTATAAATTTTAATTATATAAAAATAATCATTTATCATGTGTAATATACTGACTAAAATACTAATATATAATAATTCTTATTATTTTAAATTATAAATACATATATTAATATAACAATAAATATTGATCCTTATATAAAATCTCAACAAATTTTACATAAAATTATATGAATTTTTAAAATTTAATAATTATTAAATAAATTTTATTTAATAAATAAATAATTTTTATGCACTTTAATTAATAAATTAAAAAAATATTAAAACCAAAATATTTAAAAGAGAATATTTTATCAAAAAAATTTAATATAATAAATAGACTTAGATTTAAAATTTAATAAAAACTAGTATTTTAGTTTGTGCATTGCACAAGATAAACATTTATTTCATATAATTAAAATTCATATAATATATATATATATATATATATATATATATATATATATATATATCTTTGAATATATAAATTATATTTTAGATTTACAATGAACAATTTAAATTATAATATAAGTTTATTTTTAACTATTGACAATTTCTTTTAAAAAAAAAACTATTGAAATTTATTTAGGAATAGAAATAAAAGAGGGTAGATAAAAAGGTAAAGATAATTGAAAAGACCAATTATACATGTAAAAATAAAAGGAGTATAATTTGAGATGGTTGAGAGAGAGAAATTTTTTGGTTAGTTACAAGAATAGTATGTGAAATGTACCTCCAAAAAGAGAAAAGAAAGAGAATATTAAAAATCTCTAATTGAGAAAGTGGAGAAAATGAAATTTTCACTTTTAAAGTTATATATTTTAATTTATAATATAGAAAAATATATGACTTAATTTTTTGTGATTTATTTGTAAATATTTAAATGCATAGTTTGACTCTATCTAATTATTATACTTATTTTGATATGTTAAGTGAATTTTTTTGATAGGACATAGAAAATATTTGTAATTATTCATTTTTATCTTTTTCGATATTTTTTAGCTTAAGACTTTATCAACCAATTCAAAATGATTTTTTTATATATATTGTGAATGAGAATTTGTTTTATAGATGTGCTCTAAGACATAAACTTTGTAATTTTTTAAGTTAGGAATAGTCATTGGATGTTCGCTATTGTCAAAAATTTCTAGTCTTAATGTTGATTTCTTTTTAATTTCACCTAAGGAATTAGTGATCTTAATTAGGAATAGAGGTCTATTTGTCTAAAGAATTGGGATTTAAATAAATCAACTAATCTGGTAGACAAAGTAGAAGCCAAATGGAAATAATACCCATATTAGGAATTTTAGATGTAATTGAATGAAATTTAATGTCAATGTCTTTCTCATTTGAATTAACTCATATTATTTGCATTCTTGTGTTCTTGTTTCTTAAAGAAAAGCTTAAAAATAAATCTTTATTGCTTCTTTTAGTTTTAAGCATAGTTGTTCTCAAACAATTCAAAATCAAATCATTCTCATGTAGTTCGTATTAGAGTTGCTTTTGTGAAATATGAATCAATCTTTGATTTGTGAGAATGATACTAAACGACTTAATATACTTTTCAAGATCCCATAAAAAGGTCATGTAATTAATATTACTGATAGATGTCCACTAATTTAGTTATTATTTGTTGTATACAGTATCCATGTCAAACAAAAAAACTAGTTAAAAGTAATATATAAATAGATTTATGAAGGACATAATCTTAAATGATGAAATTAATAGTGTGTTTGGTTTAGCTTTTACACCGCACGTTCATTCACAAATTCACGTTAAAAGTTAAAAATTACGCAAAAGGGATCTCATGGAGCATCAAAACGATGCGTGTCCAAATCATTCTGACACGTACCCAAACACGTGTAATTTAGTATCCTAGCGATAGTATGCAAATAATTCCTTCTTCGTTATATTTTCCATGATTAATTTTTATGTTTAACTATATTGTGTACCAATTCTAATTTCATCCAAATTTCATATGCAATATTTTCTTAATAAAACATGCATCATTTACTCTCAATAGCGGATTGATCAACTAAGCATCTTTTATATTTTAACATTGTTTACGTAAATAAATGATAGAATTGTCTATATTTATACTTTTACAATTATTTCGTATGTTTGGATGCTTAAATTTACTTGGATATATAATATATGATTTCTTAATTTAATTAGTGCTTTGCATTTGATTTTAATTATACTATGGACAGTGATATTTCAAAATTATCCCGGCACTGGATATGTAATTTGATCTACAGTGTGTATATGCAAATATATATTTCACAAGCTTATCTAGTAATATATATTTAATTATACTTTGAGAAAATGATTTTTGTTTGAGCATAATATTTTAAAGGTAATTAAGTTATGAGCAAAAACCGCAAGTGTACGGTTGTCGTCAAGTAATAATTCAAAGATCGTATCCACAAGGACTGCGCATTCAGTGATTATTGCTAAATAAATAAAAATTAAACAAAAGGAAATTGAATTGGGAAATTTAGGTTTTGAGCAGTTGGAAGAGAAATGTAATTAAAAAAAATTAATTTAAGCAATAATTAAAATTGGGGTAATTCAATCAAAGAAGATTTTCAGGATTGGGGTTTCACCCTCCAACACTTAATTCCTTAATTCCGCTACCTATGTGCTTCAACTTGTTCTTATTGAAGGTGAATTAATCTAAGGTACCCTCCATTCTCTTTCAAGATAAGAAGGGGTGTCTAATCATATTTACCACCTATTGTCATGATGGCTGTGTTCAATTAGACCCACTAAATTTTTTGTTAATTCAATTATTCCTCGAAGGCTTTAACCCACTCTTGTGGTTTAGACCTAATTCCTTTCTTATGGGTTCATTGTTTGGGTCCAACTTTCAATACCTCCCCAAATCTAAGGTTATGAAAAACACTGGCCAATTTGTTTCACATAAATAAAGCAATAGAAGAGAAATCAAAAGAGGAACAAGATCACACATAGACAAACGAAAATTAATTCATTAAGACAATCATAGGGCTACACCTAATCTTAGAAAAATAGAGTTCTACTCACACATAGTCAAGAGAGAATACCAAAAAAGAAGAAGAGAGAAAGAACATAAAGACAAATCAGAGATAATTGAAGAAGAAAAAAGCAATCCTCAAATTCTCTATGTTCTAAAACGAGGTTGAAAGATAAAGATAAAATCTCTAAGAATGTCTATTTATAACTAAATTACAACAGGTCTCAGTCTATTCCCAAAAAGAAGTCGAAAACTTGCAAAATAACTCAAGTCTTTCCACCCACCATGTGGTGATGGACGAGCAGGAAAGTAAAAAGGCTTCCAGCAAATGCGCCACCGTATGGTGATGGGTGCCACCTGATGGTGGCGAACTCGTAGGTGTAGATTTCAGCATCAAGGAATGTGCCACCTCGTGGTGATGATTGCCACCTAATGGTGGTGAGGTCTCCAATAATTTTTCTTCAAGTTTTCTTTTTCCAAATGCTTTGGGATGACCTTTATGCTTTCCAAGTGGACTTCTAAGCACCCAAAGATCTTTAAATCATCTAAAGAGCTTCCAAATTGTCAATCTTTTGCTTTCCAAGCCCAAAACAACCTATAAAAATTCCTAAAATCCAAGACAAGCAAGGAAAAATGCGTAACATGATATAAGAGGAGAAAATAATTCAATTAGACACATAACTAGTCCTAAACCACAATGAAATGCATGTAATCTACTAATGAAAACTATGCTAAACATGTTATAAAATGCACACATCATTAAGTTAAAAAAAGATTTTATTTGGTTGGGTAAAATAAACTTGCTTTTAGAATGTAAATAAGATATAGTTTGAGTCTCACACTAGAAGTTATTCTACCTAATAAAATAGTTAAAATTTTCACTTTTTTAAAAAAAATTAATTTTACCCCTACATAATTAATTTTCTTCACTACAAAATTTATCCAAACAAGCGCGGATACTATGCAAAATCAATATATTCCCTCATCGCCAACAGTTGTTTGTCTATTAACCAAATAAGCATTGAACATTAAAATTAAAAGGCACATATCATCATTTAATTTAAAATTATAATAACAAGGATATAAAAAAGTTGACTTAAATTTGTCTTTGTTGAGAAATTTGTTTATGAACTTTTTATTTTATGTTTTTGTTGTTTTTATCAAGTTTCCCCCGCCAATGCCTAAGGAAGGCCCCATCATTGGTGAAGCTTGAAAATAACCCGCACAAAGAAACACAAGAAAAGGGAATGGAAAAGACAAGTATGTGTCATTGGGGGCGAATTTAGAGTTTTATTTGATCTCGCCACAGGAATTGGACATCAACATTGTCCTCCCAGGTGAGCTAGCTCATATATTTAAAGTTTTTTTTTTTAAAAAATCAATAATGTACACATCACAGCAGCAAATGCGATAAAAGTCCCAATACATATATGCGTAAGCCTTTTATATCTAACTTGATTATGTAACATATACCTACCTCTTATAAATGTTAGTTGTTGAGTAACAACAATAGCCACTTCAAGAAATAAGTCTTGCCAAATTACTTCCCTAGAGAGAGCTAAGAGAAACTAGCAAACATCACTCAATGATAAGACATCGGCCAAATTTTGGTCCAATATGCAAAGTAAATAAATAAAAATTATTATTATTATTATAATACAAGTTTTTGTTTACTTTAAATTTGGATTAATCATTAGTCCCACTCTAAAAGGTTTGAAACAAAAATAACAAACTACAGGTCACTAGTCAGCAGTGGATGCAATGTTATCAAAACTAGACCATTCATTGACTCGGTCGATACACTTGGTCAATGAATTATTAGTTAAAATAGCGAGTTATTGGTTAAACCACATAAACCACTATATATTAAATTTGGGAATTTTACATTAAAGGTATTGTATATAAATTACATTTGTCATTTATATTTTAAACGAGTGCTTTGGTGAAGTAGTGAAATTTTTATTAAAAACTCCCAGGACTGGGGCTAAAACCCCAATTCATGCAAAACCAAATTTAAAACTGAACTGATTATAGGTTTGGTTTCGATTAAACTAGTTGAACTAATTGGTTTGATTTGGGTTCCATAACTTTGGGATGATGGGTAATAATTTATTTTGCGAAGATGGTCAATCTTATGAAAATCTTTTTTAGGATCATCCTTGTTTAGGAAATATATTATCACATTTAACAAGGATAGAAAACTCTCAACAGACAACTAAAATTGAAGGATTTGGCTAGTGAGGAGATTACACTTTAGAGAATAAAATGCAATAATAATCATTAATTAAAAAAATAACGATTTATATAATAATTAATTTTAGATTTTATTATATATAAATTTGATTTTGTCACAATTCTCAATCGTTGGTTTTCTAATCAACAATTGTAAGTACACTTTATCCTCTAAAGTGCACTCCTTCACTTTAGAAGAGCCTAATCCAAAATTGAATGATTCAACCCATTATGGGTCACTCATAAAACAAAGCTTAAGTACAATATTCATAAATGGGTCAAGTACATTTATATAAACCACGAAAGCATATAGGACCTCCTTCATTTCAATTATCTCTATATCATTTTGAGGACATTAAACTTCAAAGAGTTTATCACCATTTTGAAAGAATGCAACACATTGGGAGTAAGAATGCATATTAAATTGTTTGAGAACCTTTTCAATATATCTTCTTTGAGACAATCTATGAACACCATGTGACCTATAGCGATGAATCTATATGCCCAAAATAATTGAAGCATCACCAAGGTCCTTCGTATCAAAGTGGCTATTTAACATCGATTTTGTCTCAGTCCTTCATATCACCGAGCTAACTACTATTAAAGCACTGCTGTCTATTACTGCAGCAAAGAATTGGTAATTGGACCAATTGGATGTCAACACAACATTCCTTCATGGAGACTTGCATGAGGAAGTATACATGGAAATTCTCCCTACTTATTAGTTTTAAAACCAGATTTGGTGTAAGTTGCAAAAGTCATTATATGGTCTAAAATAAGCAAGTAGGCAATGGAATGCCAAGCTAATTGAAGATCTTACAACTTGTGGTTTCTCTCAATCCAAAGCCAGTTATTCTTTATTCACAAAATCCTCATCCGTTGGATTCACTACCATTTTGATCTATGAATGATTTGGTATTTGTAGGGAATGACCTTGTTGAGATCAATTCCATTAAACATTATCTAGATCTACAATTCAACTTTAAGGATTCAGGTCATCTCAAATTCTTCTTGGGATTTGAAGTGGCAAGATCAAGGGAAGGAATAACATTGTATTAAAGAAAATATTCTTTGGATTTTCTAAAGGCAACATGCTTCTTAACAACAAAACCATGTAGTATTCCAATGGAATCCAATTTTAAACTTCAAAAAGAATTACGAAAACCCTTGCTAGATGTCTCTGCTTACAGAAAACTTATTGACAAGCTCCTGTATCTCACTTATACTCATCCTGGCATATATGTTTTGCACTGAGCTAACTATGCCAATTCTTGGATTGTCCAACTTCTGAGCATCAAAATGCAACATTAAGGGTGCTTTAATACATAAAAAATTCACCAATAGAGGTGTTGTTCTTCTCAACCAACATTGATACCAAGCTAAAAGGGTTTAGTGATTTAGATTGGGGAACATGCTTGGACACTAGAAGATTAATTACTGGGCGTTGTTTCTTCCTCAAGACATCACTAATCTCATAGAGAAGCAAGAAGTAGCCTAAGATGTTCAAATCTTCATCAGAAGCTGAATATAGAGCTCTAGCTCAAGCTATCTGTGAAAGTCAATGGCTTATTTATCTGTTGAATGATTTTAGGCTTAGTAAGGTTTCTCCAATTGTCATGTATTGTGATAACCAAGTAGCTTTACACATAGTTGTGAATCTCATATATAATTCATGAGAGAACCAAGCATATTGAATTGGATTGCCACATTATTAGAGAAAAGACTCAAAATAGCACTTTCTTCACTTATTTTCGGTCTTTTCCCAAATGCAAATGGTAGACATTCTTACTAAACACCTTGCAATTGGGCCATTTTGAGCTTTTCAATCTAAGTTTGGAATAATCAACATCCACATTCCAACTTGAAGGGTCCAGTGTATAGCGCTTAAGTCAATTGGTAGTTACTTTTAAGATTGTTAGTTTAGTTAACAGTTAGTTATAGCATCTTGTATATATGTGTGTGTGTGTGTGTGAACTAATTTGTATATGCTAATCAAGCAGATTTTTTTTTCTCAAATAATCTGTTTGCAATTGGCAATTGGTCTTCTAACTCGATTTTGAGTTTCTTCTTGATTTTTTTTTTAACTTTCAAATTACTCCGATTCAAATAACCAAATAAAAAATTACAATGTTATAGTTGTATGTAGAGTGTGTTTGGTAAGTCACTTCAGTAGCTTATAAGCTACTTTGACTAACTTATAAGTTAGTTTGACCAAAATAAGCTTGTTTAACACACGAGCTTATTTTAGTAACTTCTAATTTATTTTCATAAGTTACTCTTATAAGCTATTAGCTTTTTTATTTTTATTTTTATCCTCACTATTTTATTTGAAATTCCTTTTTACCTTTTTTAATCAAATAATTAAATAAATCCTTTTATGTAATTTTACATTTATCAGCTAGTTTGTCAACTAATCTTACCAAACATTCTCAAACACCATCCTCACCCACCCCCCCAACAAAAAAAAATGAAAAGAAAACAGACATTTCGTTCCCCCACTTCCCCGATGAACCCATATAGTCATATACAGAAGTATAGCGAAAATTGTTCATCAACTTATACATATGAAGTCTATATCAAAACAGTATAAATCAAGTAATTAAATGAGTGACGTGAAAAAGAATTACCGGTGCGTCATGTGTATATCATACATCAAGTAAGATAAACTGGAATTAAAATAATTCATAAGGCTAGGCCCTAAATATCTAGAAGGATAATTTAGCAGTATGATTGGTAATGAAAAAACTATGAGCATAAATACGTAAATTATGGAAAGCTTATGTACATTTTGGAAGACTACTTCAAGAGAAACGACCAATGAAAGAGAGTTGAGCATGTCATTTGAGTTAATTGGATGGGAGCGGTTGCTTAAAAGGGACGACTTATGTTCTTTTTCCTTTTTCAAAATTTTCAGTGGAAGAACTTGACATTATTTCTGAATCAAACGAATAAGAAATAATGAAAAAGCATGATATTGTTGACCAAAACTGGTTTTTATCTATTGTAAATGGCATGTATTTGGTGTTGATGATGGAAGTCATTATCGACATCGAAGAGAGCAGGTTATTTGTTAGGTGTATTGAGCACTCATAGAGATAAAGAATCTTTATGGATGTCGACGCTCTCGGGATGACTCCAACCCCCCAAATTAAGGTAAGGCATAAAGAAATCACTTTCATGGTCCACACATTCTGCCATAGATTGCTTGGCTATATTATATTTAGATTCTTAAAATTGATTTCTTATGTAGGCTTCCATTTGAAAGGAAAATGAGGTGAAAAAGATATATCAAGCTGACTCAGTTTGGTATAAACACACATAATTAATAGTTATGCTATGGTTAAACATGAAGTAAATATACATTTATGTATACTAACATAATTTTCTTCAATTATATTTGTTGGATAATTACCATATTGGTTCAACTTTTCGTAACGAGATTGATTCATTCACCTAATCAGCTTTTCGTTCATAATAGCTATCTGACTTAAGTGGTATTTAAATACTTTTTAGTATGCATTTTGTAATTTAGTAGTATATCCTTACTGATATTAATTAAAAATTTGTTCTGCTATTAAAGCGTTCATTCACTAAACGACCATGTATTACCCCCTCCCCCCGGGGGGGATTCTTTGACATTCAACAAAACATTTATCATTAGTCCGTTAACATATATGGACACTTGTCTCTTTCTTAAGCCAAATTCGAAATTCATGCCTTCTATAACTTTGAAAAAAAAAAAAATTTAAGTATTAAAAATGTTATTACTTGTAGTTCATTATATGATATTTATGGGTCTTGTTACCTTGAGTATTTGGGCTCAAATCTAGTATAATTCTGCTTAAGATTATGTATATAAAGCTTAGGCTCTCTTGTTAAGTTTATATTTATAAATTTTTAAAAATTAAAATTAATTTTAGTTTATAATTTGTAATTTTAAAATTGTGGTTTTCAATTTTTGAATTTTAATATTAAATCTCAAATTCAAACTATACAAATTATTTTCTGTTTTTTAATTCAGTGACAATGCCAATGGGTTTGTGATAATGGAAATAGTGACAATGGCAACGAGTATGGTAATGGTGGCATATAATAGAGGTAGTAGTAGTGACGTAACAATGGTGGTGGTGCCAAAAGCAATTATGATGGTCATGATAATGATAACAACAATGTTAGTAGCTACAACAATGATAATTGTTATAGTGGCGGTAGTAGTAATGGTACGTAAGTGACAATGGTCGTAGTAGCGATGACAATAGCGGAAGTGATGACGATGGTAATGATGATGATGGTGGTAATAGGCGTCATGTAGAGATAAAGTAAATAATTTTAATCATTGGTTAGAAAATCAATAGTTAATATTATGTGAACATTATATTAAATCTTATATGTGCTAAAATACCAACCATTAATTTTTCATTAACGACTAGGATTACTTACTTTATCCTAACTCACTTTAGAGAAATCAAATCCTTGGAAATGACTATGACACGAGGAGTGTGCCACAAATGCATTCTGGGCTCCTCTCTACTCTCAAACTCGTCTTCATCTTTTATTTTTTTGAATGAAAAATTGAAATCTAACTTTGCTTTTATTTCAAATAAGAAAAAAAATGCATTTGTCTCTTTTTTTAATTTCATATTTTTGAATAAAATATGTATTAATCACACTTTAGATTAAATAATATATAAAAATTTTAAAATTAGGTAATTATATTGTTAGCATAAAAATATAGCTTTATTATTATTATTATTATTATTAGACCTGTTTGGATTTGATTTTGGCATCTACGTCTCAAACTCACCCTGCTTCCCCTATTTATATATCGGAAAAAAAAAATACTTTGACTCAAAACTCGGTCAAATTAAAATTTTGCTGTCAAAGTCACAACGAGGTGGGACAAATATATCCATGGATGAGTATTTTTCTTCTTTTTTTTTATATTGGATGAGTATTTTTCTGAATCTAATAGAATGTGCATAATGTAATATGCTGCAACAAAATATGCGAAGAATGAATTGAATGTCGGTATAGGAATCTACATTAATAGAAGAAGAATATCGTAAGGATTGAAGAGGACTGGAATTGCAGAAATGACGTGCCTCAAAGTCAAGACGGTCCAAATTAAAGGAATCAAGGCGGAAATTAAAAAAATAAAAAGATAGGACACGTGTTTGGGTGCTCAAATTTAGGGAATGTTACCTATTACTTAAGCGTTCTTACTTCCTCGTGTTGCAAATGAGCCTGCCCATCGTTTGGCACATGCTGGTTGAAAAGTTCATTACACTCTTTTTATATATATATATATATATAGGAAGTTCATTACACTCTGTTTCATAGAGTGAAAATATATAGGAAATTGGGGTGCGAGTAGAAAAAATAAAGAAGTGAGAAATAAGTTAATGTATTTGGTTGTGTGGAAATAACGATGTAGGAGAGTGAAAAATAGGTGGAACTCACTCTTGTCTATTTATCCGCAAAGAAAAGTAGAAATATTGTGCAGGAGACTAACTTTACCAAAATACCAACAAAGAACTATGTCTGGCTGAAAAAAACAAACACTAAATTATCACTCATGTGTAGTCAATTATTGAATCTTATTTGCAAATAATGCATTATTTTAGTTGAGATAGTTGATTATCCAAAATGAAAAAAAAAAAAAACCGATTACTGAATACCTTCAAGAACAATTAGTTAAAAAACAGTCGAATATTGAGTTACACATGGTCAACTATTGTACATTACAATTGGTTATCCATGCTTTTTAAAAATACACGTTGACAAGAGGCAAAAAAGAATTTTCCACATTAATCTAATTTTTTTCTTTTCTTTCCATTCAAATCAAACAATCATATAATATTATTTCTACTTTATTTTACATTTATTTCTTCACAATCAAACAACTTTTATTTTCACTATATTTCTTATCTATTTTTCTCCTCTTTATTTCTTTCTAATTTATTTCTCTCCACTCTATCTTTTTTCTCACCGTCAAACGATGGTCTAAAGATACTATTTTTCTTGTTAGCGGATTCGGCTTCTTGTATTCCAACCAGAAAAAAGGAAAAAGTAAATAGTGAAAAGATCAATATCCCCTGGAAAGCTGACAGGTTTTTCTATTTTCTTTGTTTACTCTTTAGGGGGAAAAAAGTATTATCCATAAATTTTTTGAAGTTAATTAAACTATTAAAAAGCATACAATCTAAGTAAATTAGTATAAGCTCAACTTCTTTTTCTTCTCTGAAATAGTTGTGTGTAAAGCGACCAATAAAATCCCAAGGCAGTAATATGAAATCAGATTGTAACTCATATATGACACGAAATTTCCCTAAGAGGGAGATGTGACAAAATTTAATTATTGTAGAAAAATTGTTCAATATAAAGAGAATAATACTCTGAAAGAGTGACACAAACGTTTTTTTTTTTTTTTTAAATAACATTGCCCTTAACCGAAAAAAATAAATTGCCCTTATGTACAATTCCAGTATATAGAATCTTGCTTCATACTTTATTCTATAAGCAGAATTTACTATTCCTAAAGCTAGCTAACAACTACCACATTTGAGTTTAATGGTTATATACTATCAGTGTAAAAACTTTATACCATCAAACAATCAAAAATTACTATTGGTATAACTTTTAAGATAATTATTGTAAAAGTCAACAAACTTATCGTATATTGTAGTTTGTAATTGGATGATGGTATAACTTATCATATATGGGCGGCTCAATGTTGAGTGAGACCTAAAGCAAACTTTGAAAGAAATTTTTTACTTTGAATGAGAGAGTTATATATTGGACTTTTTTGCTAATATATGTGCCCTTT
Organism: Spatholobus suberectus; assembly: GCA_004329165.1. Taxonomy (NCBI): domain Eukaryota; kingdom Viridiplantae; phylum Streptophyta; class Magnoliopsida; order Fabales; family Fabaceae; genus Spatholobus; species Spatholobus suberectus. The sequence continues at coordinate 58,928,421 of CM014733.1, read as the reverse complement.
TTGCTTTATAAAAACTAATAGCAAACAATTTTTTTGTTAGTGGGCCTAAAGCTTAAACTTTAGTAGCTTTACCCTTAGGTCAGCCCTGCAGTGTAAAAATACTTTACACTGTCGGTACATAGCTTATTTACTCTACCACATTTACCTGAGTATATTGCAAGGTATTTTACCGCTGATAATTAATCATTTAAAGCTAGGTCATTGAACCGACTACAAACTATAATTAATTCGCATTTATAACGTTTAAATGAACAAGTAGGAAGAAGTGATTGTCACGCAAAATACCATTCATGGTCACATTAAACTGAAAACATTTTGAAAAGGCTATCTCAACACCCTTCTTGGTGGAAAGCACAATCAATCGTTAATCATAGAAATGGAACCTTTATGCTTTAGTCCAATCAAATTTGTATCATATGTGATATATGAGTAGATTTAGATTGATGCTGAAGAATGATAAAATACAGTCAAAATAATGTATTTGAAACAATAGAATTGGCTTATAGCATTTCCTTTTTGGACAATAGTGACAATGAACTTCAAGTTGCCGTTGAGAGGGTGTTTATTGATTTAAATCACCCGTGAAACTCAAAAATTCAAATAAAATTAATTAAGGATTTAAGGCTCCGTTAGGATTGGGAGTGTGTTTTTAGTTATTTGTTTTTAAATGTAAAATTTAAAATAAAACGTATTTGATTAAAATGAAATTGAATTGATTTATATAATTTAGAAACACTTTTAACTTAATTTTTGAGATTAAAAAAAGCATTTTTTATTTTTTTATTTTTAATTGTGAAAACAAATCATTTAACTTAATTGATTTCAAAACACAACTAGTATTACTACGCACCATCACCAATTAATTGTAGTTGTCATAGTCATAGCCATTGCCTGCCACTGCCACTAGTCGATTACCATTATCATTATTACCATTGTCATTATCTACTTTGTCGCTACCACTATGGTTATTCTCATCACCTAGTCATTGCTACTACTAGTCGTCATTTTATCACAACAATAATTGTTGCAATCACCACCACAATTATAATCATTGTTGTTACCACCACTATCACCTTTTTTATTGTGCTGTCTTCACCACCACTAATTCTCGTCACAACTACCACCTCTATAGTCATTTTATCGCCACTATTATTGTGGTCATCGTCAAAAGTCCATTATCACAATCACTATATTGCCTCCTTATCCCTTACCAATGTAACCCCATCACTAGACAAGCTTGAAAAAAGGTAAGAAGAGATTTATGTAGTTTGATTTAATAAGATTCAAAATCAAATTTCAAAATCACATGTATTTTAAATTAAAATTTAATTTTAGTTTTTAAAAAATTCAAAACTTAAAATTAATAACCATATAAAGAGGACTTGAATTAGTTTGAATTGATTTATATTTGAATCCAAAATGAACTAAACTAATGAACTCAGTCATTTTTCATGAAGGTTTTAGGTTACATGATTTAAAACCTAATGACCTGACTACCCCCTCTCTATTTTTTAAATGTACATGAATATTATAATATCTTTTTACTAAAATAAAATTACTCAAATTCCCTCTTTGACTCTCTCTCTCTCACACACAAACATGTATGTATATCTGATCCAATGAAGCGAACTAATTAATCCATTTTTATCAATTTGGTTTAATTTGAATTTGGTAAAAGAAATTTATAAAACTGCATCTATTCATTTAATTGATTTGAATTGTTTCCTCTAAAGTTAAACCAAACTGATCCATATGCAACCTACCTTGAAAAATGTCTCTAAGCCAAAAATGAGACTCCCAAGGTATATATGTATAATGAGACGCTTTTATGCAAAAATATTTTAGACTCAAATGTGTGACAAATGCATATTTATATTATCCGTATATTCAAAAGTTTAATTTATTATATAAGGTTAAAAAAATTATATCTCAAAACTCTCTCGCAACCGCTCAAACTTTGTACAAACGTTAGGATCAGTCATTAGACTCCCCAACAATGTGTTTTCTTATTGTACATACATTGAGTTATAATTTTCTCCGATAAAACATCCATTAGGAAGCATGTTTTCTCGTTTGCATCATAATATGAAATAAATATTACTTGAATTCTCTACAGCTAGTTGCACGTTTAATACGAGATAGAAAGAAATATAAGATAAGTGAGCTTTTATATAGATGATATTGTTGCAGGAAAAAATCTTGAAATATATATATATAGAGGATTAAATGACTTTTTGTTACTTATAATATAGGGTTGTTTTTATTTTGATCTTCTTAAAAAAATCTACTTTGATTTTCATAAAATGTTTTTGTTTCATTTTAGTTTATGATGTTATTGTTTCAACTCTATATATAAAATTGTAAATCTTTGATATAAGTCCATCTTATATTGAAGGATTTTCATTTTAGTCCCTCCTACATTGGAAGATTCTAATTTTGGTCCCTATTATTTAAGAAATATATATCAATCTAATTTCTAATTTTTTTTAGTCATATCATCACTTAATAGAAATATTGACATTAGAGACTAAAATAAAAAATTAATAAAGACAAAATAAGAGGAAAAAAATAGGATCAAAACAAAAGCAAAATAGGGAGTAAAGTTATTTAAACTAAATCTTTATTATATTAGCTATGTTAATAAGTTTTTTTTTTGTCTGTTAGAGATCTTATATCGCCTAGTGATAAGGCTAAATTTAAGTATATAAGTGGGGGGCAACCTTCACCTTACTAGCCAATTTTGTAGGATTGAGTTAGGCCCGAACCCCAAATTGTAAGAGACTATTATAACCTATCATAGCGATTGTTGTTGAGCCTATCGAGTTATCCGTTATCAAGCCATTATCAGACTACCAGATGTCTAGTCTTGCAAACTTTATGCTCGAGATCTCCAGTTCTCGACATGAGAGGAGTGTGTTGGAGATCTCACATCGACTAGTGATAAGGCCAAATTAAAGTATATAAGTAGGAGGCAATCCTTACCTTACAAGCGGGTAAAGTTGAGGCCCAAACCTTAAATTGTAAGATTTTCTAAAAAATTTAGGAGGAAGAAAGTTTTTATTTATTTCAAAGCTCTTTTTGTGTGTGTGATGACAACATATTATAAGAGAAAAAATACAAAATAATTATTGTAGGATTCATTATTATTTCTTTAGAGTTTATTAACTTTTTATGTTTTTTTCTTTCTAAAATAACATTGTGATATTAGGGACGAACATGAATAGATGAAAAGATAATATAAAAATTTCCAAAATTTCGTTAGACAAAGCAATTAATATTCTAATATTTGTAAGAGGAAAGCTACTCCTCCTTGCGCATAATGCACTAAATTTAACTTAAATAACAAGTTTTCTTAATTCCACTTCCACCAATTCCTTGACAAACACTAGTCTAATTAGTGTTGCCTTGTCCTGCAGCATAAGCTTAACGTGAGCTAGCAAATCAATCTACATCACTAAACACTTTTCGGCCTTGAACTCAATTTATATTTCCTTAATGAATTATTTATTTCTATTGACTTGACAACAAAAGTCAGCATTTCACCAATCATACTCACCATTCTCGCCACATGGAATGTTCCAACTTGGTCTAATTTTTCAATATCTTTTTTATATAATCGTATGTCATCCACAATATATAATTTTTAATTAAAGTTGTAATATTTATATATGGCAGCACGACTTCCCATGGCTCCGTCTCCACACCAAAGTTGAGTTTTGAAGGTAAATTGAGTCCTTTAGTGTGAAAGGTTACCCTCTTTTTTTTTATTCTTTCAGAATTCAAGGATTAATTTGACTGTTCTAACTACTAACACTTTCCTCCTTTCCACTTTATGTGAATAATTTAAAACATGAATTGATCTACCGTGGCCCACCAACTTGCTTACTAGTAAAAGAAAAATGATTTTTAGATATCTTGTAGGTGTGTACACCTTGAGAGAGATAGAAAGAGAGGAAAGAGATAAGTGATTGATATAATTGATGATGTGATATGACAGGATGAGAGAGATAAAAAGAAATGAGAGGTGTTGATGAGATGTTTGAAATTTGTACGTATCCAAATATAAGTACTCCTAGTAAAAATAAAGATACGGAAATAGCCTTTTTCACTCAATTAATACTTCTCTCGTTGATTGTCAACAATACAATAATTAAGGTAATTTGAAGTGGTCATGGGCTTTCATGTTTTTGCCTCAAATTTTTACCTTGTCTTTCTCCCTTCTCTTGAAAATATTGTTACTTTTGTTTTGTTTTCTGTATGAGTAAATGTGATACTTAGACTCACTTTGACAGATTCTTTCATTCACCTGATCATGTTTAGCACAGTCTGCTTCCGTAGATTATGGAAGGGTTAGATCAATCCATTGAAGAGAGACTAAGAAATTAACCACAATACTTTCGGTGTTCTCTTTTTATGTAAGAATTGGTTATACCTTATTGTTAGTATCAATTGTTTTTTATTTGTCATTAATGAGAGTAAGAAAAGGCTTTGGATTCTATACTTACTTTTGTCATTAATAAGCATGCACACTAATTATCAATTTATGATATACCCCAATGTTTTTAAAACTGAACCAGTCATTGAACTGGTCAAGGCACTGGTTTAAAGTTCAATAGTTCAACCGTAGTTAAATCGGTATTAATAAAATAATAATAATAATTAAATAATACATAAAATAATATTAAAAAACATAATATCATAGCTTTATAATACTAAAAATTAAAACTAAACATAATTTTATAGGTTTTTTACATTTATAATATCTACAAAAGTGCAAATCAAATATGTCATGATACTTAAGTATAAGTTTTAACTATACACATCAACATTTATTAATAAAAACAAGTTTATATTTAAAATAAAAAAATGATAAATATTTTAGGTTGGTTTTTATTTTTTTTAAGAAAAAAATTTAAAATAATGTTGTATTAAGCATTTTTTTTATTAACCCACTTTGAACTGATTTTTGGCCGATTTTGACCGGTTTTTGACCGGTTTTTAACCGATTTTTAACCGATTTTTCAGTTCTTTGACTTGTTTTTTTTCAAGTTAGTTCTGTGGTTTATTTGAATTAGTCAGGTGATCGGTTTACCGATTTTTTGATTTGACCAGTCTGTCCGATCTGGTTTTCAGAACACTGATGTACCGGTCTTAGATGTATTTTTTTTTTTTTTCCACCAAAAGAACCGAGTGGTTTTAACCTTTAGTAGAACAAGCTTGAATTGAATAGCCTTCAAACTTCGAGTAGCAAACTTTGAGTGCACAGTGACAAAGCATGATTATGGCAATTGAAAATGGTTTGATTCTTCCAAAACCAAAAAGAAGCTTTGGAATTTGCAATCTTTTACCAAGTCAGAGATATCTAACATAATTATATAAACTTTACATCCAACAACGAAAATTGTTGAATTCCTCCTCTACACCACGAAAGGGTTGCCTGACATATATGATTAACATAAGAAAAGCATACTAGAGACCAGACTCTCGACTAGACTACTTCTAGAAAATGTGTTTGACTACTTCTCACTTCATCACACGCTATCGCTAGTCTTTTGTTTGTTATTCCAAGATAAAGACATAAATAATGATTACGCCTTATAATAAAATGAAATAAACAAAGAAACACAAAAAGGTAAAAGAAAACATAATGGAAGCAGCCTTTTGAGAACAACATCAATCCCCACCACATACCTAATTCTTTCTTTTTTTCTCAAATACATAGTACTGAATGAACCCCTTTTCATATTACGAAAGATCCAAAAGGAATAGTTTATCACCTACATGATATTCCAAAATCCAAATGGTTCACGACTATGCTCACCTAATTCCAACTAGCATGCTTTTATGCAAACAAACAGTTACATTCACATACAGTTTACATCACTTAAGAATATAAAATCTCTAACCTCTCTACTTAATCTCACTCAACCTCTTCCAATAGCCAAAGCAAACTTTAATTTGTCAAACAATTTACATGGAGAGTTGGGCTATCAAGAATGCTACCAGGGTGAGTTTACCTTGTGTAAACGCTTTTAATTAACGGTCAAAGGACTGCAGAAGCCTCAAATAATGTGTATCCTTGACAGACACTATTTGTTTAATTTGTCATTTTCTTTTTTGTTTGGTGGCTTACTTCTGCCATCAAACACACCACAAATGCTTTCAGAACTTGTAGGTTATAACAACTTGTGGAGGGACAATCAGGTTGCGCAAAAGAGAAGAGTTGGACGAAGTCAAAAGTTTGAAATTAATTTGGAAACTATAAAATTTGTCAAACATGTCAGGCTTTTCAGCAAACTTTTTCAGCTCACCACTGAAAGGCCGCTGTCTTAGAGCCTCGCCACAAATGAATATTATTAGAGGAGCACCTAATTCCCATTGAGGCTCAGTGTCAGGGATAATATAAAATGAGTCTATATGTTTAGTTTTTTTTGTGGCTTATATGCGCCTATGTATACGTCTCCTCGCAGCTCAATAATGCATGCTGCAGCGTGCAATGCAGTAGATCAATGACGATAGAAGAGGACATGAGATTATAAGATAATTTGTTAGGCTCAGTTTGGATAATTTTTAAATAAATATTTATGCGAGAAAAAAAATAAAAGTATAATGAATTAATCTCTTTTCATAAGGTAAATAAGCTAATTTATAGAAATTTTTTATTTAACTTTGTTCAAAAGTTTATTTTAACTCATACATATATTAATTTTAACTTATAAAAAAAATTTATTTTATTTTATCTTTTTATTTTTTTTCTTAAAAATACTTATGAAAAAATTTATCCAAACAAAACTTTATTTCATGAACTTTTTAACAGTTTACACAAACGATAACTTTACAAAGGAGATTTCATGACCAATTTTCTATAGGACAAGGTAAAATCTTGACACATTTTTGCGGACATTGTTTTACACACTGTTGCGGTTTGTGTCTTTTACAACAGTCTCGCGCCAAACCGCAAAGCAATGGGTGTATTTTTGTAACCGTTGGGTAATTGAGTTACATCACCATGGTTACCCTTTCAAGAGATTGTAGAATTTTCCATTTTTGGAGATCTTGAATTTTGACATCCTAGAGTCAGTAGAGTGCAACATCAGGCCTTTTTTTTTTGTTTAAATATGTTTTTGGTTTCTGTAATATATATATTTTTATTTTAGTCCTTATAAAAATACTTTTTTTAAAATAGTCTTTATAAATTATTTTTTTATTTTGGTCTCTGTTATTTTGTTTTAGTCTTATATTTTTTTTTTGTCTTTGTAATATGTAAATAATTTGCTTTTGGTTCTTATCAATTATTTTTCAAAGAGACTAATTCAAAATGAATAAAATAATATAGGGACTAAATTAAAAAAAATATATTAAAAGGATTAGAACAAATAAAAGGACCAAAACCAAAAAACAAATTTTACAAAGACCATTTTAAAAAAAAAATTACAGGGACCAAAAACAAAAAAATAATATTTTATAGGAACCAAAAACATATTTAAACATTTTTTTAGCAAGTTATTGAATCAAGAAGAGTGTTAGCATCGCACACATTTTAACACATTCTTTAGCATTAGTTAGAAGTTGTTAAAATTACAAAATTATAAATAAAACTCAATGAACATTAAATGAAATTCACATTATTTTGTGATTTTCAATAAATTTAAATCAATATTATATTAATGTTTGAAGAAGTATGTTAAAAAAATATGTTGCTAGCACTTCTCTTAATTCATTTGAAGTTTCAGAATTTTTAATATTATTACATATTTATAATAAACTTTTCTTATCGTACTGAGCTATTATTATTATTATTATTATTTCCCGTCGATCTGTTGCTTCTATTTCCCAACCATGAGGATAAACTAGCAGAAGAGAAAAGGAATAGGAACAACTTGCAGTTTGTAGTGAGGCTAAAGCCAATCTATAATGAACAGTTTGCCAGTATAGTAGAAATGCAACAATAATAACTCAAGAACACCCCCATCCTCACCCCCCCAACACAAAAAAAAACCCAAAAAAAAAAAAAAACTTTTAATGCCAGTGAAATAGGAAACACGTGCTATGCTATATCAAGCCACAAACCAAAAGGAACATCAATGTTGCACGTGCTATGTTAAGCATGTGCAGGGCACAATCTAAATCATCCGAAAACAACTACAACCGGAAGTATTATCCAATGACTTACACGTGAATATAAGTATGTGCTCTTTACTTAGCTAAGAATTGAATTATGCAAGAACTTAAATAAGAAGCATATTTATTACACCGTAGCTAATCGAATTATCGAATCATCTTGGCAAGAACAATGCACGAAAGTCACCAAGATGTTCCAAATTGATTGTGCAATTAACGGAGAGACGGCTAACCCAGAGAAGCTCCCCAGAAATAAGATGCTAAAGAATCAATACAATTCATTTTCAAAAAAAGAATATGTACAAATTAATTATTTAACCAATCAAAATTGTCCCGTCCATTACCACAATCCATCTCATCAACCTGACAATTTGTGATTGGATATACCCGAATTTCGGCAAGCTTAGTACCTTACCATCCCCTAAATAATTTGTGAAATTCAGGCAAAAGAACCCAAAAATTCTCCAGCATTCACGTTATGACTTGCTGAGTTAATGATCATGACAAAAGGGTAGGGGGAAAATCACCAGCTTGCGTCTTGAGAATCTGATATCCCTCCCAACCCCCAAAGGAAGAAAGTTCCAATCAACTGTAATCCACCATTTGCCAGCATACTACTTTAGAATCTGACACTCCCTTCTCTAATTGATAACACTGTAGAAATAGATTTCCCCTTGCCTCTTGAATAGCCACACTGAGCTCATCAATTATGACTCTCCATAAGATCAGCAAGTGTTATTTTTCCACAGTTGCCAGCATCTAGTCTATCAAACTTCTCACTAACCAGCATGATGTCCTTCTCAGATACTTTTCCCATCTCCTTGAGCTTGTATATAACATATTCCGATTTACTGCATGTCCAAAACTCAGTATATTCAGCAAAAGCACAAAATGTATAAGTGACCAAATTTGATCAAAATAAATTAACATGGTCTTATAGAAGAAAAGCAAAAAATGAACTTGACATTTGGAGATCGAAAACAAATGAGACCCAACTATTAGGACATTACAGTAAGTACACATTTGTCAACAATTCACCATAACAAAGAAAGATATGGCCGTAACTACCAAAAACATTGGAAAGAATCTGCATGCAGACAAATATTTCAAAATTATATGTTTATCTCAAACACTATGGGAAACAAAAATAATTCAGAAGAAAACCCATAGATGATGAACAGCCAAGAAAACAAAAGCACAGCATCAGGTTTTCCATTATAAAAAGAAATTAATTAATAAAAAATTTATTATCTTCTGAAGCCTAGATAGAAGGGTCTAGGAGAGAAAGGCATTAGTTGGCTCATAAAGTTTTTTAACAAGACAACAACGTCTAAGAAAATGCTGGATGAGTGAGGAAGCACTTTAATCCCTATATATATATGAACAAAGGAGACATACAAAATTGTGTGAATTATTTAGGGGAATTAAGATCAAGAACGTACTATGAAGCTAAGGGAGAGTAATTGTGCAAAGATTAATACAAAAGACTCACATTATTGAAAATCTCAAGGTCAACCATGGAAGCAATAAACTTGGTATGACAATTGATGAAGTGGTGTCAGAGGAATCAAAAGGACTTACATATGGTTTTCATTGATTTGTAAAAAGGCGTATATAGGGTTCCAAAAGAGGTTATGTGGAAGGCCCTAAAGAAAAAGGAGTGCTTAATGCCTATCACGACAAGTGTGAGAATACAAGGTAAGTTCACAACAAATTTTCCTATAAGTTTGCCTCAAAGGTCAACTTTGAGCCCCTGTCTTTTTACCTTGGATTTAGATGTGCTTACTAAGAATATCCAATCGTCGGTGCCACAATACATGTTTTGTGCAAATGATATAGTCGGTTGAGAGAGAAAATAAATGGGAAGTTAGAGATGCAGAGACAAGTTATGGAAACACATGGAATATAAGTTTAATAGGAGATGCATCAATCCTAACCTAGAGGTGAGAGTTGGAAACCATACCCTACCACAAGTCACACAGTTTAAGTATAGCCCCATCATACAAAATAGATGGATAAATAGGGGGTGATGTATATCGTAGGATTGAGGTAAGATGGATGAAATGGAGGAATGCCTCTAGTGTTATCCGTGACAAAAAGTACTGTTCAAGCTTAAGGGAAAATTTTATCACAGCTGTAAGATGTGTGATGTTGAATAGAACTAAGTGTTGGGCTCAAAAAGCCAATAAGAAAATAAACTCCATGTTAGAGATGAGAATGTTGCATTAGATGAGTGAACATCCTAAACATGACCAGATTAGGAATGAATGCATTATCACTAGAGAAGACTTACAGAAGCCCCAATGGGGAGAGTAGCTCTATCGCTAGAGATAGAGGGAGATAGATAAAAACTATAAGCAGAACCATTCGAAAGGATTTAGATGTCAATGATTTGTCTATAGACATAATTCATAAATGAACACTATGACATCGTTTTATCCATGTATCTGAACCCGCCTAGTGGGAAAAACACTTGGCTGATGTTGTTGTGAAACCTAGATACTCCAAAAATGGCACAATACTGATGTTGTAGATGCATTTGACACCGATACACATACAAAACACTTAGATGTGAATCCAGGGAATATCATCTTTTTGTGTGTCTTTTAATGGCTATGTTTGGAATATGGTGTGCTTATATGGCTAGATACAACTTAACCATATAAAACAGAATACTTGTATTTTTTTTTAAAATTAAAATGACTGTGTTTTTAATATAATATATGGAAATATTCAAAAGTATCTCATCATATCTTAGATTATCCTCTAGGATTAGTTTCCTCTTAGTTACCATATTTTCTTATTTTATTTATGCTTTGTTTCCTTATTTAGTTAGGATTATTAGTATATATAGGAGATAATATTTTATGATTTATCACCGCATAATTTCAAAGAGGTATTAGAGTGGTACTATCCTCCGTGACCTATTTCATCACTATTTTGCTGCTGAGTTCCTTAAAATTTAGCGTTCTATAATTTCATGATTCTTCCTTCAAATTAACCGTCTTTCATGTTTTGTCAACCCTCCAACATCTTCCGGCGTTTTTGCTCCGTTTTGCTATGTTATTTATTCCTTTCCTGCGAGTTCAGCCCTCTTCTAGTTGTGTTCTTCATTCCAGCCACCTCTTTCTCCATCTTATCCTAAATTGTGCACTTTACCAGCATGTTTCAAACAATTTTGCAGCTATTGTGTCCTTCTAGTAGTCCTTCGTCGTGTTCTTTATTCCAACAATCTCTATCATTGACTTCTTCTACCTCCATTGACATCTCTAGCATACTGTAAGAACTGTATTTCTGTCCGAGTTCCTATCTCCTCCTTCTCCGGCCAACATTGCCAATCTCCCACTATCATGTCATCATTCCAGTAGATTCAGAACTCCATTTTGCCATTTGTGACTTTTGCAGTGTTTTTCGTCGTCGTTTCGTTTTCTCTCTCTACTTGTTGACCCATGACCTCGTCTACTCAAATCTTCCCTATGATTCAAATTGTGCACTATGAGTTAGAGACATCATAGTCCCATAGCTTTCCCAAAGATACAAGCCTGGCTTTGTGGCTTTACCAGAAGTATCAGTTGACCCTTTGGCTTTACCAAAGAGATCGACCTGCTCTTGCAGAATTCCCAGAGATATGAGTCTAGCCTTGCAACTTTCCCAAAGAAATTAGCCTGACCTCATGACTTTAATAAAAGTATCAGCTGGCCACGGAAAAGTCTCAAAGAATTGTCCTAGTCTCTCCATTCCACATTCTCAAATTATATTGGTTGATTTATTTTATTTAAAGGAAGAGAGTCTAAGCGTAAAGAACTAATACCAGATAGTAACACCTAGTCACACACTTTCAAGATAATGCAAGCTGAAATTAAAAATGTCAAGGATTTTAAGTTCAATATATGGATGGTTCACAAGGAAATATGGACAGGTTTTGGGACAAATATAACATTACAATGAAATATAGGAAACAACTGTCAAGGGTGGCATAAATGATAAACAAATGGAAAAACAAAGATGACTAACATCTTAAGCTTTGCAAAACTCACAAACTATTGCAGTAAAAAAAGGACAATAGCAATCCAATTGAAGAAATTCTGTAGCACATTTGTTTCTAAACCACCAGAATTATTTCTCCAAGTTCATTTCCGGAGCACTCTAAATGGAGATATAGCCATGCACCAAAAATAATGAGCCACTCCATAATGCAAAAGCAAGTCATGTACCATTCATGTGTACTTACACAAACAACATCAAGCAAGTTGCAACAATAGATGTCTTCCCTATGCAGTTTACGTAATAACTTGAGTAACCCATAACTGAGTTATCCAGATGGTACTGTTTAACTATCTAACACTAACAGTTGTATGCTAAACAGCTGGTACCAACTATAACAGAAATTACAAACTTGAGATAACTCAGTTGAGTTACTCAAGTTAATATATACACTGACATTCCAAAAGCATCTTCTCAATCGGTCTTTATTCCTTTAAACTCCCCAAACCACAGCCCCACTCAAAATCTCTTTTGGATCAAATTTCTCTTATTGTTCCTTTTCGATTTTTTGGTTACTATCTTAAGTCATTCCAAAACAGTAAGCAACTATACTAAAAGAAAATATTCTTCCATATCTTCATAATCTACATTACTATAGTTGAATTGACTGGTTTGGCATAAGAGAAACCTTTTTAACCCATGATTTTTATAATAATGAATTATTTACATAATATCTAATACCTAAATCCCAAAGTTTTAGAGATTGATACACATCCTAATTGTAACAGGATTCTATTCCTATTTACATGGTATATCAGTATCAACCATATCAAGTAACATCAAATAATATCAGCTATGAAGGAACTCCTAATTGAAATAGAAAGGAAGGATTTTCACATCCAGATGTGTTTTCAAATCTAGAAACCCTCAAAAAACCAGTGTCTAAAAGAATCATATATCCCTTGGAAATAAACTTTTTGAGACTTGCATGAGTTGCAATCACCACTAGATTGGTTTACTCACCTTCCTGCAAGTGCTATGTGTTGACTGTTGAGACTAAATAATGAGGTATTACAATCTATTGATGTATTTGATATGTTCATAAAACCTATAGCATTTGATATGTTGATAAAACCTATAGCATTAACCCTTATTTATACTAATCACAATCCTAGCTAATTACAACAACAGCCTTATCCCACTAGGTGAGGTCGGCTCCATGGATCACACGACTCCATTCAACTTAGTTAAAGGCCAAATCTTCATAGATATTATTTACCATAAAATCCCTCTTAACGACTTCCTTCAATGTCCTTCTTGGTCTCTCTCTCCCCTTCTCACAAGACTAAAAGCCATGCAATCTACTCTCCTCACTAGTACTTCTACGTGTCCAAACCACCTTAATCAATTTTCTGACATCTATTTCTCAATCGGTGTTACGTCTTAACTAACAAAATCCTAGCTAATTATGAAAACAAATCATGATAAAATAAGAAAATATGATAACTAATCTGAAAAGATAATGAGGTAATAAGGAAACTAATCATAGAGTATTATCTAAGATATCATAAGATATTTTTAGATATTTCCAAATATTCTAACACTCCCCCTCAAGCTAAAGCACACTATAAGCTTTAAGCTTGTTACAAATAAAGCCTTTAAATAAAAGAAATCAAACAAGAGCACTGATTATTGTACATCCAAAAATCGTACACCTGACGTTCACCCAGCATATGTGATTAATCGCGCATATAAATATGGTCAATTTTGTTTCAAAAGTGGTTAACTACAATTATACATTTCAATAACCTCATTACACTATTAACCACTTATGAGGCAAAGTAACCACCATTAGACATTTTAATAACCTCATGATACTATTAACCACCTATCGATAATTGATACAACTGCATTCATGTACTCTTAATCACTTGTGAGGCAAAGTTAACCATATTTATATATATAGTTAACCACATGTGACAATCAAGAAACTCATAACATTATTAACCATTTATGAAACAAAGTGAACCATATTTACACATACAGTTAACCACGTGTGATGGTCAAGAATCTCATGACATTATTAACCACTTATGAAGTAAAATTAATCGCTAATAAATATTTCAATAACCTCATGATACTATTAACCATATATCGATTATTCTATACAATCACGTTTATTTACTTTTAACCACTTGTGAGATAGAATTAACCATATTTATATATATAATTAACCATGCATCCAAGTGGATGCTGGGTGTAAAATTTTTGGGTGTACGTTGATCTTTTTCCATCAAACAATATAATTTGAGACTATGCAATGGAGGGACTAGGATGATTCTTTGAGACTATTGTGAGGATTGCTATTACTTCCATTAAAGTTGCAGGGATGGTCAGAATAGAGAATACGACCAAACTCATCAAAAAAATATATGGCAGAGAAAATAAAAATCTGAAGAGAAACATAGGTGTTAGGGCATGCTGGAAATGTCACAATGGTAGAAGAAACCAATGAAAGATGACCATGTCACAACGGTCGAAGAAACCAATGAAAGATGACCATGTCACAACGGTCGAAGAAACCAATGAAAGAGATGACCAGAATAAAGAACACAACCAAGAACTACCAGAAGGAGGACATCATAGACAGAAAATTGGTCAAAACACGCTAATAAAATGCATGTCAAAAGCTAAGATGGAGGAGACAATTAGAATGAAGAACACAATCGGAAGAGGCCTGAACTTGCAAGAAGGAATAAGATAGTAGAAGGGAGTCAACACGCCGAAAGATGTCAGACGGTTAACACGACGTGAAAGCCAATTAATTTGCAAGAAGAATCATGAAATTAAAGTAGAACTCCGAATTTAGGGCGTCAATAGCAAAGTAATGACAGGACAAATCACGGAGGATGATATCACTATGATGCCATGTTGAGACTAAATAATGATGTATAACAATTTATTGATGTATTTGATATGTTCATAAAACCTATAGAATTAACCCATATTTATATAATCATAATCCTAGCTAATTATGAAAACAAATCGTGATAAAAGAAGAAATATGGTAACTAAGCAAAAAAGATAAAGAGGTAATAGGGAAACTAACCCTAGAGTATTATCTAAAATATGATAAGATATTTTTGTATATTTTCATATATTCTAACACTATTAATTATTCAATATTTGGTAGCCAAGTCTACGCAAAGGACATGTTTAATCAACATCAGATTTTTTATTTTCTTTTTCATTTTAATGGCTTAATCCATCATTTACCTTTTCAAGTTGCACTTTTTTCAAACAAAGTTTCTGATGGCATGCAAGTTGTCCACTTCACCAAAGACACTATATATGGCTTTAGACCAACTGATGGGTTTTGGATACACATTTATATGATATCAATAAAAGGAAATCACAAAGAACCAGTTAATCATTAGATTGTTGAGGCTCAATTCTGCTACAATCACTGTAGCAAAAAAGAGAAACAAAGTGAGTCCAAGAATTTAAAATTAGTGGGACCCACTATTTAAAACCAAGATTGCTAATTGTTTGTTAATACTAGCTTCTCAATCATTGCAATTGCAAATAGGTTTCTTCATATACTAATGAAATAGAAATATGCAGCCCTTATAGTATTTGTACTTTCAAGTATGTCTATTTTCTTCGTGACTAAAATATAAAGTTTTTTTTTTTTTGTTGGGGGGGGTGGGGTGTGGATAAGGTTGATTGGTTTGTTGAAAATTGAAATCTTGCTTGTCTATATAAAGACCTTAAATACAATGGAACGTTGACCCATTTAAAATGGATTGGCAGTGATAGAGTGTCACATTATTAACAAAATAAATAAACAATACAATAAAAACTAAACAATAAATATCTCAATTTAAACAAATCAAATGAATAAACAATACAATAAAAACTAAACAATAAATATCTTAATTTAAACAAATCAAATAAATAAACAATACAATAAAAACTAAACAATAAATATCTTAATTTAAACAAATCAAACAAATAAAAATAATAATAAAAATCTAATGGAACCATTTCAATATTTTCACTCTCATTCCCAAGCACTGTCATTCTATGTTAAGCCTCTGCTATGTCATGGTCTCCTTGCCAGTTTAGTTTTTGAGTATGCTGCAGCTATTAATTGGGTACTGGAAAGGATGTTTTCTTAAGAGACTTGAGATGTGAATGGTGAGTAGATAAGAACTTCTTTTGGTTTGCAATTGTCCCCAAAAGGGTTTTTTTTTTTTTGTTCCAGTTTCTCATGCAATTCCTTTTTGCACTGATTAAAATTATGTTGCACTCTGTCACTTTATCAACAAAATATTAAGTCAAGTAACATTGTATACATTTTTTGAAATAGATAATTTTCCTGCAATCATTCACCAATACAAAGTCCTCGTAGTGTCCACCTTTTGGACAGAAGTATTTTCCAAAATGATGAACCAAGATCTAGAGGAGAAACCAATTAGAAAAATGGTAACCCAGCCATTTGAAGAGTTCTGGTGGTGGTGAGGAGACCATGACGTTGGGTGCGAGAGTGAAAGTATTGGAATGGTTTTCATTAGGGTTTCATTATTTTATTAACTTGATCTTTAGATATTAATATATTTATTGTTCAATCATTATTATATTATTTTTTTATTTTATTAATGACATAGCACTTGATTGAAAATTGTTGATCTATTTTAAAATAGGTTGATATTCCATTGTATTTAAACTCTAGAAAAACAAACACGCACACACGCAAGCGCATATAATATGCCATTCTTTGTGCAAGTTTTATATGCTAGTAGATGAGAAAGAAGTGGCCCCTTTATAATATCTTTCCAATTGATAACAAAGCTTAGAATCAAGTAAATCAAGGTCTATGCACCATTTATTGATTTGAAGCTTTTTCATTGTACGGTTGTACCAATGCATTACAAATATGTAAACTTCACATATATAAATTCATAAAGATGAAGCTTATGTAATTTTGTGTACACGGAATCAACATGGTGCACCTATGCTAATTTGATGTCTCCTTTTCCTATGGTCATATATTTTAACAGATTGATGCTAAAAATATAAGAACAATTCTAAAACTGGACCTCCAAATGTAGTTATCCTGCTAACCAAATACCAATATCTAACCAGTAACCCCATCAACTGTTATTTAAAAAAAAAAAAGAGGTTTCATCTAGCTTCAAGTACTGCACATAATAACTACTGGCTGCCAACAATAAAACAGAGAAGTTCCACACATTAGTCCCATCTCTGACAGACTATGAAGCAGTCCATTTTCCATTTCTTGTCAAATTTTCAAACACACTCTGAAGTTACCTTTTCTCTCAAATGCAAATATCTAAAGTCAGTTCTCATTAATAATTGATATTACAGCATTTGCCATAGGATATGCCTAACTGCAGATACTCCGGTTAAATAGTCCTGAATTCTATGAGAAGTACGAAGCATGGGCATCAGAGGAGTGCTATATATAAAGTTTATTTAAATGGCAATCTATTTCCATGGGATATGAGTAGGAGACATGCACACCTGAGGAAAACTGCTTCCTCCAGGATGGAAATTCACAGTCAGTCATTGAATACTACTCTAACAACTAACAAGGTGGATCAACACATAGTTTATGCCCCCATATTTTTTATTTTATCATTGTTTTTTGTCCTGTAACTAACATCATTTAATTTCTGACTATTAACATGAAACCTTTCTGGTCATGATAAGCAACATGCAGGCATAAATGATGGAGATAGGTGTTTAGAATGGACATGTTTCAAATATAGTAAACTACAGTCCACAAGGTGCGGCTCAGTTGGAAAACTAGGGGTCATTTGGTTTGGGAAAACATTCTGTTTTCACTTTCTATTACAAAAATGCCACCTTGTTTTCATTTTGTTTCCTATTTTCAAAAGTTTATATAGGAAATAGTGAAAACAACTTTTTGTTGTTTTCTGTTTTCATTTTTTGTTTTTACTGTTTCCTATACAAACTTTTGAAGCAAGAAATATTGTGAAAATGGAAAATGAAAACAGAAAAACGTTTTCTCAAACCAAATGGCCCCTTAACTCCATGTGGGTGGACATTACTGCAGTGCAGGGGTTCAAAACCCACTAGAAGCACCTTATGGTCAGAAAGTCAAGCCAATGCCCAAGTGGAGACTACTCCTGCACCAGATGATCCCCCCCTCCCGAGAAAAAGTTTCAAATACAGTACAATTCTTGGGATTTTGCCTCCACAGGTGTCCTCATTGTCTTCTACAACTAAAGATATCAGTTTTGTTTGGATTAGTTTGATCAAGATATAACTGGAGTCAGAATGATGCAGTAACAGATCATGCTCTATTTCCTTTCCAAAGAAATACAGGACCTGCAGTGTATAATGTATGGCCATCTGGCTCTAAGCTTAAACTCAAGACATCCAACATAATGAGGAAAATATCACAGAAACAAATGGCAACACTAATGTAGATCACCATGTTGAACAAGTAAAGCATGCAAACTATAGTAATAGCCCAATCAAAAATAAACTTCTTGGTTAAGAATTTTATCATCTAGTTTTCTGATTTGATATCTATTACAAGAAAAGGCCTAAGAAGTAGAACCATATACCAAGCAATTATAAAACCAAAAAGGCCTTAATAACATTAAATAATATAAAAATTCTAAAATGCATACTCGACACATTAGATAATGATTGACTTCAACTTGGAGAATAAAATGGTAAAAACTACTCCAGATAACTAGGCAATTGCCTCCATAAATGAATACCTCAAAGGATAAGATTGGACAGGTAAGCATGATCAGAACAAGCAACATCCATGCATGTGATTTTTTAATGTCTATTGCCGGTAAACAAAACTCTGGAAAGTTACAAAATGTGTGACAAATAAAGTTCAAAATTTCTTCACTAGATGCCCATAATAACATCATGACATGCCTTGCTCAAAAAACACTAAATTTCCTTGTCTACATCATGCAGCATTTCTGTGTTATACTCTGTGATTACAATATGTCTTATAAAAAAAAAAAAATTGACACTCAACTACAAATATTCGCCTTTAATTGAATAACAAGAGTTTTAAGATATCATCAAATCTGTAAAAGAAGGAATGTAATACCTGTTTAAGTTGAACATTTTTTTCATTGTTTTTACATCATATTTTATATTAGTGAAGTAAATGCCAAAAGTTTAGTTAATATCTCTAGACATTTAATGGAATACTAAATTCATAGTTCAAAAAGTGGTCCATGATGCATGTTTTTTAGGGAGGGTGTTCCTTGTACATCTGAGTATCTAAGCGGTAAATACATTTCAGTACTCTACTTTCCTGAACAATAACATTTACTGATGCCAAAAAATCACTCAATTTTTATGAGAGATTGAGTGCATCAATCCATACCTCACGAAGCCATTATTGTCTATGTCTGCAGCAAGGAACTCAGAAACAGTCATATCCTGACCAAGAATCCACTTTGCCATCCTCCTATGCCGCTTATCCACTCTTGCCTCAGCCAAATAGAGGAACGCCCGAGCCACCGCAAGCGTTGACACGAGCAACCAAATCGCAGCAAAGATCCGACCGTGCAAGGTCTTGAACGCGTGGTCTCCATAACCAACCGTCGTAACCGACATAACCGAAAGATAAAAAGAATCCAACCATCCAAGCCTCTCCACAAAATGCATAACCCCCACACCTATCCCAATACAAAGCACCACAACCCCCAACGCCAGCGCCACCTTCAACCGAATCCTCATCCTCCCTTTCTTCACGTCAATTATATAGGACTTCACATCCTTCTCACCCCTCCCCTTCACTGCCCTCAACATATGATTCTCCTGCAAATCAAGCACATAGCTAACCATCCCGCTCAACAATATGTCTATAAATCCAAACCCCACCAACACAAACAATATAGAGAAAAGCTTAGTGGCTGTACTATTGGGAGTAATGTCACCGTACCCTATTGTGCACATTGTCACTATACAAAAATACAATGCATCAACTATAGGATGGGTCTCGGTAGCTGTAAAATTATGACGATTAAACCAATAAATGACGACACCTAACGCCAAATAAAGAACAAGAAGAATAAAACCCTGGCGCACAATACTCTGGCTACCGAACTGGGGTCTTGGCACGTTGGATTGGGGGTTGAAATCGCTGATCACAGCCATGGCTGGTGCAGTTTTGGAGCGATGAAGGTTTGTTTTGCGCCATGAGTAATTGGGGTCAAGGAGCCAAGAAGAAAGCTGTTGTTGGTGTTGTTGTTGTTGTAGTTGTGAATCAAATAGCGGTGGTGATGCATAGTCCTGTGGGGAAGAAGAAGAACATCTTGGGGAATTGTGGGGAAGTGTTAAGGCATCAGCCAAGGGCGAAGGGTCCCTTGGGGAAGCAGAAGAAGGACCGAAGATGAGACGGTCCTTGAATTCCAAAGGGGTCATTGGAAGAACGATTTCATCGTGTTCTGGCAAGGGACACAGTGGTGGCAATGGTGGAGGCTTCTTTCTGGGGCTGAAATATGGGAGCAGGGGCTCCTTTTCCATAAGGGTAACCGGTTTTGGGGATTCCAAAAAAAAAAAAAAAACAAATGATTCAACGCAGGGAAAGGCGGTGGTGGCTTTGAAGGATGGAACGGTTTCGCGGATACGGGTCGGTTTCTGAATAGAGGGAAATTTGTTACGGAAATGGAGAAGAGAAGGGAAACGCAGAGAAAGCAAGGAAAGTTTTGAGGTTTCTGTTACAGCTTTTGATGAGCAAAGTGGGGATGGAAGTTATAACAGAGAGAGAGAGAGAGAGATTTGCAGTACATGGGCACAGGAATAAGGACGGTGTAGACGTGGGGGGTGACAATGTTAACTATGATTTGGGTACCACTCATTCGGAGGTAGATGCTACACTCACGCGCTTCTTGGTGGCAAGGGGACCAAATTTTTTTTTTCTTTTTAGTTTTTATGTGTATGCTCTTTCAAAGCAAATCCTGTTTTAGGAAAAATTATTATATGGTCGTATTCTATCAAGGTTTTCACTCATTTCTGCATAAAGTATAGTTAAGTGTTATTAATTTTTTTTGTAAATTAAAAAATTTAAATATATATTACGTAAAAATTGATTGAGATTATAAACACGTAATGATTCTAAACTATCTAACAATTTTTCTTATTTTAAACATATCGGATATTAAACATGAATCCATCTTTAAACCTTTATTCGTTACAATACAAGAAACTAACCTCTTTTATTAAACCTAATAAAAATTTAAACCTTACTTTGCTAGCAGGACCTTTATATTAGACTTAACTTCTATTTGCAATTTGTCAAGTGGTCCAAAATGAAATCTGAGATATGGGGATAAGGCTTTAAAAGTAGTGCTACCTTGAGTCATGGTCATGTGAATGTGAAATGAAAGGTGCAAAGAAAGTCCCAAACTTTATGATCTGATTGCAACATAAGAAGTGAATTTATTTATTATATGGTTTGGTCATTAGAGGGAGAAGAAGGGCACTGTTGTTGCCATGATGGATGTGGTTTTCTTGTGTTTGAGCTTGGCCGGGGGGCCAGGCCTGCTACCTGAATAATTAGCAAGAGAAAATGAAGGAATGTGACAATGTCAAGACAAAATATTTAATGCGAGTTTAGATTAGTTTGTTTTAAAAGAAATAATTAATTTTTTTACTTTTTTTAAAGAATATATTGTTTAAAAATTGTTATTTCTTAATTCTTATTGTTAATCATTGTTCAAACATGTTTGTACACATAAAATTAGGGGTGTTCACAAGTACAAGTATCCGTGAACCCAAACCAACCCAAACACAAGGTGGGGGTGTGATCTCCTTATCACACTCCC
Source organism: Spatholobus suberectus (assembly GCA_004329165.1). Classification (NCBI taxonomy): domain Eukaryota; kingdom Viridiplantae; phylum Streptophyta; class Magnoliopsida; order Fabales; family Fabaceae; genus Spatholobus; species Spatholobus suberectus. The sequence goes on along the minus strand of CM014733.1, from coordinate 58,906,459 downwards.
CCTTTGTGATCTTCTCGCAAGATGCAATAAAGATTTCTTGTTTTCACCTTCCAAACTCTAAGTTCTCCCGATCTTTCTAAAAACATTCAAACCTGAAGCGAAAACAAGGAAAGCACCATAGCAAGTGCTATAAAGGAAAAATCAATGAAAATACTATGAAATCAAACTAAAAATATAAGAAAAATGCATGCAAAACTAACTAAAATACTATGCAAATATGGCATGAGATGCAACAAATCAGTCTTCTGCATGGAATTAAATTATGTTGGGAAGTTGGCTATAGACATGTGGATTGCTTCTTTGATTCCAAGACTATAATTCAGCTTGTTATGCAAGGAGTTAACTGCCATCATATGTTTGCAAATGAGATAGTGATTATAAAGGAATTTGCTGGGAGGGAGCGGATTTTCAATATCCATCATACGTTGAGGGAAGGAAACCAATGTGCGGATTTCTTAGCTAAAATGGATGCTAAAGGGACACAAGTTACTCTAATAGCTTACAAGTTGGTTTGACCAAAATAAGCTTGTTTGATACACTAAAAATTTAATTCTACCATTTGATAGTTATAAATATATTTTAAATTGGTTTTACTTTCAAATAAACTCAACAATTTATAAATGTATTATCTATCAAAACTTGGACTTAAAATAATTCTTTAATATGAGATTAAATATCAAAATATTTACATAAAATCACATTAACTTGTATTATAAAGTGATTTTCAATAATCCAATCTAAATTTAAACATACACTAAATGATTATGTAAATCCTAACATGCTTCAAAATTGTGTATTTTAACACATTACAAATATAAAAAACTAAGTCAACTATATTAAAGACATAAAAACTACAAATTATAACTTTTGTACGAACATTCGTAACATCAGGCAAAACATAGAATCCACTAGAGTCGACCTAATAATGAGAAATTAGGTAATATGCACAATGTCTTATGTTCTAACCTTGTTATTGCTACACCAAAAAAAAAAAATCTAACAAAACATGGAACCAATCATGTTTTAAATTCAATTGAAGTTTAATTTGGAAAATAACATACCTAAGAATAACTTTAATGGGAGTTACAAGGTTAAAATTGTTAATATGAAAACAAAAAAGAGAGAAAGCTGCATTAATGTATATGAATTTGAAGTGAGAAAAATTATATAACTCTTCTGTAATTACAAAGATAAAAATTATCTACTGAGCACAATGATTTTATATAACTATTTAGTTATGACTCGTGAGAACTAATTGTATATTTTGTTTAGCATAAGTCTAGGAAAATGTAATCAATTTACATATGTCGCAACTCTAGGGAAACAAGCTAGACATTTGATGGTAGATGAGCAAGACCTTCAATGACAGTCTTTTGTGCTTTGCACGTATTGAAGGAAGTATACCTGCAACAACTCCTACACTCAAGTCAATGTGAGTTTATTTTTATAATCTTTTGTCTTTACTCTTAATCACTAATGAGGACAAGTTATTGAACCCTTATTGAGTAGTAGAATCATTCCAGAACATATTAAAATGTAGACAAGTGCTAGCAATACACCTTCTATTATTAGTTAAAATTTATTAAAAATTACACTATCATAAAAGACTCATTAAAAATAAGAAGTGAGACCTAAAAAAAATTATAATTTCTAATAAATTTTAATCAATAATAAATATTGTCTTAAAATAAATGTGTTGCTAGCATTTTTCTCTCAATGTGTTTACAACTAAATCCACGTAGATAAAGTGATCAACTATATAAACACTAAACTATTTTGTAAAATCATATATAAATTAAGGTTTTTAAATAACTCTTCGTCGTATTTGATCAACTCTCTGCGACTCTGTCTATTCCTCTTAATTATACCATCACTAGCGTGCTTGCCCTTTTTTGACCGGAAAAGAAACTCTCATTTGATACCCTTTTTTACGGAAATCTGTACAAGATTTGTCAAACGAACAACCAACCGAAAACATATGCATTATTTAATGACGCTGATACAGTTGTCTCTTAGCGTTGATTGTTTGTAATACGTATACATCTGACTTGAATATTTGAGCATGAACAAGTCTGCGGAGAGCTGAACCTCACACGTCACAAAAGGATAAAATCTTTCATAGCCTATTAATAAAATGGAAGAAACGTCCATTTAGGTCAAAGACGGAGCCAATATTCTTTTGAAAATAGTGAAGTTATTTTAATCTCCCAGTCATAGAAATAGAAGGTAACACTAATCATGGGCATAAACCGTGAAATTAATAGATTAAATTAATGTTTCATACTGTTATTAAGAGACTCAATTATTGTCAACTTTCTATAACTACAAAACTTTAATAAATAACGTTATTTATTTTTCAAAACCCAAATTAATGTCAACCTAATATTTCAACGATCAAAATAATAACTTACCCTTATTCTTGGCCAAAAACCAATAATTTCATTCTAACTGATTATGACTGAAGGTTCATTACACCATCTGTCTTCTTTTTCTTCTACATATATAATATTTCACCTATCTCTGACTCACTTTACTCTTTGGAAAATACAGGTGACATGATTTTAATCCTCTAAATAAAGTTAATATCAACCCAAATTTTAATCATAACAAGTTTAATTAACCTTTTTATTCCTCAAAAAATTCACAACTTTCTCATTTGATTTTCTATTTTTACTTTTTTTCAAATGAATTCTTTAAAAAATATTTTTCTTATTAAATAATCTCTTTATTAATTTCCATTTTTTTCATTAAGAATCACTTTATTTACTTTTTAATCCATACCAATATCACAATTTTTCATTTGATTAAAATATATAAAAAAAATCATGATATTTATAAATTTATAAAATACTAAAACCAAACAAAATGTCCCTTATCGAGAAAATACACAGACAACTAACAACAGGACTATAATAAAAAAAATGTTTTATGAAATACTTATTAAAAAAACTAAAAATGAGCAATGAAATAAAAAAGAAAAAGAGACCAAAAATATTAATTACGCCTAAACAAATATCAATTTACTCTTTCGAAAATTTGCATCAATTTGACCTCCAAATAATAAAAATTAGCATTTCCTTAATCTCACTGTGTTTACAATTAGGGATGGCAATGGGTAGGATTTGGGTAGGGTACTATGGTACCCATCCCCATACCCGCGTTTGAAAAAAATCCCCGTACCCGCCTCCATACCCGCGCGGGTAGCAACTTTAATCCCCATCCCCGTACCCGCTGGGTATCTATATACCAATACCCGTACCTGCTACCCGCACTTTACTTAAGTGTAGTGTCATGAAAAAAAAAATTATAGCCTTAGGCGAAATTCAAAATTTAATTTAATACAGTTTGACAAATCTCATTTTATTTTTGTAGCAATTATGAAAGTATTGATCAAATTTTTATAATTAAGTTTTTTTAATATTTCACTTTCAATATATAAAGGAAAATTCATTTAATCCATCATTTACACATAGTTATTAACTAATAAAACTTGAATAATCTTACTTTTAAAAAATCTACATTTAACGATAAGAATAATTACAAGTATTTCAATAATATTTAGAAGCAAGTGTACATTTGAAAAAGAATATAATCTTTTCATATAATTTATTTTTAAAGGAGTATAAATTATTTTTGATATTTAATTTATATACAATTGTAGTGCAAAACATTTTTACATAAACATTTAATAAAATTTAATTATTTCATCATATTATCCCATTTATTAATATGATGCAGCAGTATAGTGAATTTCTAGCTTACATATATGTAAAAAAAAATTACAATAACAATGCACATAAATTAAACTCTTATTTTTGTTTATATTTCTTGCAATGTCTTTCTTTTTAATGAATCAAGATTTTTAATATTTTAATACTCACTATAACTTATTTTTTTAGTATATATATATATATTTGTGTGTGTGTGTGTGCGGGTATGGGGCGGGTTGGGTACTGTAGTACCCATACTCGCACCCATCCCCATTAAATTTTACGGGTAAATCCCCGCTTCCGTCCCCATCTCTATTGAGCGGGTATTTACCCTACTCATTGCGGATATTTTTTGCAGGTACCCATAGGACCTGGATAGAATTGTCATCCCTATTTACAATATCACTTTCCGTATTTAGAAACCAAATTGATATGAATTAATTTTAAAAAACCCAAATAATGATTCTTGCATCTTTGTAATAATAAAACAGGGGTTTATCGAGGAAGGAGAGAATATTCCTGATAACTAAATGCGTTGTACCCAGTTTTAAAAGCGCGAACACCATCCCTCTATAAATCCAAGGCGTAGAGAACTCAATTTTTACTCACCCTTTTGGTACACAAACTGATAATATCAAAACTGCCAATCACCAAAGCCGGAATAAAAAAGACCCCATTTTAAACCAACTTCAACCTTTAAAACAATCACAATGATGCTCCACCACGTCTCGTTATTGCAGCACTATGGGTGTCTTGTGAAAGGAAAATAAAAACATAAAAAATAAAAATTATTTCGAGGAACATAATTAAAATGCAATCTATGAGATGCCATCCACATGCTAGAAATTTGTTTTACAAATGAACGTGTCAAAATAATAATAAAAAGCTTTCAAGTATACAGTTTAACAAGGAAGCCCGGCAAGACAACCAAAATTTCAAACTGAAACATATATATTTCACAATCCATATATGAAATACTTTGTCAGTAAAATACATAATAAAGCATGAAATCAATACTCAAGGCACACCGTTTACAAAAACGGTGAAAGTTAATCATCATCCTCGAGAACACTTCGACGCCTCTGTATCTGAAATGGCAAAAAATGGCATAGTAAATACTTCGGGAAATGAGAATAGAACAATGTAACAAATATTCTATAACTTACTGTAACTTTTGTCTGCCTTGTTGTTTGGTTGTTTATCTGCTCCAGCAGCGATATGAGTCTTTCTTCAGAAACCTAAATATGCCATTGATTAGATGAGGCATGGTAGATGAGTAGATATTTGATAAAATAATGCTGCATATGGACAAATTACTTTAATTTATCAATGGGACTCACTGTATATAAGCAAAACTTTTCACCTAGTATTTCTCACTCCCACTTTTTGAAAGGGATTTATTTGCTTTCATTATTCAAGGGGAAAAAGGGATTAACATTACTAGCTGAAACCACCAAAGGCAAACCCATTTAAAATAATCATCCCACAGATAAAGCACATACCAATACTATAGGAACTGGCAAATAAATCCTAACTTCTAGAGACCTAAACTTGGTTTATGTAAGTCATCATGTAAAACTAACTTCCTTGCATGTAAACTACAGACTATAGAAATTCTACCCAAACAAGTAATTCTCAACCAATCATTAGACAACATACACAATGTGCTGATTTCCAGCATCTGACAGTCAAATATGATTGTCACAAATATGATTTGACACATAGAATTGTATGGTTTTTTATGATCTGGATCCCAGCAGGAAACTCTTTTTGCTACAATCATACTGGGATCATGTTTGTAGGATTTGCTCTTTCCGTTCCTAGTCAGGGTATCAGATGCTTGAAACTCACTCAAAAACCAGGACAGACCCAGATTAGAACCCACCTGAAATTAACCCAGCAGCAAAAACCATAGATCTTCTGCCACAAGGTGGGATCCCAGCAAAAACTAACACTGTTGGCAGTGAGGAAAAACATAGAATGGAGGGAAATAGGTTGGAGAGAAATAGAGACGAGAGAAATAGATAAGAAACAGAGTGAAAATATGAGTTGTTTGGTTGTAGAGAAATAGAAGTAAAATAGAGTAAAAATAATATTATATGGTTGTTTGTTTTGAGTGGAAAGAGAGAAAAAAAAAATTAGATTAATGTTGACAATACTTTTTTGCCCGTCAACGTCTATTTTTTAAAAAGCACGGATAATTAATGGTAATGTATAATAGTCGACTATGTATAGCTCAATATTCAACTATTTTAACACACGCTCATCCCTGAAGGTTGTCATTATTTGACTATTCATTTTGTTTCATTTTGGATAGTCAACTATCTAAATATGCATTCCCTAGGAATGAGCTGATAATCAAGTAAAAGGATACTATAGTCAACTAAGACAATGCATTATTGTCAAATGAGATCCAATAGTCGACTATGTAGGGGTAATAGTCTACTATCTCAACACGCAACTCTCTGGAGCTCATCCCAACCATAGTGCCCGTCAAATGAGATTCAATTGTCTACTATCTAGGGGTGATAGTCTACTATCTCAGCAAGAATGGGTATAAAGGTAGCAGCTAGCACGAGTTTCTTCGGTATTTCCTCTCTTTCTTGGGAAGAAATGCACAGATGTGGGACCCACCGTTTCTCACTTTCTCACCTTCTTATTTCAACACAACCAAACAACTCAACTTATTTCTCACCTCTCCATTTCTTTCCTCTCTTCCCAATTTCACATATATTTCCACTCTGCCAAACAAAGTGTAAAAGTGCACCGTTTGATGTAAGTAGTTTTATACATGCTACAATGGGAAGGCCATTACCCTTCTCCAAGACTGGGTGCTTCAAGCCTGCTACTGATTCTGCCTTTGCAATCCTTCTGCAAAACCTCCATCTGTGTTCGTGGTTCAGTATTTAGAGCACCAAGTTCAGTTCAGATGAGTTGGTTCTATTTACTGCATATGTTTTCTACTTTCCAAGCAAAGACTCACAAGATTTATAGTGGTATAGATAAGTGGGTCAGCCCCTGAATTTTAAACCCTATTTTGTCTTCCCATTTCAAGAGCCCTATTTTGCCACCCTAACCCATTTGATCTGCTCCCTCTTCCTTTTGTTCTGCTCCCTTCATACAGTAGAGTGATAGTTTGAATTTAGATCTGCTCTGTTTTGATCTGTTCTTGTTCCCCTTGTCTGGCTTGGTGGCTACTGATCCCTTTCCATCTGTTTGATATGAGAATTATGACCAAGTTCTGGGTGCTGGTATGGTTGGTTCTTGTCCCCATTTTGGTGCTGATGTTTGCCGTGTTTCGTATCCTCACAAGTGGTTTCTGGGTACTGATTTGGCCTCTTCTCTTTCCTGGTTCTCCGTTTTGAGGCTGATTAAAGGTTATTGTTCTTATTTATGCCATTTTATAATCACGTGTGTTGTGTGTGTTTGAATATAATTTTGTATTTTGTGTGGGATTTTATGATCCATGTTACAATTACATGATTTACACCACCCCACCCCCCTTCCAAGTTCCAACCCAGGTAGGATTTCAATTTTGACTACCTTCCCCATCACACACTCACTCTGTCAAGATTATAAATTATAATAGCTGGCATGGAGAGAATTAAAAAATAAATAAAAAATACTTCATTTTACTTGCACTATAATAGTATATTAATTTCTGAAGCATAATACTTCACATAATGATGATGATATTGAACTGATTCTTTACTTTATATTTAAAACGTAAGATCTCACAAATCTACCTCCCTTCACAAATCTTAAGTAGGATCTAGGATTTTGACAACCTTGCCATAGTGTCAATAAAATCTAAATTGTAGAGTTATACACTTATACCTAGCAAGAGGAGCCTTGGCACAACAATAAAGTTGTTGCCTTGTGACCTCGAGATCATGGGGTTCAGATCTTGGAAATAGCCTCTCATCAAACCCCAGTTACCCCACTCAGTGGGAGCCTGGTGCATTGGGCATCCCTTTATACACTTATACCTAGCAAAGTGACTACCACAAGATGCAACACTGATATTCCATGTAAGTTACACATGGAAGATGAGAACAATAAACCTCTAATACTGAAAAACTATATTATACTATTTGAGGAATAGTCACCAATTTTTATAAATCCTAATTAACTGTCACGTGATTGCATAGCATGCAATTATAGATTGAGGACCTTTTAACGATTGGTCAAACAAACAAATGGTACAACTAGAACTTCACTGATCAAACGAGAATATATCATACAATAAAGTTCATTAGTCTAAATTAAGAATATTACCAACAATTGGTGACAAGAATGAGAAACCTTCAGCAGAAAACAAGATCCAAAATACCTTTTCAGTTATTTGACCCATTTGAGCAGCTCTCAATATAACATCTTCAACACCCCTTGCTTTCTCAGGTTTCACCAAAGCAATTCGAGCAACTGCATATAGTGAGTGATAGCAAAAATTTGAAATAATTTAAGAAAGCCAATTATGTGTAGGCAATTACTTTACTAAAAACATCCTACTAATACCCATATGATTAATGAAGTCCCAAACAACAATCAAAGAGCCAATTAAACAAACAAATCCTATCATACCTAATGCATACAACATTACAACACTATTTTTTCTATTCCACATTCCATCAATATTCATTATTATTTGTTTCACAAAGTAAGACTAAATATTCAACTTCAATATCCACAAAAATGAAACAGCACAGTCCAAAATGCAGTGTTGAAATCTCAAATGCATAGAGTGAACATAAATAAATAAATAAACTTGCAGAGTAGCAACTCATACCCACATATACTAATATCTTCTTTCAGTAGAGTGTATTTTGGTATATATTTCGGAGGAAGACTTTATTCACAACAAGATTATACAGAATGAAATAGAAATATAATATCTAGTAAAAGTATCTTATATATTCTTATGTTTTGATGCATGTTTTATGATTGTGCATCTACTATGTACATAGTTTGCGTTTGTCAAAATATCACACCATACCTGATCTGATACGAATACAAAACACAAAATGTTTAAGAAAACTATACACCTATAATATTTAACATTAACAATAACAACTATGTCCCCAGCATGTGCCTCTACATTCATTGATACATGCATGACTGAAAGAAGTACTGACATTTTAAATTGTGCCATCACATACAGCAAAAGATTCACCTTTATCTTCTACAAGCAGTACCATACAGCACAATACACAACCATGTCCTAAGACAATCATTGAGACGGCAAAATTACGTTATAAACTTACTTCTTTCTCGCGCTTCAGCAGACAACATCTGACTGAGCATCATCTGTCTTCGTTCCTCTGCCTCCCTAAATTAATTGTTTTTCCATTCATATCAATAATTGGATTCACTCCAAAGGCAAGGAAAAAAAAAATACATATGAAGGATGAACAAGTTTGTGAGGTTAAATCCATGCAGCTGAGATGAATAATTAGCTTAATAGGACAAGAAATCTAAATTCATAAACTAACGTCTTTGCATCATCCTGAGCCTTCTGCTGTTCGGGGTTCTGTTGATTTCCCTGTAAATCAGCAAATATCAACATTATTACAAGCAAATTATCACTCTGTAGGGTGAAAAAATAAAGATAAGTAAAAAGCAACAATCTCTAACCACGCCATGCCGAGCCATAAGCTCCTGCATCCTTCTCTGTCTGATTGCTTCCAACTCGGGATCAGCCTGAGGCAGAGAATAATTAATCAATAATTATTAGAATTTGCAGAACCTAGAACAGTTGCAAAAGGCCAGTTTTATGAGAGATTCCATTGAGTATTTTCTTTCGAAGAATAAAAAAGCGCAAATCCGGAAGACCCTAGTTACTCAAAATCCCGTTTGGTTAACGAGAATTGGAATGGGAACGTACCATTTGGTTGGGTGTGCAGAAGAAACCCTAGTCGCTACGGGTCTCTGAGGTCGCGTTAGCAATAAGCAGTTGTTTGTGGCTGATCAAAAAGATGGTTGTATTATTTCCATCAACGCTTGCTTCATGATTTTATTTACTGGTAGTGTTTTACCAAGTAGATATATGTTTATTTTTATATAATTAAAAAATTTATAATAAATGAATATTTTTAAATATATAAATTATATTTTAAACTTACAATAAATAATTTAAATTGTAATAGAGGTTTTTTAATCATTTATAATTTACATTGTAATAGAGGTTTTTTAGAGATAGAGCTAAAAAAAGATAAATTGAAAGAGATAGGCCATTAAAAAATTAAGTATATAAATAAAGATGAAAGAAGGGAAGCATGAGATAAATGAGAGAGATTTATTTTTACTAATTGTTGTATATCTAAAAGAGAATAAAAAAAATATTGACAATATCTAATTGAGAGAGCGATAAGAGTCAAAATTTCACTCATCAAAATGTATATTCTAATTGTTTATTTTAAATTCAAAATGTAATTTATATATTAAAAATATTTATTTATTATAAATTTTAATTATATAAAAATAAAACATTTATTTTATACAAATATACATGTTAAAACATTAGTTTATAAAATAGGAGTAGATTGCTTCTATACGTACTGGTGGAAAAACTGTGTACATGTAGAATATTTAAAACAGTTCTAATATAATAAGCGATTTTTTTAATAATGTGCAAATATATTATTTATCTATTAAGAGAATAGAAACTGATATTTAGTGAGAGTAGTAGGTTGGTTAGGGTAGTTTAAAAGAGAATACTGGACAATTTAGAGAGTAATTAAAAGATAAAATTGTCTAATAAAATATGTACACCAAATGTGAGTATAGATACTATTATAGACTAGGGAAAAGAGAAGCATCGTGCCTCTCTTTATTTAAAAAATGAAAAAGAAAAGAAAAAGAGAGTAGTAGGTAATTTAAAGAGTAATTAAAAAGTAAAATAGTGAATAATTTAGAGTAATTAAGAGGTATAGTAGTCTAATAAAAAATAGAGACCAAAAAAAGTATCTTCTTTATCATAGTTATAGTTATAGATATAGATATAAATATAAATATCAATGTTACGTTGGTTCGAGTGAAATTGAATTTGAATCCTTTAAACAAAGTCTGAAGTTCGAACCTTGCTTAAATATAGATATTAAAGAGTGTTAGGCCTTGACTTAATAAAATCGTCCTTTTTATATCTTTTAGAAACATGAAGAAAATAAAGGAAACCTTCTTAAAAAAAAATTATACAAAAACAGAAGAAGAAAACGTTATAAAAGGTTTAACTTGGTTAGAATTTTAAGAAGAAAGAACTTTTTTTTATCTTTTTAAAAGAAAAAGTCCACATTGCATAAAATTTATGATAACATGATTTTATGTAAGTTTTTTTAATGCATACAACGCCTGAAAATGAAAAACTATACAACTAATACCATAATTCGTTGCATGTAATTCTAAAATTTTCATTATTTTTTACTATACTAGATTTATTGAATGGTTGAACTAATTTTAACTAAATAAGGAAAGGATAATTTTATTTTTAAAACTAATTCAAATTATGTAAGACCTAAGATAGTATTAATACATGTTGGTCTTTACGACATTATGATACTAGAAGATGAAAAATCATATCATTAGGGCGCCCAGCCTAGTAGTGCGAAGTTGAATAATATGTACAAAATCTTAGATTTTAACTTTATTGTCATCATTGTACACCTTAAAAAAAAGATGAAAAATCATATAACCAATGTTAAAGATATTTGCCTAAATTTAATATTTTTTATTTTTATTTAAAAATATATATATATATATATAGATAAAAAAAATAAAAGTAAAACGATGCACTTTACATTAATGACAGAGCCAAAATTAATATTAGTAATAAGTATTAATAAACATTGTTTATTGTGCCCGAGGTATTTTAGGTGCATTCATGTGCTTTTTACATTTTAGCCTTCATATAATTATTTTTATTTTAAAATTTTAATTATTATTCTACATGTTAGATCTTCCACTATTTTTTCATTCTACACCCAAAACAATCAAGAATTGACATCTTTTAGAATAAAGATGGTTAAAACTCTCAAAATTTTAATGTTAACAAACAAAGCATAAGACTGATGATATGAGTATTTTGTCTTATTTAAAGAAATTATCTTACACACATTGTTTTATGAAGAATGAGGACTCATATATCGAGGAATTATGTTTGAAAAGGTTACTTGAAGCATTTGTTTTGCAAACATACAAAAGAAGTTTCACCAAAATTAGCCTAATCAAAAAAATAAAGTAAAAGAAAGAGCCTACCAACTCTTGTATCTTGAGGGACATAAAAAAGGACAAAAACTAAAAAAACAAGCCGACACTTTAGTAAAAACAACATGTGTATGTCAAAAAGGAACAAAAGTCTACACATAATACAACATGAGGACCAAAATGATAGATAAGCTAAGTGCTTTAACACTTTATATGTGACTAGTTAATGAAATGCATTTATTGTCACATTAAATGCACCAACATCCATATTTTCAGAAGTTAAGAGAAGTATCTCAATGAATATTTTATATTCTCTTATACAAGGCTCAAAAGATTACAAGGAGTTAAAAAGTGCTTTAAGATTTAAGAGAATACGAAGTCACATAATATATTCCTTTAAATATCCTCTCTTTGCAATATAATTCTAAGCACTTAGGCTTTTGTCTTTGTACATTTGTCTTATAAGACAAAAGCCTTGTTAGTTTGCCCTTGAGCTTTTTCTATGTGGAATATTGCTAAAAGCCTACAGATATTTTGTTAAGAAATAATACTTGTGTCATCACCTAAAAAGGCAAGGTAGAAAAAGAATATTTGTTTGTGAGCCTAAAGAGGCTTGAAGCATAACTAGTAACAAATGTTGAACTATTAGTAGAATTTTTGATAAGAAGTCAAGGATTGGACCTAGCCTCAAGTTGAGACAAAGTAGTATAACTACGTTGTGTTAATCTCCTTACACCTTTTACCATCCATTGTTGGCTAATGTGGGAATTAATTGTGTTAGATTAACACATTCGTCTGTCAATGGTGAACTTGGTTCGTTTTCAAAATATTTATATCAAACAATTCAATTGTCTGCCTTTAAACGTTGTTTTGAAAGGATTTGGAAATTTTTTAAAACACAATTTCACCCACATTCTTGTGTTTTTCTATGTTATGCAACATCGTCGAGGAAGATAACAACTATAATGAACATTTGAAATGGTCCTCTTAACATAGCTATCATTGTTGACATTATTATCTAGTGACAAATAACTAATCCTCCGCAATGAAGCAAAAGTTAAGACCAACAACGTTGGATTACTTAACAACTTCCACCCTATTTACACCAAAAAGTAACAAACATCCTTGAACCCACTAACCAATAAGGCCGCAATTGGCCTTCTAGCAATATCAACACATGCAAGAGTTATAAAACTATGCTAGAGCTCAAAGAGCAGCCTTCATGCAAGTTTGAAGGACGAAAAAGCATTGCTTTTAGTGTTGGAAGTAGAATTAGTACTAGTTTTCCTTATTTTGTTAGAAATAGATAACCTTTAGAATAATCATTTGGTGTGCATCCATTTTAGTGCAAAAATCAAACTATGAAATCACCAATCAATCCAAAGTTAGACAAACCTAAATCTTACCCAAACCATTTTGTGTTTCTACTATTTTTTTCACACAAATCTAATTGTCAAGTCTTGTTAAGTCTAACACAATCCAAGTTTTTGTTTTAGTAATAACAAACAAACCATCAATGAATAAGTCATGCTATATTATACCACTATAATAATTTTATTTTATTAAATTTTAAAAACACACATACCAACAACCAATACTTTTAAAATTTTCTCGATACAAGAAGTGATTTGCTATAAGTTTTGAGGGTTTTTGATCGCCTTTAACACATATAAAACACCCTCAATTAATTTTAGAAGAAGTTACTCCAATTGTGAGTAATTGAATTTGTAGAAGTTTAGGATTCTTAGGAGTTCTGCGAATAGTGATAATTAAAAACTGCACTGTGTTTAAAATTAATTATTTTAAACATAAAACACTAACGATGTTAGTTTTAACTTGACGATAGGACCAAAATGAAACATTTTAAAAGAAATTGACAATTTTAAAAGATAAAAGATCACAACAATTTTTTTAAAAAGATAAAGAGCCAACAGTGTATTTAAGCCTAAATACTATTGACATCAACTAATTGAAATAGTTAAAGCTCTGTCTTACCATGTTTTGTTTATGTTCATATCAAGTTTTATCGAACCATTACTTTGTCTTAGTAAAGAACGCTTCATCGTACAATTATTTTATTTAGAAGACTAGCAAATGTGCCTTATAAGCTTTAAGTAAAGTTCATCTGATCTAAAAAAGACAAAAAAAGCTGGAAAAATATAATATTTGTTGAAAAGGAAGTCTCAAACAATGTGACTAATACATAAATACAAGTAGATAAGACATGTGTTCAAAGAAAGTTAGTGTATTAGTCATAGAAATGCAAACTTCCACCTACTACACAGTCAAAGTACAAAAGAGACACAAGAAAGTTCACTTTCTAACTTTGGTTATCCAACTACACAGGAATAACATTTAATGTTGCAAATAGTAAGCAAGTATGTTGTTCTTTTTGCAGTTTAGAATCTCTTAAAAAGTGAAGGACCAGAAAAAAAAAATGTGGGATCCACAGACGTTTACAATCTGTTCGATTTTAGATAGAAAGGAGAGGTAAAGGTGGATTATATAATAAAAAGACTGAATTGCCTTTATCTTCTTCATTAAGAATATTTATGTTATTTTATATATTTATTTATTTTCTTTTACTTTTTATACAACAAAACAAGAAGAAAGAAAAATTTAAACTTTCTTTCTTTTTATTTTCTTTTCTACTAAACAATTTATAAAATTATTTCACTTTCAATTTCTTTTTCCACTTTTTTCCCTAAACCAAACATATCCTTAATCAAGGTCACTCTAATCACATTTCATCACTATGTTATCTCCCATTTGCCAAAGTATTCCAAGTTCCCAGTATAAGTAAACAGTTTTTTTAATTTTCTGCATAAAAAATAATAAAAACTGTTCTAAATAATATATAAAATATATTACATATTAATGATATAAAAAATATATTATAATAAAATTACTTTATATGTAAAATAATATAGTAAACACCCCAAAATAAATAATAATAAAAATAATATTATTAAATGTATTTTATTTTAAATAAATAAACAAAATGAATTTTAAATAATTAAATAAAAATATTTCTTTGAAATGTAAGAGTAATATATCTTTTTTACTTTTTTTCTTTTCTATTTTTCTCCGTCCGAACAAAGCAAAGAATGTAAAAAGGGAGTCCAATTCTATTTACACAGTATACAGCATGGGTTGGGCCGCCAAAGTTTGTTAAGCCCGGGCCCAAGCATAATTGTTTAGGAACGTGAAAGGGGAGCACCGTCTAGGCGTCTACCGCTCTTGGGGTTCTCTCAATTGAAGTTGTCGTTGGGAGCACTCAACCTCGTGAAAGCACCGCAGAAGAAAATTCACGAGAGATGGATCCCAAGCTAACAGAGGTTTCTCAGCTCTTCGATCGCTTTAAGGCTGCGTTTCTCAGGAACGACTCTGACACCTGTTCCAATCTCCTTTCCCAGCTAAAGGTATTCCCCACCCAACCTAACC